>BSBM01000846.1:14122500-14722500 GCA_027924585.1 Larix kaempferi | reverse complement strand
AGAAATAAACAAAGAAAGAAAGGGAGAAGAGGAGAGGATGTTTATAATGGAAGGAGGGGGAAGAAATCAAGGAGAAAGATTAAATATTGTAGAGATGATGAATAATAGGTTTTTATGATTGTTTTAGTTTATTTCCATCATCTCTATTGAAATTGTTAGGGTGCTTCTTGATTTCAAGGGCATCACATATGAGACGAGTTGTGTAATGGGGGACTGGGGCTAAGAGCTTAGTTTGATTAAATAAAATCAAGTGTTTATATTTAAGGGAATGTTCTACAATGGCTAATTTGAAGATACGGTTATGATTCGTTCAATGATGTGGTCTTTAAGTCTAGTTTGGCATGCTCTTGCAACGAATTATGCATTGGTCAAACATGCAGATCTATCCAAACTAAGCTAAAAGAGCACATCGCCAACACCAATAATAATTGTATCTCCAAATCAGCCACTACAAAACATTCCCTCAAATCCAAACACTTTATTTTTTTTTATCAAACCATGCTTTTAAACCTGGTCTCCCATTATACAACTCATCTTATTTGTGAATCCCTTGAAATTGAAAAACACCCTAACAATTTCAATAGAGATGATAGATATACACTAATTCAATCATAGAAACATATTATTCATCATCTCTACAACATTTTACAATGTTTAATCCATCCTCTTTACTCCCCCTGCCACCCTCCTCCATTATTGGCATCCTCTCCTCTTCACCTTTACTCCCTCCATTTATTTATTGCATAATTTTATTCCTTTTCCTAAAAATCCCTCATATTTTTACCTTTTTTCAATTTGATTTATATTATTTAACTTAAAATTTTCCCTTTTTCATATTTATTTATAATATTTCTTATCTTATATTTTATTTTCTCTTATTTCTTTATAATATTTATTTCCTTATTTTTATCTTTTCATTATTAATATTTATTTTCTAACTTATTTCCTTATTTTTATCTTTTCATTATTAATATTTATTTTCTAACTTAAGTTCTTTTACCTTTAATTTCAATTTCTCATTTATGTCCCATTTTCTATTCATTTACTTTATTTTAATTTTAATAAAATTAATTATTTCATTAAAAACACCAATCTTATTGATTAATTTGTTTATTTCTCCTTATTAATATTATCGTTATATAATAAGATTAATTTGTTTATTTGTCCTTATTAATATAATCATTATATATTTATATTAGTACATTATTATATTCTTAACTCCCTCTATTTTTTCCTATTATTTAATTTACTCAACCTTTTATTATCTACTATTTATAATTTAGTTATATTAGTTACGTTAAATTAATATTAATATCTTTAATGAACTCTAAAAAATAACTTATTTACATATTTTAATTATATTTGAAAATAATTCTTAATTTTTTATTAGGTTAATTAGTTCCTTGAGTTACTTATTATTAATTAATTTCATTAGTTTAACTGCTAATTTCTAATTCCATCCATATTCTTACAAATTTATTTGGTTCATCAACCCAACCTTAATGAACTTTGACTTCTCTTTCCAATCTCTAACGATCATAGTCCATTGACTTCTCTTTCCAATCTCTAACGAGAATATATCCATCTATTCAAGAGCTCTCTTGATCCGTGAAGATAGGTGGAGTGTCCACTCGAAACATCGAACACAGAAATATTCACAGAGTTACTTCCAGAAATTAAATATATTACATGATGAACTGTGAAAATCTGCATGATATTAAGAAGAGACTGAATTGTGGTTTTTTGTTGAACTACACTCCTAATGACAAACTTTGGTTTTGTGGTTGCCTTGGTTTCCCCAATGGCAGACTAGCCACACCAGACAATGTATTTTTTTTATTATCTCATAATATAATATAAAAACTAGCTTACAAAATAAAATAACTCATAAAAAATATGGAGACTTAGAAATCTTCTCTCCAAACATTTTGAGCATAGAAGTAAAATTCTAAAGAAAACCTATTAATTCCTTACCATTTTTTTAAAGGTCTAATATATCAAAGTTTGTCTCAGTGGACATTAAGAATCATCATCATTATCACACTAAGTCTTAAATGGAAAACATATCACTTCATTTTATTGCTCTTAATAAAAAGAGTTATTTCTTGTGTGCATTGAAGGCACTCAACAATGTTGCCTTATGCACTTTGAGTGGGGATGTAAACATTAATCACTTGTTGTGGTAACATTTATAGCATGGATTCTAAATATGATTGTGTCACAAAGTAGCCACTAGAGGAAGGCTTGTTTCTGCAATGAGTAATCTAGATTGCATTGAGAATATAAAATGAAAGTACATAATATTACATAGATAACTCAAGAATAGTATTGAAACTAGATTATTATAATTAAAACCAAATTCTATTAATGAATTAATTAGGGAAAATCATTGCAATATACATAACAATACAAAGTGGATAGAATGGTGATAGCTTATTTGTAAGAATAGATATGATGACTATGTTCATTTGAAAAATGTCCATAACAAAAGGATGGAACTAAATATTAGTATAGTGTTGACAACCCTACGAGAAATAAACCCTAAAAACTAGAACCATAACCGTAGGAGAAGAGTTGTTGAAAGGAATGTGAACCCTAGGAAGTCATTGGTATATCAAATTTTTGGGGTCATAACACTTACATACAAACTCTATTTTGGTTTTTCTTTGGACCATTGAGAATCTTATTCCAATATGTATGTGTTCGAAAGTATGGTGCTCATATTTGGCTACACCATCGAAATCACCAAAAACACATGGTAAAGGCCCATAAAATGTGTCAAAAGTTTAATACATACAAATTTGTTGTAAATTTGGTTAGGTTCAACATCATTTTTTAATGTGAGTAGTCTTAAATGATCACCTGGATGTCCTAAATGGCCACCTGGATGTCTATTATGGACACTCGAATCAATAAGGACTCCAACAACAACTTGAGGAAAAGCCTATTTTCACAATGAGGACTCAATAAGTTGGAATAATTGATATGGTTTTTTATGCAGGAGCACAACAACTATTCATCAGAATGTCAGGATATATCATAGTCATTAGATCAGACTAGGGAAACCATAGAGGATTTTCCCAAAACTATCGTTGGAGAACAGGCCGATAGCCAAGGTTCAAAAGTGTAGTGGAAAAAGGGTATCAAGAGTTTCCTAACAGATTTGTGGAGTATTGGCATCAAAGAAAAGGCCAATAGCCCAGGTCCAAAAGTGAGTGAGTGAAAGGGTATCATAGGTTTCATACTGGAGTCACAAAAAGGTCTCGTCGGAGGATACACTAACAAACACGGTTCGATAGTGCGTCAGGGTTGCACCAAATGTGCATTGGAGGAAGGTCCAATGGGGAAGTACGAAAAGTGAATTAGGGATAAACATCAGAGGACCAATGGAGGAGGCCTGATTGGACACATGTTGGCATGTCGAAGTTTTAAAGTGGAACCCTCAAAAATGAAGGGTGATTAGCAAGGAGAGATTCGACCATCAGATCCATCATTTCGATATGGAATCATCAAGGTTATGGTTCATCAAGAACAAAATTGAAGCATCAAAAGAACACAGTCGATGGACCAAAGTAGTGAAGCTTCAGAGGGAGGAACAAAGAGTCAAAAGGCCAGCGTAATTAATGAAAATTTATTGCAGAGAGTACATGATTTAATGGCAGATCTAAGAGTTTGATGCGTTGTACGATTCAGAGGATGTTGGAAATGAAGAACCCAACATATATTTCATTTTGGTCATTTAATTGAAATGAATAAAATTTAATGGGGAAGGCGCATGAATCCTATAGAAGCTTCTAGTTGAAGGCGATGGAATAACTCTCTAGAATATTGGAGGGGTAAAAAGGGAAAAAAGAAAAAAATGAACAGATGGTAGAGGAGATAGAGAATAGTAGTAGGAAAGAATAGATTTGATCCTGTAATGAAGATTGTATGATTGAAAGCCACCCGAGACTGAGACCAGGGGCATGTTTGTTGTGTATGTCTTGTAATCAAAATGAGTTTCTTATTTAATTAATGACTTAATAGAGAAGTTGAGAAACCTCTTATCCTTGTGGTGAATTTCATGTTGTGTGTTTGTCTGTGTGATTTCCCATTGTGTTTTATGTTCTACATACCTTGACCCACATGTCTCATTGATAGGCCACTTACACTATCCTGGTATCAGTGTAGGAAGTGTTCTACGAGTGAACAATTCCAGCCAAGGGAAGCATTATGTAGAATTGTTCTGGGGAAGTTACAATTCAGTAAAGAATATTGCTGGGTAGAGTTGTAAAGAGACGTAGTTTGAGTGAGGAGATTATGGCTAGAAGAGGAGTACCTTTCCAAGGAAGGGGAAAAAGGGCACGTGGTGTGTTGCAATTGGTGAATCTAGACTTGATGATATGGATCAAATGATGAGAACTGTGTTAGCAAGGTTGGAAGTCATGGATACTATTTAGAAAAGAGGAGATAAAACTAAGGTTCAAGATGTTATTGATAATGAAGTAGAAGTTTAATATCCCCAAGAAGAGGGTGAGGCAACTGAGGACCCATGGAAAAGAATTATAAAAGCTTTAGCATATTTAAGAGGAAAACCAAAAAATGGAGGTAGCTTCACACTCTAGAAGTCTAGACCCAAAATAATTGATTGAATGGAAGAGGAATGGAGAAATTCCTTATTATGGAGCAAACTGAGGATCCTAAGAAGGTAAAAATGGATTTCCTCAAGTTAAAAGGTCATGCATCCTTATGGTCAGATTATGTGCAGCTAGATAGACTCAAGAAGGGCAAGGATAAAATTATAACAATGGATAGAATGGTGGCTAATCTCAAGGGTAACTTCCTTCCTATTGATTATGTACTAAATTTGTATAGGAAGCTGCGAAATTTGAGATAGAAGGAAATGATTGTTAAAGAGTATACTAAAGAATTTTATATATTTTCCATCAAATTTGGGCATAGTGATGAAGGAGAAGAAGCTATGGATATATATATATGGGTTGAAGTATGCCCTTCAAGATGAGTTGAGTGTTGTGACAATTAGAACTATTGGAGAGGCATACCAGATTTCCTTAAAAGAAGAAGATAAATTGTCAAAGAAGAATCCCAATAATAGGAAATTGTTAGAGGGGGGGGAAATTTTGTGACTAGTAGAGGACAAAGCAGTGGAGCAAAAAGAGATGAAAGCACCAGTGGTGTTAGACACAATGAGAAACCCAAAAGGAGCAACGAAGCCTACAGAGGAAGAGGGAATATTGTTGGTCAAGGAAACTTTAGAGGTAGGGGAACAAGTAGACCTTCCATAGTATACTACAAATGTCAAACACCTAGACATAAGGAATATGAATGTCCTGAAAATCTACGTAGTCAGACGAGGAAGGAGAGTAAAACACATGTCACTAAGGGATTTGAGCGTGCTACCGGTTCAATAGTTGGAGATAATGTTGATGAAGCTCATCTAGAAGATGGAGGAAACATGATGACCAGAAGGATATTGTTAATACCTACTAACCAATTGAAGGAGGAACCATACCAGAGGAAATCTATATTCAAGACTATGTGTCGAATCGAAGGTAAATGGTGTTCTTTAATTGCAGATGGAGGAAACATTGAAAATTGAGTATCTACAGAGGTTGTACATAAGTTTTTTAGAATTAATGTTGTCATTGATGTCAAATAGGATGTTAGACTAAATGTTGTCGCTAATGTCAAATAGAAGGTTAAATGTCAAAAAGGTTGTATTTAATGATTTATGTCAAAAAGGATGTTGGCCTTGTTGGTTCTATAAGATTGGATGTTGGCATATGATATTGTTGGGATTGGTGTTGACCTTGAAATCAGTTTGAAGAAGTATATAGAAGAAGGATACACAGAAATAGTGCAATAACAAGAATAAATGCAAGAAGCTCAAAGTAACATAAAGCAAGTGACACAGCTATAACAACATAGAATGTAGATATCACGCAAATGTCGAAGTGTGCATACAATGTTTAAGTCGAAGTAAATACAATGACACGCAAGTGGATAAGTTTAAGTGTGCATGTTGAAGTGTGTATGTCAAAGTGCGGAGTACAAATGACAAGTCAACGAAGTGTTGAAGAAAGACAGGGTTTCGCCGACTTAAAGGAGCCCCTCATTGTGGTACAAAACCCCTCTTATTTGGATAATCGTTGTGTTCAATTGATTAAATTAAAAAAATAAAATAAGCACATCGGCCCTTATGTGAACATCATGAGTGATATAAATAAACAAGAACTAATGTACTTTGTGAGAGAGTAGGGGTACGACTATGGATATCTAAAGTTTTAATTTTTAGGGGAATCAATGACTCATTTATCAAAAGGAGAGTGAAAGAATAAGAAGAGCCAATGGAAATCCAAGTCATAGTCTGAAAGGGGAATAAAAGACTGAAACTATATCCAATGCAAAGTTATCAGAACCAAGTACACAGCCAAGTCATGAATTGCAGTAATGTAAATCACAAAATAATGGAAGACAAAAGAAAACTTTGGTGTGAATTTGTTTGATCGGAATCAAGCACAAAGATAATTTCACAAGTTGCACACAGAAGCAAAGCTTGGTGAAGTGCAACAATTATCCCTTCCAAGGAAGATTCGAAAGATGCATAAAGGAGTGAGTGTAGATCTCTTTAGGAAAATTCATAATACATAGGAGGAAGTGAATGATTGAAGCTCGGGGTGAAGCCATTAAATTAGAGAAATGTATGAAATAATAAAAAGAACCAGTACCTAAAACAGATTGATAGAAAGAAAATAAAGGAATTACTCAGCCGAATTATAGTAAATGCAAAACAGAGTTGAATTGCATACTTCTTAGGTTTAGTTGAGAACAATTGACAAGTTAAATCTTGTTTGCGAGTTGGGTCTTGCACCAAGGATTGGATTCCTTGTGACAGGTTGGATTATTTCTGTAAGATGGGTCTTGCACCGAGGTTTGGATCCCTCACCTCTCAGTTGGTGCTTAGAAACCCAAAGATTGGCATCTTCTGAAACTGATGTACTAAAATATCTATCAAATATTCAAAAGTAATCATAGTGACTCTAGCTTGTGATGTTTCTTGTTTTATAATGCAATGTTTATTATACATAACAATTGTGACATACAAAATAACAGAAAGATTTAATTGAACATATGTTACACTAATTCACCCCCCCTCTCAGTGTACTTGAAGTGTTTAAAAATTGGTATCAGAGCGGGTTCTTGCATAAAACAATTGACGATTGGAGGGAGATCCTTGACAACACAAATGGATGGGAAATCAATGTCGACTACAAACGAAGCTATATTCTTTGACAGGAAAGACTACTATTCTTGGAGAGAAATAATGAAAGGATATATGTAAACAAAAGGATCAATTGTTTGGGAGGCAATTGCATGAAAATTTGCCACTGTAAGAAATAGATCAAAATACTTAGCAAAGAGGGAAGCCATGAAAAATTATTCAACAATAATGAAGGCAATCTACGACATCTTATCAGATCAAGTCAAATAAAAAATGAGACAATGCACATCTGCTAAAGAATTATGGCTCAAGATGGAGAATCTTTGTCATGTCAAAGTGATCAACAACATAAAAGATAACTTGTGCAAAGACTAGATGCAATACTCAGACTTAACAGGAGTAGAATTTGAGAATGAAATTGATGAAGGTATGGACTATCCTAGAAATTCAGACCGTGTTAATTCAAATGGTGAATATGAATGTTTTGTTATAGATGAAGAACAAGATATAACAAATCTTAATATAGATGTTTTAGCAGTACCAGAAGAGGTCAAAGGGTCAGAATATGAGTCATATGTCAAAATGTCAAGGGATGACCAAGAAATTATTGAAAGTTAAATTATGTGCATTTTAAAAGAAATGAAAAGAGCTCATAAGAAAAATGATTTGTTAGGGAAATTGCTTAAGGAGTCAAAGAGAGAGGAACGAGAAGAGCATGAAAAATTTACCAAAGCAATAATTGTTGGGCCCAAGTTGGGACAAAGTTTTGGTAACACTTTTGATAAGCAGAAGCAATTTTGTTTAAGTGTTGAGGGTGCTGCGAAGTTTTGCGCAGCATCCAAGTTTTGACCATGCTGCGAAGTTGTGCACAGCATTTGGATTTTGGAAGTACCGCGAAGACCAGAGCTGCGAGGAAGCAGTGTTGCGAAGCAGTCAGGACACGTGGAGCCAGCAAAACAAAGTGCTGGACAAGGATCAGGTACAGGTACCGGATGGACCAGTAAAGGTCTAATTTTGGAAAGATGCTCCAGGAGTGCCAAGCAGCGGGCATGAGCAATTCAGGAAGGCGGCCAATGCACGAGTTTGTTAAGGAAAGGATAGCTCAGGGAAAGCAATGGCTTGGCATGGCTAGTGGGCGAGACCGTTAGAGATGAACGGTTCAGTGAAAGTGACCTGTTGGCATGCGTGCGACAGGAAGGCCGATAGCGACAAAATGAAGACATGGAGAACTGCCACGATGAAGCAGACGCTACCATATGCCAGCAAGCCGGTTTAGGGAAACCGACACAGTTTTGTAAACCCTAAGGGTTTTGGGTTTAGGTCTTCGGCATTGTAAAGACATGACCTTTGGGCATGGTCTATTTAAGAAGACAGTTTTGTATGGGATGGGGTTACTTTTTGTTGTTACATTTTTGGGTTCTGGATGTTGTATTGAAAAATCTCTTTTGAGTTGAGAAGATTGTAAAGGCTCTAAAGCTGTGTGCGCAGAGACCTATCTGAGAGGAAGGAGAGTTTGCAGAGTGCACAGACTAAGAATGGTTGCCCCCATCCCTTTTAAAGATATATATTACCAACCGTTCTTGTGGACGTAGCTTCCCATGTGGGGGAGTGAACCACGTTAAATATTGTGTTGTGCATTTGTGTTTTATGGATGAATGATTATCTGTATTTTCTGTAAATGAATGTCTAGATGTTTCCTTGCATGCTGTTATGAGAGAACTGTTGTATGCACTTTCCATCAGAAGAAGTATGGAGATGATATGTTTCTGCATGAATAGATGAATGGTGAACATTTAGCTTATGTTTGAGAACAATAAGTCAGTTAATTGGTTAAGTGTTAAGAGATCACTTAAGTACTTCCCTATGTGCAATAGAAAAAATGCATAACCATTAGATGGATAATCAACTGGGTAGTTGAATGAGTGGATGAGTGATACTCAATTCAGAGCCTTAAGCATTTTCAAGGTAATCGAGTATAAAGTTGAACTGCATAGTTTGCAGTTTCAGTGGAAGTCCTGCTGTAGAAGAACATAGTGGTGCGCAACGCAGCGTTGTCCATCGCTGCGTAGTCCACCCTCGCAGCGCATACCCCCTGTTGCATTGCGCAGTACGTCTATCCAAGCAACTCATCACTTATTATGGAAACCTGACTCCATAGTACCCCATAGATACACCTCGAGTGAGACCTCAACCTACTCGCAGGTTGTTGCCGAAAGGGCCGGTGCGAAGGGGTTTTGTTGGTCAAAGGGAAACCGTGAAGAACCTGGGTCTTATAAGAAAACCTCTGGGTCAGTTATAGCCAACAAATGGTTTCGTTGCTGTGCTAGAATCCGTGATGAGTTGCAACCGTAATGAGTGACGAAGAATACCAGTTCCCAGAAGGCTCTGACAATTGGCATCCTGAAAAGACAGAAATCCAAGCTTGGTGGGACAAGACCATAAGAGATTTTGCAAGGCAAGAGAATAGACATCCGCGTCTATGTGACACATAGTGGTCGGATAGATATCTGTGGAAAGCTATTCATGAGATTTTCTGGGCATCATTTCCAAACGAGCTGCACGCGTGGATCTCGCGGCTCGTAGAAAAGAAAACCTATTTTCAAGGAGGAGTTCCTACAGAGTGGACTCCTGAGCTCATAGTGCAGCTCAAAGCAATAGACATCCCATTGACACGTGTAGTTGATTTTTGGGTCGATCATATGCTAGAAGGTTTCGTAATAGAATTTGCTATAGACACACTCAAATCCTACAGCTAAGCAGAAGCATACTTTTTCGGAGAATTCCAAGGTAAGTTGCTGAACAATCTCAGTCTATACATTAAGATACTGTTAGCTGAGAAAGGTGTTTTAAGAATGCAGTAATATTCTTAAGTTTGTCATGGTAAACAGTATATATAGTGATTTTGACGAAGATACCCATAATCTTAGAAGTGGTAAGAGGTATAAATTTAATAAGAATCTTGGAGGCCCTGGACTCCATATCGATACTGAGATTCCTTGTGACCTTGACAACGAAGCCGCACCACCATTTACCCCTGAGAACCCACTGGCTGCAGAGACCGCACCACCTTTATCTCAAAACCCACCCGCTACGCAGCCCACCCCACAGAATACTCAGCCTAGTACGTCTATCCCGACAAGCCCATTTGTTTTCACTGCACAGAGCCCTTTACAGCAGCCGCACTCTAATCCGGGTGCCCCACTACCTAATAGGACAATGGAAAACACAGATATGAACCTCTCGATATTCAAAGGAACTGGCCTAAAAGACCCTGACCAGCATTGGTTCCTTTGCGAAGCCGTATGGAGTGTAAGACAAATCCAGGATGATGCCGTGAAGAGAGCACAGCTCATCACCACTTTTAGGGACAAAGCTTTACATTGGTTCATGTAGTACTCTAACACACAGCCGAGAACCCTCACATAAATTAAAGCTGTGCTTGTGGCAGAGTTTAAGAAACCCAAATCTGAATCTTAGTGTATAACCGAGTTGAAAGAAATAAAGCATAAACCGACTGAAACGGTTTGGGAGTTTGATCAGAAGTTCAAGACCCTATTAGACCAAGTTTGCTTTGTTATAGCCCCGGAACAACACAAGGAATGGTTTATTGTTGTGTTGTTGCCCCATATTAGATTACCATTGATGCAGTAGAAGGTTACGTCGCAGGCAGAGGCCTTGGAGATCGCAATGAAGCTAGAGGCTTCGCCGATTGGTGAGACTAGTTCTGGAATGTCTCAGATCCAGAACCAGCTGACCACCCTGACACTAGAGCTACAAAGCATGAAGAATGGAAAATAACAAAGGTATGAACCTAGACATGAGGTCTGGTGTACAAGTTGTAAAGGAGAAGACCATGACCGGGAGCATTTCCCTTTATTCCGTGACTATCTTAATAGCGATGCGCCCAACCCAATAAATCAAAATCAGGCCCCATGGTGTGAAATTTGTAGAACCACAGGACACAGACCTGGAGACTGCTATCTTATACAGACGTATGTGAAAACACCTAAAAATTTATACTGCAACTTCTGTAAATCAGTTGGACATGATGAATCCGACTGCCGCGCATATGAGCTAATGAATGAGAGAAAACGAGATATGGACTCAATGAGAGGCACTGGCTTGTACCATGTACAAGAAGATAACCAGCCGAAACAAGAGAATGCACAATATGACCAAGGAGGATATAGAGGTCGTGGTGCTGGATACCGTGGCAGAGGAAGAAATGCTGGCCTGGCGCAGGGAAGAGGCCGCAGCTAGGTCATTTGTTATAATTGTGGCCATCCAGGTCACATATCTAGAGATTGTGTTAACCCATGCACTACATGCAATTACTGTAAATCATTCAAGCATGTTATTGAAGATTACCTAGTGCTAGAGGTGGAAATGCAGAAAAGAAGACGGTCGGACGCAGCAAACACAAAAGTCCAGTGGATCACAGTGGAAATCAGACCAATAGACCCGAGCATCAATGTGGTCATGCGCAGTGGTACTCAGACAGGCCGCGATAGGGGAGCAGAAGCTTCCATGTCAGGGGAGGCTCACACAAAGTAGACCCCTCTTGAGACAATATGGATAAGGAAAGCTCCAGGAAAAATACCTACTCTCGACCTACAAAAGAACAAGGAAGTCTTTATCGACGCACGGGATACCTTCAGGGAACCGGCAACAGAGTCACAGCGGATCCTGTTGCGTAGTGCAGCACCACATGTTGAAGACATGCCAGTGGCTTATGATAAAACAAGCACTACGACGGATGTCAGCACTTCCGTTGTGCAGTTCCTACAAAGCTACATGAAGCTACTCAAAAGTGAAAATGCCATAGTAGAGCTGCAGAAGCTCATAAACCAATATGAACCACAAACCGGAACAAAGACTTATGATAGCGCAGTACATCACATAAGGGCATAAAAGAGCAGGGTGAGAAATGAGGCTTACCGCGCAAATTGGAGATTTTGAAATGGATGAAGTCATCCTTGATTTGGGATCTAAAGTAAATGTCTTGACTAAGCAGACATGGCAGCAGATGGGTCGACCAAAGTTGTCATGGTCACCTATCCAGCTGAGGATGGCTAACCAAGAGAAAGTCATACCTTTTGGCTGGTTAGCCGACGTGATAGTCGACATCGATGGAGTCCAAAGTCATGCAGACTTTGAAGTTATCGAGATTGTGGATGATAGTCAGCCTTTTCCTACACTGCTAAGAATTGACTGGGCTATTGATAAATTGGCTATCATCAACTTAAAAACAAAGAAGATGATATTTGAAGGGAAGCATCTTAGGGTCATCGCACCGTTGGATCTTGCAAATGGTGACAGCTATAGCGAGCCGGTTCAGGAGGAATCCAAGGCTCAAGACTTGGACATATTATACCAGCTCACAACGAACCAGGAAGATTACGTTAATCCTATTGTAGATGGTACACTCAGCTGGAGATGTGACATCTCCTGCATCTCTGATTCGGAGGCAGGGCTGGAAAATTGGCAAAGCCAGTTGCATGAGGTATCCGCAAGGAGGTGCGCGCAGGTTACGAAATCACTGCGTTGGATTGGAAAGGAGGTAAGTCCTATTCCCACATATGATGGTTCTGCTAATGTTTACAATTTCATCCAAGAATATACTTCAGCTATTGCAGATGAGCACAGATTACCAACATTGGATATGGCACTGCACGACACACCCGCTAGATGGTGGAATGCGCACAAGCAGACATTGACCACTTGGGATCAATGCAGAATTAAGATGCAGATCCAGTTTGCTGGAAGGGTTACCTTACCCTTTGAAAAGTTTAATGGACAGACAGATCCTAGTCAATATATTGAAGTCTGTTCACAGGCATGGGTTGAAAGGCCACACATAGAATGGGTACATCTATTTCTACATACGCTCGATGATGACATTCCAAAGAAATGGTACCTAGACCTGGACTTGCGAAAAGAAACCACTGATCGGGACATGCTGACTGCGAACTTCCAGAGGGACTTCAGCTTTGATGATGAGAACCCATTGATCCATGACACGTTGCAGATATTGAAGGAACGCATATTCAGGGAAGACTGCCCTCACAGAAATATGACATTGGAGGAATTCTTCGGGGCAGATAACGTTCCTGGGCACCTACAGTCAGAATGGAAGGAACACGAAGAACACCTCATCGAGTGTTACAACCTAGCTGAAGACATCAATGATAGAAATGAAGACGATGATGATGATCCATGCAACATAAACATACCAGAATTGGAGGGTGCGCGCAACGTAGACGGACCTCCGTTAGAAATCCCAGATATGAGCAGACCAGTAAAAACACATAAGGTGAATATTGGCACAAGCGAAGAACCGAAGTTCGCAGCAATAGGAGACTATTGGGACAATCAGACTGTTGCAGAGATCGCAGACACCTTGCATGAGTATCAGGAGTTGTTTCCGACAAAATTTACAGAAATGAAAGGAATCCTGGGATACCTAGGAGTCATGAAGATTCCCTTGAAGCCAGGCGCTAAGCCTATGGAGTAGAGGCCATAGAGATTGAATCCGCGCTACAAGGAAAGAGTACGCGCAGAGTTGGATAAGATGCTTGAAGCAGGAATCATTGAACCTGTCGAAGAATCCGAGTGGATTAGTCCCATGGTCGTTCAAGACAAGAAAACAAAAGGTGAGATCAGGATTTGTGTGGATCTCAGAAAACTGAATGATGCTTCTATGCATGACCCATTCCCTACTCCTTTCACAGACAAAGTGCTTGATAATGTTGGAGGGAATGAGGCCTATTCTTTTACTGATGGTTTTTCGGGGTATCATCAGATAAGGATTGATCCCGCAGACAGGTATAAGATGACTTTTGCTACATAATGGGGGTCGTTCTAGTACACAGTAATGCCTTTTGGCCTGAAGAATGCACCTACAATATTTTCCAGAGTGATCGTCGCAGCATTCAAAGAGTTTATGCATAAGTTTCTTGAAGCCTATTTTGATGATTGGACTGTGTTTGGTCTATTGAAGAACCATTGTGCAAACCTAATAATGATGCTTGAGAAGTGTCGACAGCATCAGATCTCTTTAAATCTAAAGAAGTGTATTTTTTGTGTTCCTTATGGGATTCTACACGGGCACATTGTTTGTAAGCAGGGATTGATGGTGGACCCTGCGAAGATTGCCATTATTATGAATTTGCCAACACCAACTTCCGTTAAGATGTTGTGCTCTACCTTAGGCCATACTGGATATTACAGGAAATTTATAAAGGGTTACGTGCAGATAACCATAGCAATGGAAAAGCTACTAAAGAAAGATGCACCGTTCATTTGGAACGCAGAATGCGAACAGGGTTTTGATACACTTAAAGAAAAGATGGTGACTGCGCCGATTCTAGTCTTTCCAGACTGGACGAAGCCATTCCATGTCCATGTTGATGCATCATGCATTGCCCTGGGAATTGTATTAGCTCAACCAGGAGAAGGAGGTATTGACCACCCTATTGCATTCTCAAGCAGGAAGCTCTCAACAGCAGAAAAGAACTATACTACTACCAAAAGGGAAGGCCTTGCGATGGTATATGCCCTACAGAAATTCAGACATTACTTGCTTGGTGCGCACTTCCTTATGTTCACTGACCATTCTGCGTTGAAATACTTGGTCAATAAGCCAGTGTTAGGGGGGCACATATGCAGATGGCTGTTGCTATTCCAGGAGTATGATTTTGAGATTGTTGTTAAACCCAGCAGGTTGAACTTGGGACCTGAACACCTCTCTAGGATTGAGTCAGGAGAAGAGTCGATGAACATTGAAGACGGTCTGCCTGATGCGCGGTTATTTTCTATACAGATTACCGATGATTATTACAAGGATATCATTAATTTTTTGACAACAGGGCTGGCACCACAGGAATTATCTGTCCAGCAGAAGAAGCAGCTAGTGGTGCGTGCCATAGACTTCACTATAATTGCAGGTCAGTTATACAAACTCAGGCCAAAGGAATTCCTGCGCAGATGCGTACTAGATCATGAGAAACCGTTTATTCTAGCAGACGCGCATTCAGGGATCACGGGAGGTCACTATGCAGGAAGGGCTACCGCGCAGAAGATATTGCGCTCAGGGCTATGGTGGCCCACGATCCACAAAGATTCCAAAGAACACTACAGGAACTGTGATGTCTGTCAGAGGACAGGGAAACCTTCACGAAGAGATGAGATGCCATTAAACCCACAGTTGACCTTGCAAGCATTTGAAAAATGGGTAATTGATTTTGTGGGTCCTATAAACCCACCAAGAAAAAGAACTGGTGCAAGGTATATTATTACTGTTATTGATTACCTCACTCGATGGGCGGAAGCAAAGCCAGTAAAGGACTGTAGCTCCAGTACTGCTACGCAGTTCATTTTCGAAGAAATATTATCCATATTTGGATGTCCGAATATTTTGATGAGTGATCAAGGCACTCATTTTTTAAACAAGACCATTGAGGCACTTACAGAGGAATTCCACATTCATCATCAGCGCAGTACTCCATATCATCCACAGGCGAATGGAACTATTGAGGCTTTCAATAAAATACTGGAGAATGCACTCACTAAGGTCTGCAATGTAAATAGAGATGATTGGGATCTGCGCGTCTCCTCTGTGCTATGGGCATACATGACTACATGCAAGAAATTGACAGGTCATACACCCTTTCATTTGGCTTATGGGCAGGAAGCTATAATGCCAATGGAATATATTGTCCCTAGTTTAAGGATCGCTACATTCACAGGGATGGCAGACCACGTAGCACTAGAAGAAAGGTTGCTACACCTCGTTGGGTTGGAGGAAGATTGCTTCATTGCCGGCTTCCACCAGCAAGTTCAGAAAGACCGTGAGAAAGTATGGCATGATCGCCATATAAAGAGCAAGTGCTTTCAGGTAGGTGACCTAGTCCTCCTGTATGATAGAAAATTCATGAAGTTTCCTGCTAAATTTAAGATGCATTGGCATGGCCCATATACTGTGATACATGTTACTAACACTGGTGCAGTCCGGTTAGCCAATTTAGCTACCGATACCCTACCAACTTTGATAAATGGAAGCAGGCTAAAGCTATATCATGATAGTCCTGCTTCGCAGAATCCTGAGTAACAAGCAGAGGAAGAAATTTCTAAATGTCAAGTACAGTTGAAATTGGACACTAGAAATGTAAAGGAGCCTGTACATGTATGATAAATAGAACAATGTGTGTACCGCACAGCACTGCTGAAGCTGCGCAGAAAGGAAATAAATAAATAAAATTTGAAACCACGCAGTTTAAAATTTTTGGCATTGCGAAGTAACTACGCAGGATCGCAGATGGCTTGCCGCACAGCTCGGCACAAGACTCAAAAAAATAGTCGTTACAAAACTTTTGAGAAAAATAGCCGTTATATGACCGTTGTAAGGAACCGCTTCAGCATTTAACGAAAAGATAGCCGTTCTGAACACGCTGATGACAGAAGGGACTGAAGGATTTGCTCAAATTTTCCAACAGACACTACATTAAATGCCCATCTAGCCGTTGGAAGGCGTGGGGAGGACCCAGCTGTGCCTATAAATAACGTCGCATAAGAACTCGTGGGCATTACCAGATACTTAGAATTTTCATGCATTTGCTCCTATGTTAGAAATCCCTAGTCATATCTCAGAAACAGTTGCCTACTCTCGCCAGTGAATGTCCAAATTAACAAATAGAGAAGAAGAGATTACACTTCAAGAAGCAATCCGAATCTTTCAACACGGGGGAACTGCAGAGTTAATGAAAACCCCTGCCAAGAAGACTATACTTGAACCTGGTCAAGCATCCAGAAGATCACCTCTCCATAATTCAATCATGCAGGACAAAGGGAAAGACATAACTGGACCACGAAGCAAGACTCCAAAGATGGGCCAGACGGCGCCGAGATCGTCGGTCTTTCAGAAGGAACCCTTGAAGTTGACACTGGAGTATATATCACCACAGGCGTTGGATGCCCTAGTCTTTAAATTGGCCAAGAATGCTAGATATGAAATCCCATTGTCACTGATTTCAAAACAGGTAGAGGTTTCCAAGAACCTACTCGGAAAGATAGCAAACTGTAAGTGGGAAGACTTTGACCTCCTAGGAGTGCAGAAGGAAGAATCCCATGATCCAAAGTACCCACAGTTCCAGCCTAACAAATACATGTGCTGGAAGAAGGATGCTAAGGGCATATTTAACTTGGTTGCCGAAAGCTGGTTGACACTGGTAGTGGAGTCCGGATTGTTGAACCTGCTCTGACTACCTCATTTTGATCGTTCACCATAACTTAATGTAGTGGTTCGCATGCTGATGGCGCAAATCCACCAGGGATATCTGTGGCTCGATAGAAATGCCGATGTCAACATTGATTTAATCCACCGCATCATAGGGTTAAGCAAGCGTGGTAAGGATCCCAAGCAGCTCTTCCAAGGGAAGAGTAAGGAAAAAGAAGCTGTCGAGAAGATGAAGAAAATCCTTGCATTGGTGAAAGGGAAAAGAGGTTTTCCCATAGAATAAATTGAAGACAGAGCGACGAGATTTGTTACCTAGTTGCTCGCAGGAAAAATCCTCATAACAGCTAGGCCTTCGGAGGTGCCTGCGGACACAGTACTACTTGGTGCCCAGTGGCTGAAGGCACCCAATTCAATTGGTGTCAGTATCTTCTTAATGAGTTCCTGGATGAACTAAATGACACCCAAGAGAATGGAGGTCAATTCCACTTCTCGTGGTTGATTATCCTCATTGCATTCGTAGGGTGGAAGGAACCAGAAAAATATGTCGGTGTAATTGCAGAAACCAACGATCCCAGAGGATTCCGCTATGCCAACCTTTGGGAAAATCTGAACACAGAGCAACAGCATGCCACAGCTGAGGTATTCTATCAGTATTACACCCAGATGCGTCAGGAGATCACCCATACGTCACACATTACAAAGCAGGTAACGTCGAAGTACATTCGTGTTATTGATTTTCAGGCTGACATGTGATGTATTTTTATTTCACCCAAGGAAAAGATGAAGAAACCAGAATGGTACACGGGTAACTACCATATGTATGAAGAGGACATTGAAATCCTCATGAAGGACTGGCCAGCCAAGTTCTGTGTCGAAGTCCTGGATGTTGAGACAGACTCTGAACAAGACGAGCCAATCCCGCTATCATGCCCGATTGTGGAAGAAAAAGGAAAGCGGAAAGAGCCTGAGACCTCACAGAAGTCGAAGGCACGGAAGAAGGTGAAGGCCACAAAGACTCAATCTGAGATAGTGTTGAATGAAGATGACTTCGATATGATTGCAGAAAGGGTCTCAGAGCAGATGGGGGAGATAATGACAGAAAAATATAAGAAGGACAAGGTCATCCAGGATGACCTGCAAAAGACTAGGCTCGCACTGCAAGGTATCATGAAAAAGATGGACGATGTCGAGAAGAGCCTACCCTTGCCACGCGACGCAGGAGCTGAAGGGAGGTCGGCAGGAACCTCACAGCAGGCACCGCCGCAGCTAGTCATAATGCTACCTTCAAAGACCAGGGTTGTTCATCTGGACCCATTGACCATAGCATTACTAATGACAGAACAGATCGTCCTGGACACAAAGGGTGTCGAGCGGGTAGAGCTCGACCTGGCCAAGATCCCTTTTCCAAGATTACACTTTTTGCACACGCAGATCATTGAGGAGATGCATGAAAGAACAGTAGAATCCATGAAGTCACAAGTGGAGCTGCACAAAAAAAACATGCAGCTCGAGTTGCGCACAGAAATGCAGCTACGTGATGAACAGGACCGCCGGAAACAATTAGAGACTACTATATCTACTGTTGCCCAAGATATTGAAGGTCTAGAACTCCAAGATGATCCCACGGACACAGTTCTAAGGATCAGATACAAGGTGAGATCTTTGAAGATGGAGATGTAGGATAAGGACATCCTATATGAGGCCGATCTTGCCACCTTGAAGGAAAAACTGAATACACAGACGCCATTAACTGAGCAGCAGTTAAGAGAGCAAGCAGTGAGTGCCGCCGTGCAGAGCATAACAAGTGAGATGGCTAAGTGCCAAGATCTCTTCGAGAAGGTTTCAAAGGAATTCACTAACCTTGAAGAGGATCAAGGGCTACTGCAGGTGAAGACCACGGTAAGAGAAAAGTAGACCGCGCTAGAAAATTTTGACGCAGAGCTCAAGGCTCTGCCACCCAGGGAGAGGCTACCGAGGTATAAGGAGATATCAGGCTTGAAGAAGGAAGTCCAGGAATTAAGAGAAAAAGAGACTTAGATGGATAATCAGTCGCAGCAACTCCTGGAGGATGCCACAGCGGTGTCGCAGCAGATAGAAGACAAGCTGAAGGAACTGTGCGACAACCAAGAGCAGGTACAAGGACAGATTGGAGAAGAGATAACTCCAACATTGCTTGAGATAGTAAAACAAGTTGAACAAGATACCAGAGAAGCAGTAGAATAGTTGTTTGGCACATATAATGAGTTCGCAGCCAAATTGGTTCCACCGATCGCGGAGCAGAGCGAGATGACCGAAGCAACAAGTGGCTCAGGGACGAGCCACATGTAAGTGTTAGGGGCATGTTGGGCCCAAGTTGGGACAAAGTTTTGGTAACACTTTTGATAAGCAAGAGAAATTTTGTTTAAGTGTTGAGGGTGCTGTAAAGTTGTGCACAGCATCCAAGTTTTGACCATGCTGCGAAGTTGTGCGCAGCATCCAGATTTTGGAAGTACCGTGAAGACCAGTGCTATGAGGAAGCAGTGCTGCGAAGCAGTCAGGACACGTGGAGCTAGCTAAGCGGAGTGCTAGATAAGGATCAGGTACAGGTACCGGATGGACCAGTAGTGGTCTAATTTTGGAAAGATGCTCCAGGAGTGCCGAGCGGTGAGCACGAGCAATTTAGGAAGGCGGCCAATGCACAAGTTTGTTAAGGAAAGGACAGCTCAAGGAAAGCGATGGCTTGGCATGCCTAGTGGGATATACCGTTAGAGATGAACGGTTCAATGAAAGTGACCTGTTGGCACGCGTGCGACAGGAAGGCCGATAGCGACAAAATGAAGATGTGGAGAACTACCACGATGAAGCAGATGTTACACAGAAATTTTCCACTTTGTGAGCATCAGCATTCTTTGGCCTATAGGATCCATTTCAGTGACTCAGATCCATTTTCATCCTTCAGTGATACCAGTTTATCCTATTTTTGTTCCTACCCGCATGTTGCATCACTATAGCATGCGTACCCACGAGTTGCATTCCTATAGCCCGTGGGTATCAAGTAAAATGCTAAAAACCACTATTTTATTACTTTTTACTCCCAAAAAGTGGTCATTGGGTGACCTTTGGCTCTCCATCTGCCCAAGTAACGTCTCGATGAGTCCTTTCACCTAACTTTGAGAGGACTATCTATTGAGCACATATGGCTTATGGATGGGAGGAAGAAGAGAATAGTAAAGGCACTCTAGTGGATTTTTGCCCTATCTTGAGTCTGCACTCATTGATCCTTGTAGTTGTGAACTAGTTATGTTCACCTTTCAAACTCCTTGCTAGTTTGAGTTTGCCTTTCATGGAGGATTGAAGTGGTGGAGGCACAAGTGGATTGATCTAGATCTTGGGTCAGATTGGTTGCCAGCAAGAGGTCGTATCACTTTGTACTTCTTCTTGTTCATTAATAGAAATACTCATATTCTCGTCCATTCATGGTGTGAATGTCATTTATTATACATTGGGTTACATTTGCTTATGATATTATGGACCATTGTTATTGATAATGTTAATGTCATTTATATATCACATGTACTTGTTAGATATTGGCTGTCAAGACTAATTTGCAGATTACAAGTGCTTGGATGTGCACAAATTGAAAGTTCCAACAGGGATCTACATCAAACGTTGGATCAAGGTTGGTTACATTTCTCCATTGTTTTAACATTGTCATTTATAATAGCATTGTTTTGAGAATTGAGTAGATTTCTAGTAGTCATCTATCTGTTGTGGTATTCCCAAGCCATAGTGAGTTTTCTCCAATACAGCAGACACTACCAGATGCCAGCAAGCCGGTTTAGGGAAACTGACACAATTTTGTAAACCCTAAGGGTTTTGGGTTTAGGTCTTCGGCATTGTAAAGACATGACCTTCGGGCATGGTCTATTTAAGAAGACAATTTTGTATGGGATGGGGTTACACTTTGTGGTTACTTTTTGTTGTTACATTTTTGGGTTCTGGATGTTGTATTGAAAAATCTCTTTTGAGTTGAGAAGATTGTAAAGGCTCTGCAGCTGTGTGCGTAGAGACCTATCTGAGAGGAAGGAGAGTCTGCAGCTGAGTGTGTAGACTAAGAACGGTTTTCCCCATCCCTTTTAAAGATATATATTACCAACCGTTCTTGTGGACGTAGCTTCCCATCCAGGGGAGTGAACCACGTTAAATATTGTGTTGTGCGTTTGTGTTTTATGGATGAATGATTATTTGTATTTTCTATAAATGAATGTCTAGATGTTTCCTTGCATGTTGTTATGAGAGAACTGCTGTATGCATTTGCCATCAGAAGAAGTATGGAGATGATATGTTAAGTTCTGCATGAATAGATGAATGGTGAACATTTAGCTTATGTTTGAGAATAGTGAGTCCGTTAATTGGTTAAGTGTTAAGAGATCACTTAAGTACTTCCCTATGTGCAATAGAACAAATGCATAACCATTAGATGCATAATCGGCTGAGTAGTTGAATGAGTGGATGAGTGATAATCAATTCAGAGCCTTAAGCATTTTCAAGGTAGTCGAGTATAAAGTTGAACTACATAGTTCGCAGTTTCAGTGGAAGTCCCGCGGTAGAAGAACATAGTGGTGCAGACCGCAGCGTTGTCTATCGCTACACAGTCCACCCTCGCAGCGCATACCCCCTGTTGCATTGTGCAGTACGTTTGTCCAAGAAACTCGTCACTTATTGTGGAAACCTGATTCCACAGTACCCCATAGATACACCTCGGGTGAGACCTCAACTTGCTCGTAGGTTGTTGCCGAAAGGGCCGGTGCGAAGGGGTTTTGTTGGTCAAAGGGAAACCGCAAAGCCCCTAGGTCTTATAAGAAAACCTCTGGGTCAGTTATAGCCAACAATAATTGACCTAAAGGATCAAGGTCTAAAATCCTTAAAGACCAAAGAAGATGAAATCATAAACTTGAAAGCAAAAATTGCTATTCTAATAGAAGAAGTAAACAAGCATAATTCAAATGACACAAATTCAGAAGCTTTGGAAGGTTCAATAGAATTGGTTAGTGGGTTGAAATTCCAAGTTGAGGAGTCCAAAGGAAGAGAGGAAGTTCTGAGAATTCAACTAACGAAGGAAGTAGGTACATGTCACAGTATCAAGTTAGAAGTAGAATCATTCAGAAGAAGAACTGGGGAAGCAAATGTCAAATTCAACTGTAAGAGTAGTTCATCAATTATGGACAAGATATTAAAAAACCAAATGTCACCAAACGAAAAAACTGGTATTGGCTATGATAAGACAGTTGAAAAGGATAGGGACGATAAAATCACTTTGAGATGGTAAAAAGGAACAGAAAAAATTCATAGAACAAGAACATGCTTTTAATTAAGCCAACAAAGGAAGCTATGAAGAAATAAGTCAGAAGTAATGACAACAGTCAAGATTTTCCTGATAAGACAAACTAGAACAAAATAGGTCATCAAAGTAGGTTCAGTGTAGGTACAGAAATTTATTTAGAGGATATTGTTTTTCTTGTTATGAATATGGTCATAGAGATTTGGAATGTATGAATGATGGTAGGAAAAGTTTCAACAATTACAATACAGTTAAGTGCCTAAGATGCAACCATTATGGAGACACTGAAAAATCTCGTCATACCATAAGATGATATGTATGTGATGATTTTGGACACAAAGCACAAAGTTGTCGAAGCTCAAAAGGATATTCAGTGAATACCATACCACATACTGTCGGAAAGAAAAATGATAGTTTATGGATGAAAATAATAAGTGATATTGTGCAACATCAAAAGCTACATTTAGATAACCCTGTATACTCTCAAATATGGATAAGAAAAACTCCAATGGTATGTAGTGTCGAAGGATATGACAGTAGTACAAAGGAATCAAAGATTGTTGCACTTCATGTTAATCTATAGAATATTATATGAAGATCCTTGAGTTCAAAAGAGGATTATATACAATGCATGAATTCAAGGAAAATGTACTGAATATTTAAGATAAAAGGAAAATCGAAGTTAGAATACATTTGAATACTATCATGATCCATTCACATTGCTATGAAGATAATTAAAATTGATATTATATTAGAGTTGTCTCAGAAGTTACATACATTTTAATTGGCAAGTCTATAAACAATACAGAGAAGTTGTTCCAGAGGTAAAAGAGGGATATCGCTGTTGTCGCAAAACTTGAGAACACATGGTCTGCACAATACAAGTATAAATAAGAAGACAAGTTGGAGAGTGAAAAGTAATCTTGAAGATGAAAAAGGGATAGTATTTTGATTTCGCAAGCTTCGAATTATTAGGGTATCAATGGCTCATTGAACTAGAACAACATAATCTAGAAAGAGAGCCAGATGCGCAAGAACATAAATGCAACACAACAGATGATGCATAGGATGATGTGATTTATCTAATACAGATGTGCATAAACATAATAGTATGCTGAAAAAACGTGCAAATTGCATAAGGTTATGAAATACAAGAACGATTATGTGATACTGAAGAGATTTTTTAAATATATGAAGTATGAGAACCAATGTGCAGTACTATTGCAGTAACGTGAAGTATGAGAATCTTGGAAGTTGGTGCTTCCCATGAATGTAATCTTTACTATATGAGAAAGCATCCCATGGTTTTCTGCCAATTGGGTTTCCACGTCAATTTTTTGTGTTCTCTGTTTATGCATGTGTTGATGAATGATATTGTTTATGGTGAATGCATAATATAAATACAATTTGAATTTGGTAAAAGTGAAAACTGTTCATAACTGTGCTTAATATTGATTCACCCCCCTCTCAGTATTAATAACATTTCCAACAATTAGTATCAAACCAGGTGTCTTTGGTAACAATTTAGCAACTGGAAGATAGATCTTTGCACATATATGGGTGGAAAGGAAATATCTTCTCAAAGTGAAGCGCTAACGTTACATGAAAATGGTAGCATGGATAATATCTCCATCACTGAAGCAAGGTATGTTATTCGCACTTAGATAAAAACTATAGAAGAGGTGAAAATGGTTTCAAACAATATCATGCAAACTCTGAAAAGGAAAGAAGAAGAAGAGTAAAAGAGGATGGAAGCATACTTTACTAGTCAATTGCGGGAGATGGATAAAACCTGTCAAACTGAGAAACTTAAGATTGACACATTGGAAAGTGAACTTAAAAATTCAGCTACAGAGAATCAGAAGTTATCCAAAGAGATCATACTTCTGAAGAAATAATTGGAAGATACTAAACAATAAAGAGAATAAAGAGATGTTAAGTCAAACAAATAAATCTTGTCACTAAAATATCAACTCGAAAAGTCCCAAAGACAAAGTGACAATGCGAACATGGTGATTAATGAACAACAAATTCAAATTCAAGCAATAAATTTCGAGATAATTTCTATAAACGAGAAGAGCAACGAAAATACAAAAATTCTTGATGAACATAAGACTCAATTAATGGAAAAAGAACAAGAAGTTGAAAGACTGCAAACACGACTAAGGACAAATGACAAGTTTTCCAAAAGCACAAAAGCCTTGAATGAGATTTTGAGCAAACAGAGGTCACCATTTAACAAATATGGTGTAGGTTACAAGGTTGGAATCAACAAGAAAAAAGAGCCATCTGTCAATGAATAAAATGAATAAACTAATCAAGAGGAAAATCAAAGTACAAATTACAAGAATATTGTGCAACTAAAAGAACTGTACTCACTCAAAACTATTGAATGTTGGAAGTGTAACATGACTAAGCATACTGGAAAGTTATGTAACAATATAGTCTATTACAAGTGCAATAAAATTGGTCACAAAGCTCAGAACTATGGAAATTCAAAGAAATTCAACAAATATTAGAAGAAGAAAACAGGGAAGACAAATGAGAAATCTCATCCTGTTCTTTACAAAAGAAGGAATACTCCTACAAATCAAGAAAAAGAAGAATGTAGAATGATTTGGAGAAGGAAGCCTGTAGATAAAGGTAATAGCATGATTCTATGTGAAGTTAGTAAATAAATGACTTAAAATCTAACTAAGTCCCTTGTACTAAATTAAAATGTGGAGAACTTGGGAGACCATCTATATACACTCCAATACAAGATTAATTCATAGAGAAACAGACCTGTCGCAGAAAGAATATTGTGCACAAAAATAGACCGTGACGGAAGGTGAGCATTAATGACTAGTGGAATAGTGACAATAGTGGTGACCAATTAAGGGGAGGAAACAATAATTAGCAGAAAGATATGGTTAATTGAATTTGGACAAGTTCAATAAAAATCTTGTGAAAATAAAAACATTCCAGTTTTCAAAATGAACCTAATCTAGGTAAATCCACAGAGAACGAAAATCATTAATGGTAGAGGAAAATTGTCAAACACGTTAGAAGTCGTAGATATCACTAGTTTGACCCCCCGCATATACTGAGTGTTGGCGCGCTATAGATCCGCAAGAAGTGCGAAAGCCGACAGGTGCGAAAGGGCCATTCCGCGAAAGAAGGACCCTTCGCGGCATTCGTGGAAGCATAAGAATTGTTAGATTAGTAGAGTCGGTCATATGGACCATTTTGTAATAAGATAAAAGCATATGAATAGAGTAGGATTGTAAGCCTAAGGGCATCGAAGTTTTGGAGATTAATCCTATCTTTTGGGTTCATTTTGTATCCACGATATGATGTCTTGACAGTTTTTGCAAGGCTAATTCCGTAGGTTTGATGAATGAATGAAGATGTTTGGTTAGGACGTGAATTTTGTCTTTATGCAATGATGTGATGATGAATAATGGGTTATGTGAATTTTTTGTGTTGATTAATGCGAATATGTTGTAATCCGAATAAGTATGTCAAGTATGTTGTTCTAAATGTTTGTTAGAAACTGTGAATGAATTAAGATGCGAATAATGAGTTAATGGTATGTTATGAATGTTATAATCTCTGGTTAGTGCAAAGGTAATGTGTGGATATCCTCTACATCACTACGGAAACTTGGTTCCAGCAGCCCCCTTGTCCACCTCGGTTGAGACTGCACTTGCTCTGCAAGTGTTGCTGGGATGGGTTACACCTTTCCGGGCCGGTGTGTAAGGGAGTTTAGGTTGATATTTTGTTGGTGACAGTACGAAGTGAACCCCTGTCAGAAGACACTACGTCAACAAATGGTTCTGTTGCTGGGACCTTAAGGAAGAAGAAAAGAGGATATGTTGTGGCATCTGACAAAACCAGAGATCCAGGAGTGGTTCGACAAGAAGGCGGAGGAATTTTCATAAAGCAAGAAGCAAGATCCTAAAAAGATAGCGACTAGTTGGTTAGAAAGATACATCTACTCAGAAATCCATGAAATATTCTTCTATGAATTCCCGGTGTTGTTGCATGAGTGGCTAGCATAGCTAATGTTCCGAAAGAATCACCGCCAGAAGACTGAACCTGATTATTGGACCCCAGAGTTGGTGTGACAGCTGAAGCAAGTCGATAACAAGGTATCACAAGCCATTGATTTTGGGTGGATAGTATCCTTGAAGGGTACGTGACTAAGTTCATAGTAGATACTATCAAGTCATACAACGACGTCGAAAGGAACTTTTTCAGGGGGCCAAGAGGAAGTTTCCTATCATCGTTAAAATTGTGGATTAAGATGCTTATCTGCGAAAAAGGAATATTGAGGATGTCTTCTGACAAGTAGAAGATTCAGTGTGGGAGGGTGAAGGTATTGCGTAAATGCGAGTCTGACGGAAAGATGTGGTAGATGGACATGAGTGACGACGCGTTTCAAAGGGAAGATGACGAAGAGTGTGGTCTCTTGAGGAGTGGGGCAATATTCTGGCGTCCTGAGAAGAAGAGGAGGAATGAGATAGAGTCTCCTGAGAGGACCGGAACAGAGAACTGCAAAACAGGACCATAAGGGAGGAAGCAACCTTATTGTGAAGGAGATGTCAACCAGGCTACCCCAGAGGCAGAAGAAGGTCAGATCGTAAGTTACCACGTACCTTCAACCCCGCACACTACTCCGAATTTTATAGGAAGAAATCTAAACTATTCGTGGAGTTTCCCTACGTGTAGTGGCAAGAGTAGTGCTTCAGTGAACAACAATACTAGGAATGTTAGGATGGAAGATGAGGCAAAGATGCCCACATTTCAAGGGAACGAGACCGAGGATCCCGAACAATATTGGTTTATATGGGAAGCAGTCTGGACCATGAAGCAGGTTCAGGACGATGCTATAAAGATGGGACAACTAGCGACGACCCTTAGGGGTTGGGCATTAGATTGGTACATGAAGTTTGTAAGGGTTCCTGTGGGAACAACAGCCAAAACACTGGTGCAAGTCAGAACAACGATGATTGACGAATGTCAAAAACCAAAATTTGAGTCGCAATATGTCACTGAGCTTAAGGAGATTAAGCAATTCCCGAATGAGTCAGTGTGGGAATTCAATCAGTGATACAAGACGATGCTAGCGAAAGTGAGCTTTCCGATAAATGAGTTACAACATAAAGAATGGTTCATCGCAGGACTAGTATCGCATATCTGAGGACCGCTGATGCAACAAAAATTTGCAGCACAGGAAAAAGCATTAGAGATCGCGATGAAGCTAGAGGCTTCACCAATCGGTGAAGTAGGAATGGGAATGGACAGAGTTCAGGCACAGTTGGCCAATTTAACATTGCAACTAGAGGATATCAAGAAGGGCAAGGAAACACGTGGAGATGTAAGGTGTACCAGATGCAGAAGTGAGGCGCACCATAAGGATAATTTCCCAGAATTCCATGAGTATTTGTAGTCGGGGGTGCCAAACCCCCTTCGTCAAGGAGGAATGCCATGGTGTACTGTCTATCAGACCAGAGGGCATCGACTAGAGGAATGTGCATATCTTCAAAAGATGTTATCAATCCAACAAACTTATACTGCAAGTTTTTCCGATCGGTTGGACATGATGAGAAGGACTGCAGGGCCTATGACCTGCTGCAAGATCAAATAGTTGACACGTATTTTATGAAGGTAGAAGAGCCGTCGGTGGTACAACAGCAATCACAGTATAGTCAGTCGTAGTTTAACCAACCACAACAATATGACCAGGGGCAATACGGGCAGCCGCAGTATGGGAACCCGCAGTATCCACCACCGCCGTATGGCTAACCACAGTATGGGCAACAACAATATCAGCAACCGTAGTACGGGAAACCAGAGTATCAACAATATGGACTACCATGCGGAGGTTTTAAGGGAGGATTCCGTGGAGGCCGAGGTGCCGGTATGGGACATGGAGAAGCTGCTGGACGTGGAAGAGGTCCAATCATCTGGTACAATTGTGGACAACGGGGGCACTACCAAAGAGACTATCAAAATCCAACACCGCAGTGTACATACTGTAGTGTTGTAGATCATAGTGTAGAGGACTTCCCCCAGCTCATTGCGAAATGGAAAACTAAGCATCCACCCCAGAACCATAACCAAAATAATCAGAATGCGCCATTAGCTGTGCAGAGGATATCAACAAAAGATAGAAGCAGCCATGCGATGGTTGGAATAGTGACAAGAGGAGGGGCGGTGACAGGTGACAATAGGTCACACCCCAATGTTAGACCAACACAAACACAACGGAATAAGGTCACCTTCGATCTAGAAGCAGAAAGGGATGTCTTTTTGAAAGCATAGGAGGAAATGAGGAATAGGCGGAAGTTACCTCTTGATGAAGAAATCTATGACATGCCACCGACATTTGATTCGACGAAGTCACAAAGGAAGGCAAATACCCTAGGAGCCTTCTTGGAAAGTTGTCTGGGTTTGGCAAAAGACCCAGACACATTGGAAGAAATAGCTATTATACTGCAACGACGGGGAGGTGCACGACTCAAATAGAGGGTTAATCACATACATAAAAGGAAGACAGGAAGGGAGATGCAGATGTCAGCACAAATTGGAGAATTTGATGTCAACTCCATAATTATCGACTTAGGTTCAGACGTAAATATCCTGACTAAACTGACGTGGGATATAATGGGGAAACCACTGATGACTTTGTCACCAATACAACTGCGACTAGCGAACCAGAGAAAGGTCACCCTGCTTGGTCGGGTATGTCAACTTCTGGTTGAAATTGAAGGGCTCAGAATGTATGCGGATTTTGATGTCATTGAAATTGTGGATAATACCAGTCCCTATCCAGTACTGCTGGGGATAGAATGGGCTATGGAGAATCAAGCAATAATCAACTTTAAGAAAAGGATAATGTCATTCGAGAATCAGGAAATGAGGGTAATCGCACCACTGGACCCTACGGAAGGGCTGCACTATACAGAGCTAGCCAAGGATGAGTTTACAGAAGGGTGGGACAATTTGTATAACATCTCTGAAGATTATGTTAATCCCACCACAAATGGAGAATTAGGATGCCGCAGTGACAGCTCAGCATCCTCTGACTCAGATGAAGCCCTTGAGAATTGGCAGAACTGGTTGCATGAAGTGTCCTTTCGAAGATGTGCACGGATAACACAGTCCTTGCGAATGGTAGCCACGGAGGAGTATGCGTTGCCTACCTATGAGGGATCGTCCAACTTAGGCATGTTTCTCACTGAATTTGAGGAAAAAGTGGCAGAGCCATAGCATCTACTGGCCCTGGAGGAAGACTTGAAGGCTACTCCTGCGCGATGGTGGGTAGCGCATAAATCAAACATAACATCTTGGCCACTATGTCGACGCCTCATGGAGGTTCGGTTCGGCGAAGCTACGGAAGATGATCATATGCGATATGACGGACGATGGGACCCGAAAGAGCATCTGAATGCTTGCCAACACCAATGGGGATCAAGAGCGAGACAAGAGTGGGTACATGCATTCGTACACATGTTGGATGAGATACCGCGGAACTGGTATGTCGCAGCAGAATTGTGACGTGGGACGACATGTTGGGAACAACTTACCATTGGCTTCAACCAATCTTTCTCATTCTCAAATGAAAATCCCTTAATCCACACCGCGCTACAAACGATCTGCGAAAGAATAGTTGAAGTGGCACTGACTAGACAACCGATGGCACTCCAAAGGACTGCGAAACTAGAAATAGAGTGTTACAACGTCACCAGAGAGCCCGAAGATAACGATGACTCCATAGATACATATGTACTAGAATCAACGAATAGTCACAGTATGGTGGAACCAAATATACCATCAAAGAAACCTGATGCGTAGCCGGTCAAGCCGCGGCCACATCAATCGAAATTATGACATCAGCAATATAGGCTAACCGCAATAGGTAGAAGGCTCACCGCAGAACCACTGACAAATGACATCGAGAAGTACACAACAACGACCCGACGAAACTAACAAAAATCAGCCACCATAGAGACACCAACGATACAACGACGTATCGACACAACGACATTTGTTGTGTCGGTGTAAATAATAATAATAATTATTATAATAAAAAGTTGTTGACACATTATAACCAAGTTGGAAGCTGCTACGATGCATGAAGGTCTAAACCAACAATAAAGACCATAAATGTTGCAGTTACACCACACGGGACAATGGCCAAAACGAGAACACCAGTAGTTAATAACAACTCATGCGATAGATTTGGAACACCCCAGCTAGAATTGGTAATCATGACCTACGATCGAATGGAGTCTACCGACCAGCGTTATAAATATCAAAGAAGCCGACAAAGAAACACAGTAGTATCTAAAGAGATGAATGGAAGTGTATGTCTCCAGCACTAGAACTAAAAGACCACAACCCACACCAGTTGTACAAGAGCAGCCAGAAGTTATGTCTACAGTCCCCCACAAGAAAAAGAGAAGCGCGACTCGACCCCCCGACACTGGTCAGGATAAAAAGAAGGGCACCCAGTCATCTGCAAGACTTACGACTAATGCTGCAGGCCCCTTAGCTACTAAAGTTGTGCAAGATGGATACGATGGCCCCATGCTCTCAGAGCACATTTCACCCAGTCGGGCGGGGGCGCCCACACCGCGGATCAACAAGAACGAAAAATACTCCATTACAGTCGCACCGGTACCACCAAGGGTTCTTGAAACTAGGGATATCACATCCAAATTGTAGAGGTTACAATACACTGACCATGACCTAGCCAAGTTTAAAGAATACGCGGAGGCTTATGAGGATGTCCCCCACGCAGGAGGCCCGACTACAAAGGAACCTAAGAAGTGGGCATTGGGATTGGCCTGCTTAGGGTTGCTCGATATCACCCTCCTACCGCATTTTTGGTGCCTGGAACAGGTCAACGCATGCGTCAAGAAACTCCTCACGTGATTCCATGACAGATCCCTCTGGCTGCATGAGAGAATTCCAGTCGCAGTCGACCTCATTGCCAGAATCACCAGCCTGCCTCAAGAGGGAACCGACCCTTCACAGTTTTTCCAGGGTAAGGACAATGACAAGAAATTAGCCAAACAATTGGCCATAAAGTATGGTGTAGAGAAAGATTCTTTAGGATACTTGATCAACACAATTAACAACCAAGTAGTCCGAGTAGCGGCGAAGATACTTGCGGTCAAAATAACACACGATTTACGTGTGTGCCCGAGCAGATTCGACCATGAGGACACAATACAATCTCATTGAGGACGAACTTGACAACATCATCTCCAAATGGCCATAGATATGGAAGGTTCCTGCAGATCCGAAGGACATAGGAAATGAGAAAGCGACAGGACAACAAGACCCAGCCAAGGAAGACATAGCTTCTGCCAACTAGAAGGAGAGCGCAGAACAGGAGTGTAACTAGGGTTTTCACCCTAGCTTGTGCAAATGAGCACCTACTAAGGAGAAGGGACTCCTTAATAGCAGTTCAATAAAAACAGTAAATGCAAGACAATAAATTAAACTAACATGAGCATTGACATAAATAACAAAACATGAAAATATGGTGAAGATCTCTCTTTTTGTATTAAAAATTACCTCAAGTGTAGAGGTTGGTGAAGCTCTTGCAGTAGTCTAGGAGGGCTACTTCCAAGCTCCAGTGTTGTTCCTTCTCCTTCTCCAAAGGGTTTTGGATATGGGCCAAAAGGGCACTCAAATGTGAAAATAGCTCAAAAGGGTGAGCTAGGGTTTCAGGAGTGATTTTGGGAGAGTAAGGATAGGGGTGGCCATGGATGTGAAATGGGGAGCCTCCATCACCTATTTATAGGTTCTTAGTGGTGGAGTGCTGATCCATGGTTTTGGGCACCATGTGGTTTAGGTCAGCTGTATAGGGTTTTTGCTTCATTTTTTCCCTCTTTTTCCTCTTTTTTGTATTTTTTATTCCCTTTTTAGAGGGTTTTTGCTATTTTGGAGGAATTTTGGATTATTTTGGGGGAAAATGGGGGTTTTGGGCCTTTTGGAGACTTTTTTAATGGTTTTTTGGCCTTTTCGAGGCTTTTTAATGGTTTTTTGGCCTTTTCGAGGCTTTTTAATGGTTTTTTGGCCTTTTGGAGGCTTTTTAATGGTTTTTTAAGGTTTTGGAGGCAAGTATGGTAGGAAATATGGACAAATGAGTCATGCAATGGGGTAGATGAGATAGTGAACACTTTTTGGGTGTTAACAAGGAGGACCAGACGGTAGAGTTTGGCCATGACGGGGCGTCCACAGCCAACACCCTAACAGATTCAGAACTAGACCTCCAACAGGAAGAACGAAGGATGAAGAAGAGAATGGACCATACCGGCAGTAGCGCACATGAAGGGCTCACCGCGCAATAGGCCAACAGATTTCTAGATAGCATTACGCAGATCGTGGAGAGTAACCGCCGAAAGGTTACACAACATTCAGCAGAGAACTTTCAATACATTGGGGAGCTGTTAAACACCGTGGCGAATAAAATAATCAATAGAAGGGTACCACATGGAGACATCGAACAAGACCTGCCGACTCCCAGAGTTGAGGTCGAAGTGGGAACCCAACAACGAATCGTCCAAGTTGAAACCTATGCCTTTGGAACAAGAGATGATACATTGGACCTCAAGATTCGGAAGGCCGACTTGGCACTAGTCGATTTCAACTTACTTCCAATGTTAACACTACACTGAGTCCAAGCGGTAGCAAGCGTAGAAATCCACGACCACAAGGCTGCGATGCACAACAATATGGTTGAATACAAGAAGCAACTGCAGCACAACGAGGAGGAGGCACAAAACCTTTGAGATAAACACACCGCAGCACTGGCTGCGAAAATACAATCCATCAAGGAGAAGGCTCGATTAGAAGAAGCCCTAGTTGGGAAAGAGAAGGTCATCGAGGAACAGACTACAACACTTATTGCGAAGGAAAAGGTTGCAGAGGAATGGACGCAGTTAGAAAGAGCACTTGCGCAGGGATGTGAAAAGGTGGTGCTAGATCCAGATGTTGCCCCGGAAGCTCAAGCGGTTATGCTAGGCGTAGCCATTATCGAGCTCAGAAAGGAAAATGTGGAGCTCCAGACTCGAGTGACACCCAGCACACCACCGGCACAAATTCAGAGTCGACAGATGGTGATAGAGGAAGCCGTGGTAGAGATTCAGAAGATGGAACAGGCGGTGGTGAGCTCTTAGAATGAATGCCTAGTGAGGGAAACTAGACCAGGAGCCTACTTTAATTATCAACCCGGGGGACGTACAAACTTCAGAGGTGCTAACACTATATGTGCTCTAAAGGATAGTCTTCATCATGTTTTAGGGTGTGGGTATATATCTTAAAGGTTTACCTAATCAAGAAGAAGGTGAGCTAAAAAGACTGTAAATCTATGAATGACAAATTCCCCTGCTAAGAAGTTAAATGCTGCAAATTGTAAATCTACACTGAGAATTGAAATGTTGAAAGCTTGATAAACTTATGCTAAGAATTGAACTGCTGAAAGTTGAGAGTTTAATCTAAGAACTGAATACTGAAATTAAGTGTTGAATATTGAAAGGCTAACCTAAAGCTTAAATGTTGCAAACCAAATCCAGAACATAAACATCTAATGCTGAGATTTAACCAATCTGGTCTATTCGGATTAAACACTACAAGATGTGATGATCATTAAATCAAGGAACTTAAAGTAATTAACCTCTATGATCTAAGTCTAATAAAAGAAATATGCATGAGCTTTCTAGATCTGAATCATTGTCTTAAAACCAATATGAAAATATATGAAAACAAATGTCAGAATATGTGTGCGTAGAACACAGCTACAGGACTACGGAATGCGTCCTACCGAACTACAGAATGAGCGTTGATCAACTACAAAAAATATGTTGAACGAAAATAATATTTTCACTAAAATAAAACCATACTATTCAAATGCCATCAAGGTATCTTCATACACGATAAGAAGTAAATCAATTCACAGCATAAATGGAAAATACCTGAAAATAGAGTAAAGCTCCTGACTTACGTGTTGGAGGGGCCCTCCCCAACCCGTACTCATGAGTATGAAAAACTTATAAACGCAGACTTGAAAGTAACATCAGTCTCCTCATTAAAATAATAACTTCATGGTTCATAAATAGTCTGTAACACAAATTGTCTCCGCAGTAAAATGTAAAAACGTAAATCCACAAAATAGCAACAGGACCCCCTCGCTATCCGAGAGGTCCATATATATATGCCTCAAATTCTAACCTAATTACTTGCTTTAATCGCCGATCCTGTTGACCAGGAGTTCTTCTCTATAAGTCAGGGAAAAAAAAGCGATGAGCCTCGTATGGTCTTCCAGTCCTCGAGCTAGATTTGCATGTTGCTTCTTAGTGTACCTGCGCCTACTCATACATACTTGTTTTCATGTAATTAGTTTATAGAAGATGCCCTTTAAGCATAAAAAGAATAATCTTAAAACATCTTCATTAAATAATCAAAGAAAATCATTAACCCACAAAACAAGTGTATTTCCTTCATCATATCCTATGTTTTATTGTGGCAAAAAGGCTATAGGATACCTATAATTTTGGTTCATCAAGCGGCACAGCAAGTTGTAGTAAGCCTCACAGAGTTTTGGGATAGGTTGGTTGAGGATGACCATTTAACCGCACTGAAGATAACGCTTCATGAAGTAGAAGATCAGTTGGAAACTTTGAAGGGATCATTCAAAACGATGCCCACAATGATGCGAGTAGCAAAGGCCACGGAACTGCAAAGTATGAAGTAGCGAGATGAAAAAGCCCTCGAAAGGAAGCAACGAAGAGCTGCACATTTGGATGATCTCTAGACAAAGGTTGAATCCATCATAGCACGAGTAGTACCAGTGATGAAACAGGTCCAGGAGAAATTGCAGGAGGTACGACAGAAAGTATGCGACCACCCAACGAAGCAGCAGGTGATAGAGAGTGCGCAACTCTGAGCATCAGTCAAAAAGATAGTCGACCAGATTCAAACCACCTATGATGACTTCCAACAACAATACAACAAACCAGCGTGTCCAGCTAAGGTGGCTTAGGATGAGCCACAAGTTTGTGTTGGGGGCCTGTTGGCACGGGATAGATCCGTAGGAAGTGCGGAAGCCGACATGTGAGAAAGGGTCATTTCGCGAAAGAAGGACCCTTCGCGGCATTTGCGGAAGCATAAGAATTGTTAGATTAGTAGAGTCGGTCATATGGACCATTTTGTAATAAGATAAAATCATATAAATAAAGTAGTATTGTGAGCTTAAGGGCATCGGAGTTTTGGAGATTAATCCTATCTTTTGGGTTCATTTTGTATCCGCGATATGATGTCTTGACAGTTTCTGCAAGGTTAATTCCGCAGGTTTGATGAATGAATGAAGATGTTCGGTTAGGACATGAATTCTTTCTTTATGCAATGATGTGATGATGAATAATGGGTTATGTGAATGTTTTATGTTGATTAATGTGAATATGTTGTAATCCGAATAAGTATGTCAAGTATGTTGTTCTGAATGTTTGTTAGAAACTGTGAATGACTTAAGATGCAAATAATGAGTTAATGGTATGTTATGAATGTTATAATCTCTGGTTAGTGCGAAGGTAATGTGTGGATATCCTCTACATCACTGCGGAAACTTGGTTCCAACAGCCCCCTTGTCCACCTCGAGTGAGACTGCACTTGCTCCGCAAGTGTTGCTAGGAAGGGTTACACCTTTCCAGGCCGATGTATAAGGGAGTTCGGGTTGATAGTTTGTTGGCGACAGTACGAAGTGAACCCCTGCTAGAAGAAAATGTGTCAACACTGAGAACATTATCTATAGAGTGAACAATTGTGAGTGAACGTTGAAGATCGGAATCCATGGCACCGAAGAGACAATGCAGGACAAAGACTCTGTTCTTAAATGTGAAAGGAGAATTTACACAAACACCAGTTGCCTCTTCATCAAATCATGTAAAGATCCCTCATGGCTACATTTCATCCAGAAAACCTATTGAAGTGCCTATTAACTTTACCAATGTAGAATAATTAGACATATTGACACAAAAGGCCTCAGAAGGTGTGATAGTTGAAGAAAATATGCTTGGGAAACTATACAAGTTCGGGTTTGTAGATTATGATATCACCAACGATGAAAAAACTCTTGAACTAGCTATGTAGAACTACATGTATAGGAGGGCCATCCCAGATCCTAAGGTACTAGTTGTAATGGAACTCCAGACATGGGCAAATGGGATGTCAAAATCAGGGATATTGAACTTGTTGGATATCCCTCACTTTGGAAGGTCACCACAGGTGAAAATGTGTGCAAAAATGTGGTTATCACAAGTGCATGGTGTGTTCATGTGGCTGACTAGACCCATTTACATTGACACCAAGATGATTGAGTTGATCATAGGGCTACCTAAATTAGTGGAATATGTAGGTATTCTTATGGATGAGATAGCAGAAATCCCTTGGAAAGAAGATTGTTGAAAAGTATGGAACCCAATGGGCCAGCAGAGGGTATTTAGTTGCACAAATAAAATACAAATCTATGAGATTTGTTGTCTAGATACTGGCATGCAAGTTATTCTGAAAGAGTCACCAGGACCAGGTATCAGCAAAAATAATTCTAGTTGCATAAAAATGTGTGGAGGGAGTGCAGATGAACTAGTCGACGTTTTTGCTGAACAAATTTTTGGAGGACTCCAAGGAAACATAAGAAAAAGGTACACCCTTCCATTATACTTGTTTATTGATATGTATTGTGCTGGTAGGATGGAAAGAACCAACATATAGTCAATTATTTGACAAAGACAGGAATCCATTCTTAGCATACAGGTATACAAACTTGTTGTTTTCTAATATACCACATAGACAGACATACAATAACATCAACTTCTACCAATATAGTGAGGAGATTCAAATTATCTTGCAAGAGACACCACACATACAACCCCACACAGTTGAAGCATAAAAGGGAATTGCATGCTTCAAAATAGGAATGCATCATACCTACATACAAGCCAAAAGGGATCCTGACATGCAATGTCTACCTACTATGTTCATTTGTTCTGAGATGACATTGCACAAATCATCCACCAGTGGGATCTAGCATGGAGGGTTCCATTAACAAAAGAAGAAGAGGTTACACAACAATAATAGCCTAATGTTCCAACATCCAAATAAAAGGGAACCGATGGCACAAAAATTCCTCCTACAACTACACAAGAATCTGCACCAGTTAACAAGAGGACATAAATGACTCATCCTGAAGAGACATCAAGGAAGAAATGGAAAATGTCCAAACCTAGCATTTTTCAGATGCTAACGACAGATGATATTGAACAAATTGGTGTGGAGGTTAGAAATGTTAATGAATAAGCAATGGAGAATGTGGCTACAAAGGGAGAAATTGAATATCTTGAGACGCAGCAAGAAGAGATCATGCTAAAGATTAAGGAAATGTTTACAACAATGAAGCAGCTAATACTAACGACCAAGAGAAAAGGAAAAAATGATGTGGAAGCACACTCAGACACATGTTGATGTATTTGCAACTTCGGAAGATATTCACTTGTATATTGTATGTATTACATTTGTACTTTATTGTATCCCCAACGGAGATGTATTATTCCTCCGATTGGAAGTGTCGTCATTTGTATTTGCAAGTGTCTCAAGTTATATTGTAAGTGTCGTAACTTATATTTGATGGGTTATTAGACCACCTTGGTGGGGTCGGCCTTGTATGAGTCATGTGGGTTAAAGGGTTATTAGACCACCCTAGTGGGGTCATCCCAGTGTCAAGTGGTAGTGGCTTATTAGACTCTCCTAAGGGAGGTCAGCCCAGAGTCAGTTGTGAAGGGGTGTTTAAGTCCCCTAGTGGGTCGGCCCAGTTAGCATTATGTTAAGTGGTTAAGTTGGGGCCGACCTAGTTAGGGTTAAAATTCAAGTGATGTAAAGTATAAATAGAGAGTGTGACTCTCTCATTTATACATTCACACACTCTCTCACTTCAGATTAGTGAGAGAGAGGAGGAGTGCGCATAAGTGGAGGAGGAGATGCTGCTAGGAGACTATCTCTTGTTTTTTGGTTTCATCTTGGTGATCTTTATATTGGTGCTTATCTATCTCTGAGAAAGTTGCGGGGTTTTTCACCTTCCTGGTTTTCCCCGGTGAAATGTTTTGTGTCTCTTGTCTCTTGTGTTTGATATGATTTACATGTCATTCTCGCAGTTAAGATCCTATATCATGTTGAATTAAATACTGAAAAACTAACATGGCATCAGAGATAGCCTGAAGGAAGGCATGGTATAGCATTTATGACACTTGTTGCACTTGCGACAAATTGAAAGCTAGGGCTTGGTGTAGTAAAAACCAATCATCGTGGAACTTTTTCTATAACTTAGTTTTGGAGAAGGTTCAGATCTAAAACTTTTAAAGGTCGAATATTAAATGTCCGTGTACCTCGTGTCCGAAGGAAAACCTCATATTCATTGTACTTTGTGAGATATGATCCGTACAAGTTAGGGTTTATGCCTCTTCCAGAATGCAGTCCTAAACAGGTGACCTAGGAAAAAAGGTAATATCTTGGGATAGGAAGCTCCAAATGGAATTCCGTAAAAAGTGACAGTTAGGGAACGAACTATAGTTTCACAAGTCCAGGTGTTAGAGGCCGAAGTTGAAACAGTGACATGTGGAACTTCGTACAAGTTCACCATACTATTTCATCCCATAAACAGGTCACGTTGCAACACTTGGAATATATCTCTCTCAGAGAATCCATTTGAGCTCAGATCTATGGGGTTGGAAATATGACAGTTCATTCCACCACAGGACAAAGTTTCAGACCTTGAGGATCTGAAATGTCACAGATACATCAGAAACAATATGGAATATATTTCTGTCCAAATAGAATTGGATTAGGGGTATGACACTTATGATTGTACTAATACATTGTGGTGTTGTATGAGGATGATGTTGTCCACTAACATGAAGGGTACATCAAGAAAGACAAATCAAGTTCTAGATCAAGAACATATGACCATGGTGACATGAAGACAAAGACTCATCCATAGTCATTGATCACATAGAATCCCTACTTACAAGGTATGTATAATTTTGTTCTATAATGCTTAACTTATGAGATATGCAGGTTACTAGCACAAGGTCTCTAAAGCATTGAAAAGAACAAAGAAGACATTCTTTGGGTATGTTAGACATAACTAGCAAACATGATAATCCAGGTATGTTTTTCCATGTATGTTAAAATCGTGCCTTGTGTTAGGATCTGATATAAGTATATTTTTTGTATGATTGATAATGATTATTCACGAAGTTATAGGTTTGAGTAATCATGGGTTTATACATATTATGCTTCTTACTTTTATTGATGATATGACAAACTAGAAAATTCCTATGGTCAAATAAGAATATGCATGAGTAAAAGAAGTACTCCCTGAAACCTTGAATACTAACACTTGTGACAAATTACCTGTGTATGAAATGATCATGACCATACATATTTAGAATCATAATGTTTTGATCGTATTGAGATTATACTAATGTATGTATGATTATGTATGAGATATTAAGGATGACACAATAATGACACTAGTGCACACTTAAGCATGTATAGTGGTCCAGGATATATATAAGTTCAAGGATAGATAATCAAGGAAGCAAAGATCAAGAGGGAGCACACTCCAATAGTTCCTACAAGGAAGCAAAGATTTAGAGGGAGTCCACCCAACAACTAAACAAAGATAAGTATTTGAATTGCTATTTCCTGTATATATGATTACTCAAATGATGTTGTTCGGCCATATACACACTTATGTTCCTAGATTTAGGATGTATATTATGCATTTTATAAAAGTTGGATTAATGAGCAAGATACTACTAATACAAGTAATGGGTAAGTGGCCTATGGTATTGTACAACATTCCATTGCTACTTATATAAAATGAAACCTCTTTGTTGACATGTTGGGAGTTGTGCACACTCTTAATAATGCTCTGGTAGAGATGGAAGGCATCTAGAAAGTTACGTGATATGGATAAATGTTGTATTGAAGCATTGGATAAAATAATTGCATGACTGTATGACATATATCTTTATGGGTAAGAATTTGTTCTGAAATCTATGAGATGTTTCTAATCATGCAATTGAACTTGTATTGTAGGAAAGACCGTGTACCATCACCTACAAGAGAGACCTGTTTCGAAGAACAAGCAACGACGATACAACATTTGTTCCAGCAACGAAGTTCAAAGAAAACTATCTATTGAAGATGTTGAAGAATCTGAAGTTCCCAGGATCCGAGATGCAGTAATAGAAGAATGCCACGATCGAGGAATACCAGTTGATCATGAAGAATGATGTTTGGGACGTGGTCCCAAGACTAGAAGGGAAGTCTGTTGTGATTTCCAAGTGGATCTATAAGATCAAGTATGCTGCAAATGGCAGCATAGAGAATGTAACGTACCCACCCATCCATCCAAGGCAAGGAAGGGTACCTGATGGCAATCTCTGGGGCTTTCACATAAAACTCAGCCCACTCATTAGATTCATATCATTAAAAGAGATGTGTGTAGATGGAAAACAAGAAAATGATGCACAGCGGAATTAAAACATCCACACACATTACTCATGCATACAACATATCAACAGTCATTGAATTAATATAGTGCAGAAGTAAATATATAGGCATAAAAACACTTATCTCCATTTTTACAACTGCCCCAAGCAACTAGCTATGTCGCTACAATGTTCTACCCAACCATAGGCTCTTCGATAGCTTATACTGATTCCATCCGAAGGCCACCCCCGAGTTGGGCATGATTCTCACAAGGAAAGGGAACATTCCAGCTCGTTCACTGCCAATTACTCATTTCATCTCAGCCAAGCCAGTCCACAGCTGGGTTTATCAGGCTACATTTGAACCATGGATGCTTATTCTCAAGCTCAAGCCAAAGCAATGGATACCCAAATCCCATACCCCAACATTCTCATTTCTCACACTGCAAGAACAAACATTGGGCATAGATACCATTTACAACAAAGGTATTTTACAAAACAGGGTCCATGGGTTTTTTTTCCAAATCGTGGCTCACTAAAATAGACTGTGGAAAGAGTAATTCGATTTCAACCCCAGGGAGTAAAACCAATTTCTCCCCACTAGTTATGATCCTTTCCAATGGCCTAAACAACCTCCAGGAAGACCCAAAAACATGTTGTTCTCTTCCCCACTGGTAATCAACACAAAAACGCCCCTTCCCAGGTAAAAGATGAAGGGAAACCCAGAAAAACCATGGAGGAAAACGCCCAGGCAGCTAGAGCTGCGTGAGGGAGCAAGACTGATGGTTGCATAATGGCTTAGAGAGCAATTTCGTGGCTCTTTTCTTGCCCAAGGAGACAAACACAATTTTCCATGAAGGGTGGCTTGCTCATACCCGAATTTGGAAAGCCATACCTCTCCATTCCCAAGGCATTAACTACCTCAACCAACTCTTGGGAGAAATCAATGGTTGGGTACAAAAGTCAACATGGGTAGTTGAGGGTTTGATGGGTTCTCTCATTGACACTTGGCTTGACCTGATTGGCTCAAGGGTTTGAATTTTTTCCCTCCCAATTCCTTTTGAAATCATGCCCCCATCTCTTTGTTGCATTGCATAGCTAGTTGTGGGTATTTTTATTAAAATACATATTACATGATATTGAAGTTTCAATGTGCCTGGCTAGCACACAAACCATATGGATCAATAAATCGATGGCGGGGCCTTGGCCTTGAGCTCCTCACCATGATTTCATAACAATATTACATCAATTACATTTGAATGTAATGGGGTCAATAATGGGGACGTTACAGAGAAATACAAGGCAAGGTTTGTGGCTCGTGGATTCTCCCAGAAAGAAGGGATAGATTATGAAGAGACCTTTGCACCTGTAGCCAGATACACTTCCATCATAACAGTATTTGCTCTGGCTGTAGTAATGAAGTGGAAGATACACCAGATTGATGTCAAGATAGCTTTCTTGAATGGTGTAGTCAAAGAGGAAGTGTATGTGGATCAACCACTCAGTTTTGAGACACATGATAGGGAGTCATATGTGTGCAGATTGAAGAAAGCCTTGTATGGATTAAAGCAAGCACCTAGGGCATGGTACGACAGGATAGATATCTTCCTATCCAGTTTGGGATTTACCAAAAGTAAAGCGGATTCCAACCTTTACTACAAGGTTGAGAAAGGAAATCTAGTGATACTTCTATTGTATGTGGATGACCTGTTTCTAACAGGTGAGGATAGGTTGATTGCCGACACAAAGAGGAAGCTTGCTGCCTAGTTCGATATGAAGGACTTGGGAATGACGCATTACTTTCTAGGTATGGAGGTGTGGCAGAGTGCAGATGGAATCTTCCTTGGACAAGGGAAGTATGCAGTAGAGATCCTGAAGCAGTTCAGGATGATGGACTGCAAGGCCATGGCCACACCTATGGCATTGAACCTAAAGCTATTGAGTGATGCTTCATCAGAGTCGGTTGATGCCACGATGTATCGTCAGATGATTGGGTCCTTGATGTACCCGACGAACACGAGACCGGATATTTGATTTATGGTGAACACCTTGAGCTAGTTTATGATAGATCCTAGACATGTTCACCTGATTGATGTAAAGCATATTCTGAGCTACTTGAACGGTACAATTTATTATCGGCTCAAGTATGATGCGAATCAAAAGTTTAACCTGGAGGGTTATTGGGAAGGTAGTGCTATAGATAGAAAGAGCACTTCAGGGTGTTGCTTTAGTATGGGATCAGGTGTGATCTCTTGGTTTAGAAGGAAGCAATCCTGCGTAGCACTGAGTACAGTCGAAGCAGTGTATGTCACAACTTGTTCGGCTAGTTGTGCGGTAGTATGGCTAAGGAAGCTACTACTATCTAACTTATTTGATCTCCAGTTGGATGCTACCTGTATCTATTGTGACAACCAGAGTTGTGTGAAGTTGTCAAAGAACCCGGTGTTCCATGACAGGTCGAAGCACATTGAGATCAAATATCACTATATCAGGGATATGGTGCAAAGAGGAGCAGTGAAGCTCCAGTATGTTGCGATAGATGAGCAGATTGCATATGTTTTGACCAAAACACTAGCCAGAGTGAAGTTCGAGTACTTCAGAGAGAGGCTTGGTGTTCTTTAGATAGAAGATACTTCAAGGAAGAAGTGATGGGACACATTTGCAAAATCCATTCCAAGCATGGTGGTAGGAGGATCCTTCCCATGGTTGTGGATGTAAGCGTTGTGTGATGAGCATCATAATGATGCTCCAGATGATGTTCTACATGATGATGATCAGGATGATCATGCGATGATGATATGCATCAGGATGATGTTGTGATGATGACTAGGATGATCATGCCATGATGATATGCATCAGGATGATGTTGTGACGATGATCAGGATGATCATTCGATGATGATGTGCATCAGGATGATGTACTGTATGATGATGATCAGTATGATCATGAGAATCAATATGATGCTTTGTACGAGGATAATCAGGTTGATCTTGATTATTAGGATGGTACTCTGTGGCCATGGATAGGTTGTGCAAGGGTAGCATGTAATACGTCCTGGAGATTTGGACAGGTTGTGCTAGGAACATAAAAGTACTCGGATGCTCTTTAGAGTTCTTGCTGAGCAAGACACCCTTTCAAGGTTTTTCTAGACCACATGCAATACATCTTGGAGATCTAGACAGGTTGTGCTAGGCATGTAAAAGTCCTTGGATGCTCTTTAGAGTTCTTGCTAGGCAAGACACTCTTTAAGGTTTTGTGGGGACCACATGTAATAAGTCCTGGAGATCCGGACAGGTTGTGCTAGGCACGTAAAAGTCCTCGGATGCTCTTTAGAGTTCTTGCTAGGCAATACACTCTTTTAAGGTTTTGTGGATATTACATGTAATACATCCTGGAGGTCTGGACAGGTTGTGCCAGGCATGTAAAAATCCTTGGATGCTCTTTAGAGTTCTTGCTGGGAAAGACACTCTTTTAAGGTTTTGTAAAGGTCACATGCAAAAGATCCTGGGAGATATGATAGGTTGAGCAGTAAGCTCGTAATTAGTTCTAGGATGCTCTTTCGCGGTTTTGTTGACGCACGTAATCAGTCCTGAGGATTCCACAGGATGGCCAGCTCGCAGAGATGATAAAGACCTACAGGAGGCTAGGCCTACAACCAACATGAAAAAGGGATGGCTCTGTAGAAATTCCTATGACGAGAAGAATTGAGAGATAGCCCAATGATCCAAATGATGAGTACAAAAGCAGTGAGGATGATGCTCCATGATCCAGTGATGATGATCCAGCTCTATAATTGAACACTTGTGCCCATATGTATTGATGACCTATGTCAAGAGAATACCTTCCTAGTTAAGAGGGAGTGTTGATGTATTTGTAACTTTGGAAGATATTCACTTGTATATTGTATGTATTACATTTGTACTTTATTATATCCCCAATGAAGATGTATTATTCCTCCGATTGGAAATTTCAGCATTTGTACTTGCAAGTGTCGCAAGTTATATTGTAAGTGTCGTAACTTATATTTGATGGGTTATTAGACCACCTTGGTGGGGTCGTCCCTGTATGAGTCATGTGGGTTAAAGGGTTATTAGACCACCCTAGTGAGGTTGGCCCAGTGTCAAGTGGTAGTGGGTTATTAGACTCTCCTAAGGGAGGTCGGCCCAAAGTCAGTTGTGAAGGGGTGTTTAAGTCCCCTAGTGGGGTCGGCCCAGTCATCATTATGTTAAGTGGTTAAGTTGGGGATGACCTAGTTAGAGTTAAAAGTCAAGTGAAGTAAAGTATAAATAGAGAGTCTGACTCTCTCATTTATACATTCACACACTCTCTCACTTCACATTAGTGAGAGAGAGGAAGAGTACGCACAAGTGGAGGAGGAGATGCTACTAGGAGAGTATCTCTTATTTTGGGGTTTCATCTTGGTGATCTTTGTATTGGTGATTATTCTATCTCTGAGGAAGTTGTGGGGTTTTTCACCTTCTTGGTTTTCCCCAGTGAAATGCTTTGTGTCTCTTGTCTCTTGTGTTTTATATGTTGTACATGTTGTTCTCTCAGTTAAGATCCTAGATCATATCGAATTAAATGCTGAAAATCTAACAACACACATTTGGGTAGTTCACAAACAAACCATATCGCGCAGATAAAGGAAACGAAGCCACATCAGAGAGTACAACTTTCATCTACTGCTCTGATGCTTCCCACTCAAGAGATGTAGGAATTTGTAAGTCATGTTGAAATTGTTATGTCGCACTTACCTTTGAATGAGCTACATCACTACATGCATACATTGCTTAGGAGATCAAATGGAGACATGAAGTTGTTACAACTCAATGGTACAAAAGACATAATGAGAAGGAATTTCTATAGGAAGAATCTTCCAGGATGAAAATAGAAATAGAAAATACTGTGTAAAATACATTTGAGTTGGAGAAGAAAGAAGAAGAAGCAGTTGCAAAAGGTGATCAACTGAAACAAGAAGTGGGAGAAGCACAACAGAAATCCTTGAAGCTACAAAAGGAAATAGAAGAAGTATATAGTGTTCTTCCAGAAGTTCAGATCGACGAAGATACTTCTCCAGAAAAAAAAATTGTTGAATATAGGTGAGGCCATTCAAGTTCTACATGCTAAATTCAAAGAATGGTCAACAAGACAACAATCAGGAACACCTCCAAAGGTTAGAGCAGAATGAGAAAACGAGTTAGAGAGAATAAACATAACAATATAAAATATTAGTACCTTGGAGCTGAAATGTGTAGAGTTGCATGAGGAAAGTGCTCAACTATGGGCAAAGCTGGTCGCAGACGAGAAGTTGAAGGAAGTATATCAGAAGTTATAGGATGCGCAAGTACTGGAACAAAGGATGTGTAACAACTTACCTTTCTTACCAGTTATTAAAAAGATGACAAAAATGGGAGAGTACATAAAACAATAGAAAGAGGTAGGTAGGATTCGGGATGAACGGAAAAATATTGCTAATAGGCTTGAACCTCTACAAGAAGAAGCTATTAGCATCACATAAATATTCCCACAATTACAAGGGGAAATCAGGGAAGTAGTTGGAGAATTTTTAGAAACTCTGAAGTCATCTTATGACGAGCAGGTGGAAACAAACATTTTTTCCAAGGAAGGAGAAATGAAAGAAAAGGTTGCAGCTACAAAGGAAACTCTTCAGAATTTTGCAACTACAGTTCAACCAGGAATTATAACAGAAAATATTGCTCCCTAACACAGGACTAAAGTGCAAATATATGGGAAGTAATCAGAGCAAGAAGATGCATGAACGCCAGTGAAAAGCTGAATAAAAGAGAACCTAAAAGTGTGCATGGAAAGCACCTCTTTTCCATTGATGTCAAAGAAGTAGAAATACCATGAAGCATGCATTAGTAATAGGGAGAAATACCATGAAGCATGCATCAATAACAACGAACTGCGCAGAAATGAAAAAGAACAGATAAGTATTGATCGAAGGTTGTGTGGAGGAACAAATGTTCAAAATGGAAAGAATACAGGGGGAGTACTGTGCTATGTGCAAATAGAATAGAGGAATTCATGATCAAGAAGAGCACAACTTCATAAGGTTTTCACATCAATGCCAAAGGGGAATATTGTTGAAATTTGGTTTTTATTGATGTCAAATGATGTTAAGAAGTAATTAGTATCCATGTGCTAGTTTGAAGAAATATCAGTATGTGTACTTGATCTGAGGTAGCTTTACACCACATGGCCCACTTAGTATGAAATACTTCTGTCACTAGGTGACAGCTACCTTCCTTTTGTTGATGCTGCAAGGAGTGGTTTCAGGGCCATATTTCAATGGTTTGCTTATACCGCTTTTGAGGCCCTGAATCCATAGTATGCGGACACATGTCCAAGCGGTTTTGGATTCATGATCATGCACAATAATTATCGGTCGAGCCCTTTGAGAATCCTGAACATGCATGAACTATTAATCTATTGCATCAACGAATCTCAAGGATTTGTAATCACAAGCATCTCCATAGTGTATGATGAGACATTTCCTTGTTATGGAACTATACCCCATAGTCTTCAGACTACATTGCTTTATAAATGTTTTCTTGTAGTGGTTTCAAGGCTCCCTAAAATCGGTATTGAGAGACTGATTTTCAGGCCATAAATAAACCTGAGACTGTCATGTGTCTAGGAATTTTTTCTTTCAGTGATCGAACTCTTAGATTAAATGTTGCACCTACATGCCCTTAATGAATTTACACCATTGACCTGGATCTTGATCCGACACAAATTTGACAATCTCTTGATGCCACTGTCATCAACCTCCCGATCATCCATGCCACTTTATTCATGCATTGAACTTTCAATTAAGCTTGAAGTAGCATGATACCAAAGCATCTGCTCGCTCATGATCATATGGCTTGTTATTGTCCGATGCGAAAATATTGGTACTAACATTTGACGAGCATAGTTTTCATTGATGACAACACATTAATGACAAAGGTTAAGTTGATGACATGGACAAAGACATGATGGTGATGATGACATGGCACAAAGTACAAGGACATATGGCAAAGGACAAAGACAAATGACATGGCTTGGTGATGACATAACAAACATGGAAAAGAATGAGGACTTGGAAAAGAATGATGACATGGAAAATATCAAGGACAATGAAGGACAAAGCAAATGAAAAAGACAAGATGATATGGCAAGCATGGACAAGTAGGACAATGACAGTGGCAATGGGCAAAGGTTGATGACAAAGAGTGATGACAGAGCAAACATGACAAGCATGACAAAGATGTATCACAAGGCAACAAGCATTGATGACAAGAAATATATGAATGCATTGGTGACATTGAAAGCAAGTAAACATGATATGGCAAACAAATCAAGATAGATGACATGGAGGACATTGAAAGCATGACAAAGAAGTGATTACATGGAAAGAAATGTTTGGGTACACAGGGTACTACCAAAGGACCGAACACCAAGAGCAACCACTTCACACAAACAAATCACAAATCAACACACCGATGTTTTGACGTGGTTTAAACCCTCTTGAGGGAAACAGTCCACGGCCCCAGCCAAATAGCTTCTACGGGACAATTTATTATGCAAAGAAAGAAAGTTACAAATGAGCTTCTCATAATCGATCAACTAAACAATGACGCTCCATGCTCTTTAAATAGAGATCATGGACCAATCAGGTGCTAAGCTATGGATCAAGGTTAGGTTTGATCTAAGATAAGTTGAGCCGTCGAATCACTCTATGTCGGGAACATATCGTGACCTTCGGATTAAGTATTTACAAATGCATACTAAAGAAACACACTATCCCTAACAGATATATTACACAAGTTGATCTTAACTAACTCCTAATTGTGATTATCTACATAAAAAAGAAGGTTTTCTTGGAGCGCCGGAGCTTCTCTGGTTTTGAGAGTCGATTACTCTGTTCAGCTAGGGCGGCCAGGGCTTGGCCCAGCCGCCCCTCCGCTTCTGTACATTGATTGTTGTGTTTTCTTGCAGGTTTCTTGAAGGGCGGCATCCTCCGAAGGAGGCATCTTGGGGATCTGGGTTCTCGGCAGTTGCTAGGGCGGTCTGCTCTTGATCAGTTGCAGGGTTTGTCTGTTGGCTTATTCACCGGAGGCTGTATGCGGGCTGTTTTTCGCCGGCTTGGGAGGTCTTTGCGTCTGCTGCTCTGTACACAGACTTGGATCTCCTGCTTCCTCTGACGCGGGTTTGCTTTGACGGTTCTTGGCACTGATGGAGCCGTTAGTGTTGCTTCGGGCTTGGCGGTCGGTGGATGATTTGGAGTCTGGATCTTTCGGTGGAGGGACGAAGTCGTTTCTGCAGGTTCTTGGAGGCTGGCGAGTTCATTCTCGACGGCAAATTAGCGACCGGGAAACTGGCAGATCCCGTGGTTCAGCTTCGTGACCTTCAGCGACGAGGAGGGATGCCATCGATCCAGATTGGTGGCGGTGGCCGTGGCCGTGGCGGCGGTGGCGACGGCGGCGATTACGGAGGTGGCCGTGACCGTGGTTATGGTGGTGGCCGTGGGGAAGGGGGAGACGCTGCAGGAGTTCTGGTGGTGCACTGAAAGGGCTCTCGACTGGGGTCCAGGCGGTGGCCCTGATCTGATCGTTGATGACGGTGGCGACGCATCATTGCTGATCCATGAGGGGGTCAAGGCTGAGGAATTTTTCTAAGGCGGTAGTGCTGGTGCGGTGGTAGGGGAAGCTACGATGGTGGCGGTGGATCACGTTACGGAGGGGGCGGGGATGGAGGCTACGGTGGTGGCGGTGGTGGCGACGGTGGTGGTGGCTCTGATGGCGCTTGGAGGAGAAGTTCTTTCGGTTCCGTTCGGGGTCCGGGGTTTCTTTCCATCGAGGCTCCGGTGCTTTGATTTCTAGATGATGGCTTCAGCCGAGGTCGATTCTGTTCTTCTGGCAACGTTTTCTTTGGGTTTTTTTTTTGCTGCTCAAGATTTGTTCATCTTCTTGTGGCAACGTTTCTTTTTTCGTTTCAGCAGCTTTGTTTTTGCTTGTATGGGACAGAAATATGTGAAAATGTGGGGATCCTTGTGATTCTACTACATGTGCAGAATGTAATTTTAATCATCTTTTTGAAATAAAATTACGGACTTTTTCCAAGGAAAAAAATTCCGAGGAAAAAAAAAACTAACTCCTAGTTGTCTAAATATCCTAACAAGAAACTGAGCAAGGTTGAAGACAAAGTCTGCGGGCATTTCCTTGAAGCCTTGCGGGCATTTTTAGTGGTCATGCGGGCATTTTATGGAGAGCTGCACGCATTTCTAGGACAGTTTTGTGGAATTTTTATATGCCCTTGTGGGCATATCCATTGGAGTAATGTGAGGGCATATTATAGAGCCCCTGTGGGAATTTATAGAAGGACATGCGGACATTTGAAAAAACCCAATGCGAGCATTCTAAAGAGCCCTTATGGGCATCCTTGTGAGCCCTTGTGGGAATTTCTATGTGAAGTGTTGCAGGCATTTTTCTCAAGCCCTTGTGAGCATCCTGAAGACCCTCTACGGGTATAATCTAAAGGCATATGAAGGAGACTTTGTGGGAACTTCATTGGAGTATTGCGTGAATAATTTGGAGCCCTTGCGGGCATCCTTAAGACCCCTTGCGGGAATACTTAAGGCCCCCCTATGAGCATATTTGGAGGCATGTGAGGACAAGTGGAGAGGGCCCTGCGGGCATATCAAAGTTCCCTTGTGGGAATTTGATGGAACATGTGTGGGCATATGATGGATCTCTATGCGGCCATTTCCAAAGACCCTACAGGCCTTCTATTGAGGCCATGCGGGCATATTTTAAGGAGATATGTGGGAATTTCAAAGAGCCCTTGTGGGCATATGAAGGAGCTGGGGTAAAGTGGTGAAAAACCCACTATCATGATGTGGAAAAAAGGTTAAATATATTTATATATATATATTTGAAGAGGATAAAATGGAGATAACGTAATAAGGTCATCCAAATAAATATTAATTGATTTATTTTAATTATTTCAATGATAAAAAAAAAAAAAAAAAAAGACATGTCAGCCTCCAGTTCTTATGGAAAGGAAAGGTATAAATAAAGAGGACAAATATTTATGTTTCTGGTGTAATTCGGTGAAGATGTGAAAAAGAGCTCTAATTTTTGGGGTTAGAGGATGTCTGAGGAAAGGCTCAGGGGGCAACAGTAGATCAGTAGGAGCAGTACGAGCAGTAGGAAGAAATGATTTTCTTCATCTCTGATTTTTTGGGCATGAGGACATCATAGAAGCAACAAGATGAAAATGAAGTTTGAATTTATTCAGCAGTGACATACAGTGACATAAGTACTTGCCTATGATTAATACAATGATAATGATGATGTGCTTGGGGACAAAATGATGATATGCTTGGGGACAGAATGATGATGTGCTTGTGGACAGATTGAGTGTGTGAGAGAGTTTGTTGGAGCTATGAGCTTTAGAGATTTGGCCAGCAAACTAAGAATTGTTGCTTGGTCATTTGATGATTTATGTTTTTACTGTAGACTTAAGAAAATTCTGATGTATCATCTGTAAATTTGTATTGTTGGGGTGTTGGTGCATCCCAGTTAGTTGCAACTGACAGAATCATGTGGTGGGTGGTTGTTGATGTATTTGTAACTTCGAAAGATATTCACTTGTATATTGTATTTGTACTTTATTGTATCCCCAACGGAGATGTATTATTCCTCCGATTGGAAGTGTTGTCAGTTGTACTTGCAAGTGTCGCAAGTTATATTGTAAGTGTCGTAACTTATACTTGATGGGTTATTAGACCACCTTGATGGGGTCAGCCCTGTATGAGTCATGTGGGTTAAAGGGTTATTAGACGACCCTAGTGGGGGTCGGCCCAGTCAACAGTATGTTAAGTGGTTAAGTTGGGGCTGACCTAGTTAAAGTTAAAAGACAAGTGAAGTAGTGTATAAATAGTGAAGTAGTGTATAAATAGAGAGTGTGTCTCTCTCATTTTGCACATTCTCTCATTCACTCACTTCGCATTAATGAGAGAGAGAGGAGGAGTGCGCACTAGTGGAGGAGGAGTAGCTTCTGCAGTCATCTATCTCTTGGGTTTGATCTTTTTGATCTTTGTATTAGTGCTTATTCTATCTCTGAGGAATTTGCGGGGGTTTTCACCTTCTTGGTTTTCCCCGGTGAAATGTTTTATGTCTCTTGTCTCTTATGCTTGATATGCTGTACATGTTGTTATTTCAGTTAAGATACTAGATCTATTGAATTAAATAATGAAAAACTAACATGGTATCAGATCTATCCTGAAGGAAGGTATGGTATGGCATTTATGACACTTGTTGCACTTGCGACAAATTGGAAGCTAGGGCTTGGTATGGTAAAAACCAGTCATCGTGGAACTTTCAATATAACTCGATTTTGGAGAAGTTTCAAGATCTAAAACTTCTACAGGTAGAAGCTGAAATGTCCATGTACCTTGTGTCCGAAGGATAGTCTCATATTCATTGTACTTTGTGAGATATGATCTGTACACGTTAGGGTTTCTACCTCTTCCAGAATGCAGTCCTAAACAGGTGACCTAGGAAAAAAGGTCATATTTTTGGCTAGGAAGCTCCAAATGGAATTCCATAAAAAGTGACAGTTAGGGAACAAACTTTAATTTCACAAGTCCAGGTTTCAGAGCTGAAGTTGAAACAGTGACACGTGGCACGCCGTACAAGTTCGCTATACTGTTTCATACCATAAACAGGTCACGTTGCGACACTTGGCATATCTCTCTCTCAGAGAATCCATTTGAGGTCAAATCTATGTCCTTGGAAAGATTACAGGTCAATCTAGTACAAGACAAAGTTTCAGACTCTGAGGATCCGAAATTTCAGAGATACATCATAAACAATATGGCATATATTTCTATCCAAACAGAATTGGATTCTGAGCGCCTTCATTTTTTTATGGACACTGCTGTGGGAAATTAGGGTTTCATAGAAAGTTGGAATTTTTGAAATATGAGACCACGTCTGGATGCTCCTCATCAAAATAGAAATTTAGAGACCAGGATCAAATTTTTTGGTTGGGCAGAACCCTAGGCATCAACAAACCCTAGTTCGGGTTTTTGATCGGTAAGGTGGAAAATTAGGGTTTCTGCAAAAGTTGAAATTTTTGGAATCTGTGACCACGGCTGGATGATCCTCAGAAAAATCGAAGTTTAGAGATCAAGATCGAACCTTTTGTATGGGAAGAACCTCAGGCATTATCAAACCCTAGTTCGAGATTTTGACTAGAAGATCCGAAAGTTTCAAAGGCAATTTTTGAGGGGTCAAATTTTGGAGATTTCAAAATTGAAGTATACCAACTTGATCAGCTCAACAAGGCGCATCTTTTTATCCAATCAGAATTTTGAATTTCAAAGTTTGAATTTTTAGAGTTTCTTTGACAAACCCTAATCCAACTCCAGATCTAGTTTTAGCAAATCAAAGTGGATTGGGTTAATCCTCGAAGAGAATGAATTGGACACCTGCATAAGTGAAGAAGTTTCGGTTCTAGAGGGAGATGAGGCTATGGCCTTACATAAGAAGGCTACAAGCAATACCGACAAGTATGACTTGAAGAGATACAGGTATGTTTTGAAATCTGTTCATGATTAAGTTTATGATAGGTTTGTCTTCATATTATTGAGGTTAGTACAACCTTGATTAATTTTTAGACTTGTCTTATCACCCTAGTAAAAGTATGAATGAATGTGAATACATTCATTGATTAGGGTTATGACACTTATGATTGTACTAATACACTGTGTTGTTGTATGAGGATGATGTTGTCCACTAACATGAAGGGTACATCAAGAAAGACAAATCAAGTTCTAGATCAAGAACATATGACCATGGTGACATGAAGACAAAGACTCATCCATAGTCATGGATCACATAAAAGCTCCACTTACGAGGTATGTATAACTTGGTTCTACAATTATTAACTTATGAGATATGCAGGTTGCTATCACAAGGTCTCTAAGAGAACAAAGAAGACATTGTTTGGGTATGTTAGACAAGCATGATAATCCATGTATGTTTTCCTATATCAAGTTAGACTCCTACTTTGTATTAGGATCTCATATAAGTATACTTTTGTATGATTAATTATGATCATTCATGAAGTTATAGGTTTGAGTAATCATGGGTTTATGCATATTATACTTCTTACCTTGATTGATGATATGGAAAACCAGAAGAGTCCTATGGTCAAATAAGAATATGCATGAGTAAAAGAAGTACTCCCTAAAACCTTGAATACTAACGCTTGTGATAAATTACCAATGTATGAAATGATCATGACCATACATGTTTAATATTATTTAGAATCATAATGATTTGATAGTATTGAGATTATACTAATGGATGTATGATTATGTATGAGATCTTGAGGATGACACAATGATGACACTAGTGCACACTTAAGCATGCATAGTGGTCCATGATGGATATAAGTTCAAGGACAAATAATATAGGAAGCAAAGATTGAGAGGGAGTCCACCCACAACTAAACAAACATAAGTATTTGAATTTTCATATGATTACTTAAATAATGTTGTCCAGTCATGTACATACTTATGTTCCTAGATTTAGGATGTATATTATGCATATTAGAAAAGTTGCATTAATGAACAAGATACTACTAATATGCAAGTAATGGGTAAGTAGCCTGTGGTATTGTACAACATTACATTTTTACTTATCTAGAATGAAACCTCTTTGCTAACATGTTGGGAGTTGTGCACACTCTTAAGAAATGTTTTGGTAGAGATGGAAGGCATCTAGAAAGTTACCATGTGAATACGGAATATGGATAAATGTTGTATTGAAACATTGGCTAAGATAATTGCATGACTGTATGACATATGTCTTTATGCATAAGAATTTGTTTTGAAAAACCATGAGAAGTTTCTAATCATGCAATTGAATTTGAATTGTAGGAAAGATCGTGTACAATCACCCACAAAAGAAGGAAAACAACATTTGTTCCAACAATGAAGTTCACTATCTATTGAAGATATTGAAGAATTTGAAGTTCCCAGGATCCGGGTTGCAGTAATGGAAGAATTCCATGATCGAGGAGTACCAGTCGATCATAAAGAATGATGTCTGGGATGTGGTCCCAAGACTAGAAGGGAAGTCTGTTGTGACTTCCAAGTGGGTCTATAAGATCAAGCATGCTGCAGATGGCAGCATAGAGAAATACAAGGAAAGGTTTATGGCTCGTGGCTTCTCCCAGAAAGAGGGGATAGATTATGAAGAGACTTTTGCTCCTATAGCCAGATACACTTCCATCAGAACAATACTTGCTCTGGCTGCAGTGATGAAGTGGAAGATACACAGATGGATATGGTGTAGTTGAAGAGGAAGTGTATGTGGAGCAGCCACTCGGTTTTGAGACACATGACAGGGAGTCATATGTGTGCAGATTGAAGAAATCCTTGTATGGCTTGAAGCAAGCTCCTAGGACATGGTATGGCAGGATAGATAGCTTCCTATCCAGCTTGGGCTAACCAAGATTAAAGCGGATTCCAACCTTTACTACAAGGTTGAGGAAGTCAATCCAGTGATACTTCTATTGTATGTGGATGACCTGTTTGTGATAGGTGAGGATAGATTGATAGTCAACATGAAGAGGAAGCTTGCTGCCAAGTTTGAGTTGAAGGACTTGGGTATGATGCATTACTTTCTAAGTATGGAGGTGTGGCAGAGTACATATGGAATCTTCCTTGGAGAAAGGAAGTATGCAGTAGATATCCTAAAGCAATTCGGGATGATGGACTGCAAGGCCATGACCACACCTATGGCATCGAACCTGAAGCTATTGAGTGATGCTTCATCAAATTCAGTTGATGCCACGATGTATCATCAAATTATTGGGTCCTTGATGTACCTGATGAACACGAGACCAGATATTTTCTTTGCAGTGAACACCTTGAGCCAGTTGTTGACGGATCCTAGACATGTTAACCTAATTGTTGTAAAGCATATTCTGAGGTACCTGAAGGGTACGGTTGATTATGGGCTCAGGTATGATGCGAATCAAAAGTTTATCCTAGAGGGTTATGTTGATTCAGATTGGGTAGGCAGTGCTGCAGATAGGAATAGCACTTCGAGGTGTTGCTTCAGTATGGGATCAGGTGTGATCTCTTGGTTTAGCAGGAAGCAATCCTGCGTAGCACTGAGTACAACCGAAGCAGAGTATGTTGCAACTTGTTCGGCTAGTTGTGAGGCAGTATGGCTAAGGAAGCTACTGTCTGATTCAATTGATCTCCAGTTGGATGCTACTTGTATCTATTGTGACAACCAGAGTTGTGTGAAGTTGTCAGAGAACCTGGTGTTCCATGACAAGTCAAAGCACATCGAGATCAAATATCACTATATCAGGTATATGGTGGAAAGAGGAGCAGTGAAGCTCCTATATGTTGCGACGAACGAGCAGATTGCAGATGTATTGACCAAGCCGTTGGACAGAGTGAAGTTTGAGTACTTTAGAGAGAGGCTTGGTGTACTTCAAATCGAGGTTCCTTCCAAGGGGAAGTGATGAGTTCGGAAGACGCAGATGCACATGGGATTTTCTGACATGGTTGTAGTTATGTTCTCCCATGGTCGTGATGTAATTGCTGAGCCATTCTCACATGGTGGTAGATGTGTTCGCCCATGGTGTAGATGTAAGGGATGGATCCATTCTCACATGGTGGTAGATGTGTTCTCCCATGGTGTAGATGTAAAGGCTGAAGCCATTTTTCACATGGTGGTAGATGTGTTCTCCCATGTTGAAAAAATAAGGGAAGGAGCCTTCTCCAAATGGTGGTAGATGTGTTCTCCCATGTCGATGGTGTAAGTGTTGTATGATGTGCATCTGGGATTTGCTCCATGGACGATGAGATGATTTGAAGAGGACGTTGCTATAATGATTAGGATGATCATGTGATGATGTTGAGCATCAAAACGATGCTCTAGATGATATGCATTAGAACAATGCTATGACGATGATCAAGATGATCATGCCATGATGATGTGCATAAAGACGATGTACTGTATGATGATGATCAATATGATCATGAGTATCAGGATGATACTCCATGGCCATGGATAGATTGTGTAGGTAGCACATAATAGCTCCCTAGGAGATCCGATAGTCTGAGCTCGGACGCTCTTGCGAGGTTTTTCTACAGGTTGGTCGTGGACAAGTTGTGCAGATAATCATATAATAGCGCCATGGGAGATTTGCAGATACTCTTGCTAGGTTTTTCCTATGGAATATAATAGCCCCCTGGGAGATCTGGAAAATTCTCTTTTGAGGTTTTGCTTGGGAGGACATATAATAGTGCCTTGGGATATTTGCAAATACTCTTGCTAGGTTTTTCCTATGGCATATAATAGCTCCCTAGGAGATCTGACAAATTCTCTTGCTAGGTTTTGTCCTATGGCATGTAATAGCACCCTGGGAGATCCGATAGGTTGAGATGTGTGCTTGTAATCAGTCCTGGGATGCCCTTTCGAGGTTTTTCCATGACCACAGGTAATTGCGCCCTGGGAGATCTGATAGGTTGAGCTATGTGCTCGTAATCAGTCCTGGGATGCTCTTTCGAGGTTTTGTGGTGGTCACATGTAATAGCTCCCTGGGAGATCTTGTCGGTCATGCTTAGGCACATAAAGGATACTGGAATACTCTTTCGAGGTTTTGTTGACGCACATAAATAGGCTTGGGATCCACAGTATGGCCAAAGATGATGAAGACCTACAGGAGGCTAGGCCTACATCCAACATGAAAAAGGGTTGGCTTTGTATAACTTCCTATGATGAGAAGAATTGAGAGATAGCCTAGATATTGAGATGACGAGTACAGCAGCAGTGACGATGATGCTCCGTGATCCAATGATGATGATCCATCTCCAGAATTGAAGACTTGTGCCTATATGTATTGATGACCTGTGTTAAGAGAATAACTTCCTAGTTAAGAGGGAGTGTTGATGTATTTGTAACTTCGGAATATATTCACTTGTATATTGTATTTGTACTTTATTGTATCCCCAACGGAGATGTATTATTCCTCTGATTGGAAGTGTCGTTAGTTGTACTTGCTAGTGTCACAAGTTATATTGTAAGTGTCGTAACTTATACTTGATGGGTTATTAGACCACCTTGATGGGGTCATCCCTATATGAGTCATGTGGTTTAAAGGGTTATTAGACCATCCTAGTGGGGGTCGGCCCAGTCAGCATTATGTTAAGTGGTTAAGTTGGGGCGGACCTAGTTAAAGTTAAAAGACAAGTGAAGTAGTGTATAAATAGAGAGTGTGTATCTCTCATTTTACAAATTCTCTCATTCACTCACTTCGCATTAGTGAGAGAGAGGAGGAGTGCGTACTAGTGGAGGAGGAGTAGCTGCTGCAGTCATCTATCTCTTGGGTTTTATCTTTTTATCTTTGTATTGGTGCTTATTCTATCTTTGAGGAAGTTGTGGGGTTTTTCACCTTCTTGGTTTTCCCTGGTGAAATGTTTTGTGTCTCTTGTCTCTTGTCTCTTATGCTTAATATGTTGTACATGTTTTTCTTTCAGTTAAGATCCTAGATCTATTGAATTAAATGATGAAAAACTAACAGTGGTGCCACCCTTGTGTTGTAGCCCATTTTGGATATTGAAGTCTCCAATCAAAATATAAAAAGTTTACAAAGCTTATATTGTGATGTGTCTCTATTGATGATTTGGTTTGATGTTGTGAATGATATGTTTAATTTGATAACCTTTTTGTGAATGATAAAAGTGTTAAAGTATAATGGTAAATGATATGTATTTAGAAGAAGTTGAAAATTGGAATGAATTGTTGGCCCACTTATTCACCCCCCCTCTCAGTGTGCCATTGTGTCCATCAATTGGTTTCAGAGCCTGGCCTTCATCACAAGCCTAGCAAGCTTGAAGGAGATCCGTGGACACAAGTGGAAGGCATATCATGGATATTCAGAATGCTTATTCAGAAGATGGAGTTCCATTGTTTAATGGATCAAACTATGAGTCTTGGAGCATCATAATGAGGGTTTATTTACAGGCATAGGGATATGATATTTGGAAATCAGTTGTAGATGGTTACACTCCTCCAAAAGGAAAACCAAAGGGTGAAACAACTATCAAGCTACATGAAAGTAATGCAAAGGAACTAAGCTTAATTATAAGGGGCTTATCCCAATCCAAGAAGGAAAGACACAATGTTGGAAAGTACACTTCAACCAAAGATCTATGGTTCAAGCTGGAAAGTGGGTACAAAAGGAGAAATCAAGACACAGAAAAGGAAACTGAAGTGAAGCCCTATGAAGATGAAAAGTAATAATATAAGGAGGTACAAGCTTCAGATGTCAGTGAAGGTAACGACTCTTCTGTCAGTGATAATTCTAAATGTGATGATACTGAAACTCCACTCACAAAAGATGAGAAGGAATATTGTTGAAAGTCGAGCAGGCATTTGCATGTACCTTATTGGATATTGATATCAAATTCAATCTGAGGCTTAGAAAGAAGATTCTATGGTCTTTCAAAAAATATCAAAAGAAGACAATAGAGCTGCTCAAGGATAAGATAAGAGACAAAGACGATGAATTTGCAAAATTGAAGGCCAAACTAATTAGTCAAGGAGAATCTAGTAAAGATAAAGATGAAGTTAAAGATCCTAAAGAACTTGAAGAAACAAGAAGGACAAATATTGATTTGAAGACTCAGGTGGAGGAAGCCAAGAGGATTGAAGAGGTGTTAAGAAACTAGTTGGATGAGAAAGAGAAAACATGTCAAAAGCTTGAGGTGGAAATAGTTGGTCTCAAAAAAAAGGACAAGAAATATGATGCCTATGTGAATCTCAACAAAAGTTCATATATCTTGAATGAAATACTGAAATGTCAAAGGTCTCCATTTGACACATCTGGTCTTGGGTACAAAAAGGAAGAAGAAAAATCTGAAGATGACACTTGGTCTCCCAAGACTCCAGAAGCAGGTCCATCATCGTCCAAAGATACTCCCCATGCACCTGCACATGACAACAAAGACATTGGAAATTCAAGAATGCATCAAGGAGATAATTCTATTCCTCAAAGCAAATTTTTCAAAAGAGAGACAACTCCAAGGTGGATCCAAAGTCCCAGGTATGAAGATGGATTCAATGGTTATTGCTTTACTTGTATGAAATTTGGTCATAAAGCTATCGATTGCAGACTCTATGGAAGAAGAAGTGTTGAAAGTCCCAATCACACTATGAGATGTTGGACTTGTAACTGTGTTGGTCACATTGCTGCAAATTGTCACACAATGAGATGCTTCACCTATGGTGGTGTTGGCCATAAATCCCAAGCATGTGGAAGTCCAAGAAGACAATCCATGAGAAGTTTTTCACATTCATCGGCAAGGAAATTAGATGAATCCTGGAAGTGGAATAATGTAAACGGATTTGAAGACCAAAGGACAATATATCACAACCAAGGACATTCTTAGGTATGGGTGAAAAAGAATATCTTATTGAATCTAAATAAGGTTAATCATTGCATAGAAGGTGGCTGCCATATGGCAAGCCAAACTTGAGGTCTTTTAAAGACCTCGAGTACACTATGAGTTCATTGTTGGAGGATAAACTCAAAGGTAAATGTTGGTTTCTCCAAGCATAGAGACAGGTCCAAGGTTCATGGCATGTGATAGGGGGAGCTTGAATTGTTCAAAACAAATGGAGAGCAGAACTTGTGGATCATGGCTACATTGGCTAGTTGATAGGGCGATCAATATGGTTAGATAAAGAAAAGTCAGTATTGATACAGCCATGAAATATACTTTTACTTGGAATTTTGGGTAGAAAGAGGACAAATACAAGACTCAGGAATCCAATCAGAAGAATAAGACATCTGAAGATCTCAGCAGCAACATCAACTACAGAAGTACTTGTTGGTGTCCATTTTGTCACCATTTTTTATCATCAAATATACTCTGAGTGGCGTTAATTGCACTATTTTTGTATAATAAATCACTCTTCTTGCCATTCAGACTATCAAACAGACCCAGGTATGCATTTATTTGAACATCATACGAATCGTGAATAATTATCAACATTTTTTTATGGTTTATTAATAATCATCTCATATTTCTAGACATGCTTGGCAGTTATTTTTTGCTCTACAGGCTGCGGTCTTCAAATGGACCTTCATTCGGAATCGCTTTCAAGCCAAAGATGCCAGCAACCGTGCCAGTAGCATTCAACCCGTCATCCAGCGCTTCGTCTAGCCCGAGAGATCATTGGTTGGCATATTCCTAGCCAATAAAGATAGAAACGAAAATATGGGTTCGGTGAGCAACATGGTGGTTATGGTTGGTGAGCCCCAGTTCTAGAAGATTCACCTCCCTGCCCGCCGAGCTTGAAAGCACACCATTTCCTCACGTCATCAGTCTAGAAGACTCGCTTCTCCGTACGTTTAGCTTGACGGCACACGCTCATGCCCACGTCGACGCTCCAATAGCCCCATCCTTCCATGCTCAACCTACCAGCACATGCTTCTGCCCACGTCAACGCTCCAGTAGCCCCATCCTTCCATGCTCAACCTGCCAGCACATGCTTCTGCCCACGGTTGAAAGAAATGAACACGCAGTTGTTCGCGTCAGGTAGGATCAACGCCGTGAAAGAAGGCAAGCAGCCTCTGCGTTGTCATGAATCACCAGCTAGTCATTTGATAGTCTTAAAGAATCCTATTTTAGAGAGGTCGACTATGTAGACCTTCTCTCCCATTGTAAAATTATAAATAGACGCCTCGTATGGAGAAACGATGATCGTTAGATAGCATATAGAATATACAGAAGATAGCAATAGTTTTTGCATACACGTTGTGTAATTCTTCTGAGTTAATGGAAGCTCCTGAATTTTATTGTTGATGCTCTGATGTTGGTGACTAAGTTGATTTAGTTTCCATCTCTGATTGCTAGGAAGGGTCCCTCATCAACTGGAGGTTTTATTTATGTTTTTCTATATTTTCTTTTCTGCAAATAGCTAGTTCATTTTCCAGTTTATATAATTAATTTTGTTTTCCTTTATATGTTGTTTCCTTTTCTCTGTAATCTATATCTCATTGCTAACTTAATTTATGTTTCCAGAATTGATAATGGTCAACCAAGCATAGTGTTTATAGTTTTCTTTCATTATTTCGCGATTAGATAGTTTGCTTTCAGTCTTTTGCAATTAGATAGAGTTTAATTAGCTGTTGTCTCATATTTTTAATTAGAATTATCTATGTTAGTTCTCTTTCTTGTAGTTGTAGGTTAGTTCTATTCATGTCTCCGTTTTGTTTGATTAATCCATAGAAATAGTTTATTTCTTTAATAATTAGAATAGGTTATCCCTTGCTATCTTAGCTTCTCAACAGTCTTCTCACTGACTTCTGTGCACTATAGGATCATATGCATCAGCCAGATGGTAGTTAAGATCATCCAAATTGCTTCTTTCCTTAGTTTAATTCATTTTCCTCCATCCGGACTGTCATTCAGACAGTCATCCGGATCGTCATTCAAATCTTCACCTTTTCTGCAATGTTTTTATGCTTGTTTAGAATCCAGTTTCTTAGGCTTTTTAACTGTAATCTTTCTTACTTTTAATTACAATTTTTAACTATAATTAGGACCTTGATTTATATTCCATAAGAGTTGTAATTAAGTTTTATTATCATTCTTAGTTTCCATCTCATCTTCCTTAACTTTGTTTTAACTACTTTTCAAATTATGTCTTTTATATTTGATTTGCCAATATATTATTGTTTTAGAATTTACCAGTTTAATTCTTAGTATGGTTTACTACATGTTCTTAAGGTTTATTTCGGATTAGAGTTAATAACTTCATTCTTCAAGATTGCTTGAATTTCGATAGTTTCTTTGTTAAGCATAGGATCGATTTTTCCATCTTTACAATTAATGAAGATGTTCATGAAATAGAATTTGGTTCAGAAATAAATATCTTTATCAAGTTTTCTACTTGCTTCCAAATCAAATTCAGTTTAGATAAATATCTTTATTAAGTTTTCTACTTGCTTCTAGATTTCATTAGTTTCATACCATTTTGCTTATGGATAGAAGATAGGTCATAATGTTTAAGGTTAATTGCAATTGGTCTCTTTGTAGTTTACATCTCTTTGTCGAAATTAGGTTAGATTTACTTCCATTTTGTTTTTACATTTGAAATTCATTACGATTTCTTCACTCCAGTTCCTATCACATTTAACGTACAACATCAAGGAGAATGGAATTAGATGATTTAGTGTAGTTTTGAAGTATAAACTGAATGCATAAGTAGTTATTGAATTTATTAAGTAGTTTGTATTTTTTGTCTTAAGTCAAGTAATTTCCATTTTCATAATAGGTAGTTTGCTTCTTAATCAGTATATGTTCTTTTCCATTGTTTAATCATAGAGTAGAGTAGTATAGCTTGATACTATTCCGATCTACTGGTTTAGTTAGGTTTAATTAGATCTTTTGTTGTCTTTCTGAAGTTTGACTCGGTTTTTCATTTTGAAAGATCTTTCGATCTTTTCTTTATTAAACATTTATAGGGTCTGACAAGCCCAAACTTAGGTTTCATTCTACCTCAGCATATACTGTGCCACAACTCTAATATTACCAACCCTGGTCGATAATTAAATATTTTGGTGATTCTTTAAGACAGTAAACACACCTCAACATTTTGGCGTTGTTGTCGTGGAGTTGTAGATAAGTAGAACTCAGTTGTAGATAGGTAGAACTCAATTGTAGATAGATAGAACTTAGTTGTAGATAGGTAGAACTCTCTTTTGAAACTTAGTTATTGATTTTGAATTTTTCCACTTTGAAATTTAGAAATAGGTTGGTGGCAGATGAGCGGTAAGACGAGAGGTAAGAACCTGCGCATCTGTTATAACAGGTATCCCCAAAACCCAACAGTAGTAGTGATGCAGTTAGAATTTATTTCAATTATAGTTTGTTTTCATGAATAGGTCTAGAGACTCAAAAGGTAGATTTATTAAAACTAGCCTTCGTACTAAAATCCCCACTAAAATTCCTACTAAGCTATATGGGGGGCGTGCCACCCCAACTACTAACTCAACAGAAAGGTATCAGAAGACACCTAAAGGGGATAGTCCTGCTTGGAAAGAGAAGGAAATCCTTTCTGGAAATCAATTAGGGGAAATGATAGGGACATCAGAAAAGTCTGTTCATAAAGAAATTCCACAGGAACCTCAAGCTCATTTGAGATTGAGCGTAGACAAGAGGAAACTCCAAAGGATAAAACTTCAGAACCTTCCAACCCTCCATTAGTCCAAAAACCCAAAGACACTACTTTTTCAATAGTAGGTGGTCCAAACTTAGTAGATTTTGTTGATCCTGCACAAGTAGATGGTCTTTTTAAGAATTATGTGAACATAGTCATCTCACAGATTGAGACGACAACAGTAGGACCTTCAAAACTGGATACCCACGTAGCTAGTAATTCTCCTCCTAAAAAGAAGAATACTCTTCCTGAAACAGAATGTTGGGACATCCCATATTCACCAAGAAAGGATCTACCTAGGTATTCTCTCTTTGGAAATCGAATCTTCATGGAGGATTAAAATGAAGATCGTGTCCGACAAGATGAAGGAGAAGGAGAGGTTAGAACCGAAGGTACTTTTTGATTCCCTGTCTTAGACACTGCACAAGATGTAACTATGAAAAATATCACTCCCTCCTCACTACCAACCTTCTACGGGAAGAGTAGTGAGGATCTAGATACATTCTTATTCAAGTTTGACATTTTGTGTAGGAGTTATAATTACCTACAAGATAGCCAAAAGCTAAAAGTCTTTCCTGCCACATTAAAAGATTCTTCTCTCCAATGGTTCATGGGGTTAGGAGAATCTAGTATTAGAACTTGGGAACATATGAAGAATGTATTTCTACAGAAATATCAGGATTACTATAAACCTAAGGACTCTCATAATTATATCTTTAAAATACAACAACTTGAAGACGAGAGCCTAGAAGACTATCTCGAAATATTTAACTATGTGTTACATAAATCTAAATATAGTGATCTTTGGGAAGATGTAGTAAGAATACTCTTCCTCAAGGGAATCTTAGAAGAATTCTTAGAAAACCTTAATCTCATGGCAGTAGGAGACATCTCTCAAAAGTCTATTGTAGATATTTGTGAATTATGTAGGAATTACTCTAGGAGCAAAGGAAAAGTGGAAGACACTTTCGAGAATCTTATGCTAGGAGCCCGAAAGGGAACACATCCAGTCCTGGTGGAGTTACAAGGGTAGAGTTGGGAAACCTATTGGAAAATTTCAAAACAGATATCTTAGGAGCCATGGGTTCTCAACTAAATGCACTACAAGATAAAAAGAGACAGGATGAAGAGCATGCATCAATGAGTGTTTTCTGTCCTAGGTGTAGAACTAAAAATCTCCAACGAGAATGTCCATTGAATAATGTTTCAGTTTGTCACCTTTGCACAGAAGAACATCCAACTGATAATTGTCCATCGTTGCATGGGTTGCAAGATGTGTATAAGAGTGGAAACTTTGGTGAACCATCTAGGAGGCCTTGGCAACCTAGATATCAATCATCATATTGAGATCCGTCATCACAAATTCCACCCTATTACTATCCTTATCAACCCTCTCAACAATGGAACACTTCATGTTGGAAAAATTGGCCACCTCAGTACCCTCCTTAGAATACCCAACAACACCAATGGCCACACAGATGGAGAGGACAAGCTTATGCTCAACCACCTCCTCCTACGCCTAACTATCCTTATCCACCTAATATTCAACAACTTTTGCCTGGATTTACACCTCCTTCATTACCCCCTATCCCAAATCAACCTCACCATTTCCGGAATATGAATCCTCCAAGATCCACAATATTACCTGCATAACCGATACCGAACCCTAACAACAAACCAACCCAAGATCTTAATAACATTGGGTTGTTACCTCTTCCATCATATTCCATTTCGCCCATGTCAATACATGAGATTCAACTGCGGTTTGGAAGAGTTTTTCCAGATCAGCCCAAGTCATTAGTTGTTATCCAAGAAGAGAATGAAGAAGAAAACAGACCTACCGAACTTTTGAATGATGCCATTCTTGAAGATGTGGTTATTCCTAAATCTTCAACACACAACCATCCACATAAAGAAGTAATTCCAGGGGAAAAATCACCTCCATATCCGGAGCGTCTAGTAATAGAAAAACCTGTAACTTATCCAAAGTATGATATCATTAACGAAATGAAAAACATTTGTATTAAGATCCCTTTGTTACAAGCCATTAAGGATATCCCAATCTATAGTAAAGTAATAAAGGAACTCTATATTAAAAGACCAGGGAGAAAACAAAAAGACTCTCCGACGATTCATGTAATAGGAGAAATATCAGATTGCATAGCAAACCAACCTAGAATCCCAAAGTATTCAAACCCAGGAAACCCTGTGGTGACTGTTATCATCAATAACACCGCCATAGGAAACACACTTATTGATCTAGGAGCTGCTATCAACCTGATGACTACCACAGTTTTAGAAACTCAATTTAGGACAATTCCTCTGCCCTACCCCAACAATGCTAGAATTAGCAGATCATACTATGGTTCGACCTACTGGGATCTTAGATGACATCACTGTATCAATAGCTTCATGGGAATATCTTGTGGACTTCATGGTCATAGAATCAAAATACCCTTCCAAAGGTCACCCCATTATTTTAGGAAGACCTTGGTTGGCTACGGCCAATGCATTTATCGGATGTAGGGATGGAGAGATGATTATTTCTGATGGGTTATCTACAAGAAAGATGGCTTTATACCCACTAGCTCAGCCAGTAACTGAAAACTTGTTTTGGTTAGATTGTCCTTTTGGAGATGAGAACTTGGAAGAACTTTCCCTCGTTAGTGATTTCTCCCGGGCACTTCAAGAGAAAAATACCGAGAATGTGTTGAATCAATTTATCTCTTCCACAACATGTGTAGACTTTCCTTAGTCTTTCCCCCAACTTGACCAAATCTTTGGAGATGAATTCCAAGAAAACATGAGCCTCTCAACATTTACAAGTACACCCTGTGTCTTCACAATCGAAGAACACCTGGGATCCTATACCATACCTTGCGAGGTTAGTTCCGACAAATTTCTACATATAAATGCAGGTTTAGATGAGAGTCAGCAAAAATAATTACTAAAAGTTCTCAAGAGTCAAACTAGAGCATTTGCATGGGAATATACCGATATGAAAGGTATACACCCAAATACCTGTATCCACCACATTTACACAGACTCAAACATACCTCCTGTTAGGAAGCCCCAGAGAAGAATGAATCCATCCCTAAAGGATATAGTAAAAGATGAACTACTAAAAATACTTAACGCCAGTTTCATTTACCTAATTTCCAACAGTAAATGGGTGTCTCCTCTAGTGGTAGTTCCAGATAAAGTCACAAGGAAATGGCGTATCTATGTTAACTTTCGAGAATTGAACAAGGCCACTCTTAAGGACTACTTCCCTTTTCCTTTCATCGATCAGGTGTTAGATACCTTATCAAGGAAACAATATTTTTCATTCCTTGATGGGTATAGTGGATACAATCAAATACTAATAGCACCTGAAGATCAAGACAAGACAACCTTCACTTGTTCTTGGGGGACATATGCCTATCAAGTGTTACCATTTGGCCTATGTAATGCACTTGCTACTTTCTAGCGGGCAGTCCTAGGAATCTTTGTTGACCTTATACATGATTGTGTAGAAGTGTATATGGATGATTTTACAATTTATGGTAATACCTTCCAAGAAGCCCTTGACAACCTTGAAACAGTTCTTATTCGGTGCTAAGAAATGAACTTAGCTATTAGCCATGAAAAATGTAAGATGTTACTAACTGAAGGCATAGTTCTGGGACATCATGTCTCCCTTCAAGGTATCAAGGTGGATCCTGCCAAGATAGATATAATTGTTAATATTCCTCCTCCAAAAACTCTAAAGGAAGTAAGAATTTTTCTTGGCCATGCAGGCTATTATAGACATTTTATTGAAAATTTCACTAAGATAGTCGCACCTATGTTCAAGCTACTCATGAAAGACACAGAATTCCAATGGACTGGACCATGTCAACATGCCTTCGAAACCTTGAAGGAAAATCTATCAGTGGCACCAATACTTAGGGGCCCAAATTGGTCCCTCCCCTTCCATATATCCATTGATGCTTCCGACATAGCTATAGGGGCAGTCTTAGGTCAAAAAGAGGGACAAACATCACATGCCATTTACTTTGCTAGTAAAAATCTAGCTCCTACGGAATCAAAATACACTGTTACTGAAAAATAGTTTCTAGCAGTAGTCTAGGCCATCAACAAGTTTCGTCATTATATCACAGGATATGAAATTTTTATACACACAGACCACTCTGCCATCAAGTTTTTAATGAATAAAACTATCACCAATGGCAGAGTGACTCGATGGATTCTTTTGTTACAAGAATTTAACATCACCATTATTGATCCTCCCGGTCGAGAGAATGTGGTAGCTGATTTTCTCTCTCGAATCCAAATAGACGATAATGCTAGTCCTGTCGATGATAGCTTCCTAGATGAACATTTGTTCGATGTATCTGTTCGAACCCCATGGTTTGCAGACATAGCCAATTATTTAGAAACTTGAAAACAAACCATCCATTTTCCATATGTGGAGTCTACGACCATTACACACATAATTGTCCCCATTTAGATCGAGCACGTCAACTCTGGACCGACGATGCCCAACGACAAGGACATGCTGCATAGCCAGCATCTCCTCCTCAGCCACAACCCATGATATTGCAAAATCCCTTACCAAACCAAGGCACGGTAAACACTCATCCAAATGATCCCCCTCAAGGATCCGCTGCAACACAGTAGCAAATTACCTATGCAGCAGTAGATTACTAGCATGCAGAGTCCAACACTCACCATTTGCTAATGATGTCATCAAATGATGTCAATCTTCAAACCCGTCGAAATCAATACGACTCTGCCCCTAAGGCAACACCTACCGACCCATCGTCGAGTACTCTCCCAACCGATCAACCACTTCGCATACCCAATATGCCCATGGACGGGGGTCCAAAAGCACCTCATTTCCCTTTGAGATGAATTAACAATAACCCGAATGCTCCTGCAACTTCCAACTATAACATTGTAGATGATTTAGCTCAGTCCCCTGCTGCTATGTCCACTCTCGAAATCCTAAAAAATTGTCTTGCACAGAGAAAATTGTTGTTATCTGCCATTGGTGCTATAGACCCTAACGACTCCAACATGATGGCTTTCGACTTAGAACAAGCTGAACCTCGCCTGTCTTCATCTCTACCTTTTCAAGTTTCTGTCTACATTCGCAACCTCGTCATTCATCGATGCATAATCGATGAAGGGCCCTCTACCTGCGTTATGTCGACTTTCGTATGGCAGAAACTTGGATCCCCAACGCTACAAACGTCAACTACTGCATTACAAGCTTACGATGGCTGTGCAGCTCAACCTCAAGGTTTGTTAGTGAATGTACCCATACAACTTGGGGTAAAACTGGTTCTCATAGATATAGAGGCCATTAATTCCCAACTTGATTACAATTTCCTTCTGGGACGAAGCTACATGTATAAAATGAAAGCCGTCGCTTCTTCAGTTTTTTGCCTCATGATGTTCCCCCATGAAGGACGCGTAGTCAAAATCGACCAGATTACATACTATGATCCCAATGCCCCCGTAGCGCCAGAAAATGTTCTTCCCATGATTGAACAACCCATTCTTAGTGCACCATCATCATTCATCTCATCAGTCGGACCCGAGATATATTCGGATACTCCCATGACCAGCACTTTCCCGTCAATCCCACCCCGTCTCCGGGTGACTGAAGTATCTGATTTGTGCACCTTATCACACAACGAACAACAACATCCTCAGCAACCTCAACCACCACCACAAGCACCCATCGTTCCTAGTCATATCGGAACAACACCGATTCATACTATCCCATTCTTGTTCCCATTTTTCAGGAGTTGGCAGCATGCCAGTAATGGCTACATTCAACCTTCCAGGTTTAACGTTAGAATTACCTGTATGGTACTTACCTACCCCAACTCCCCCACCGACTCCAATCGTTGTTCTACAACCGGTACAACCCATGAATATGTCGAACCATCCACCACCTGGCATACCAAACCCCCAAAATCGCCCACCACTAGGTGTTTCGAACCCCCAAAACCGACAACCTCCAACAGGGGGCGCTACATCGACACCTAGTTATGTCCCCCCTCAATCCCGCCACACTGGGGGCAGAGGTACACAAACCTACAACACTGCACCCACAACTCGCACCCCCCAGTGACTCCCAAATTAGATAAGAATCCCCCAACCCGTGTGCTCCCTAAGTGCTCCTTGTGCGACGATATTGGCCACGCTACCCATCTATGTCCACAACTACCGGCACTTCAAGAACACATGAATATGTTGGATGACGACACCAACATTCCAGTAGTCAAACTAGAACTCCCCCCTCAGCCTCGTGATAAATCATTGCGCACAAACCATCCTTGTGCAATATGCGGCATCTACGGCCATTATTCACATCACTGGCCCGATCTCCTAGATTACAGAGCAGCACTATACGAGTTGAATAATTTCAACCTAGAGATATCCCCACCACTTATCGAGGAAATATTTCCCCCAGAATCTTCCCATTCAGAAGAAATCAATACCATTTATATGATTTCAACTACTTATAAACCCAAACCAATTAATTTAATGGAACACTACTTCCGTACCGATGAAGAAATCCTAGAAACACTCACTGCACCGGACTACCCTTGGGATGATATGCACCATCGATCATACTTCCTCCCGGAGGTGTCTACGTCCACTGTGGCAAACCAACTATCTGTTGAATCTAAGGACTTCTTACCAACCAAGGTCGATTGGTTCAAAGATCCAATACCAGCTCTAGAAGCCTTCGAGGAAGGTAACATGGCTAACATTTTGCCCATTGTAAAAATTGACATCTCCACCACCCCCGGAAAACCTAAGCTTATCTCTTTGGGCGCTTCATGCATTGAGAAAGAAACCCAAGCTTATAAGAAACTCTTCCAAGAATTTCGAGATGTCTTTCCCTGGTCTTATACTGAGATGCCTGGTCTTGATCCTACCATCGTAGAACACCACATAGACACTTGGCCCAACATATCACCGGTCCGCCAGAAACAACGTCCCATTCACCCATCTAAGCTTCCATACTATAAGCCCCGACAGTCGCGATGAACATCACGACTGTTAGACCCTACAGCCGCGATGCACATCGCGGCTATCAAGCCCATACCTGCGATGTGCATCGCGAAAAATGAGTCGAAACCCGCGATATTCCACGTTGGGAAGCCAAAATGGAATTTCACAGCCTTCGGGGCCCCGACACTAATCAAGAAAATGCTCTGACCACCTCAATTACTCTATGAAACTCAATGGTGAAAATGACACTTGTCACATTGGGCCCACTTGCTATTTATAGAAATTTGACAATTTTCAATCAACCATTTCGGCATCATACGATGTCCATTTTTCAAACTGTTGGTACTGTTGGAATCAACGCAGCGAGAACTTCATGAGAGGCCACTCCTTTTTCAATTCCACCAGGTCCCTTTTTTGGGCATTTTTTCCAATGCCCTTGTCACCTCGATTTGCGTGCCACCTCGGCTGTGATCTATTTTTGACGAGTTTTATATCGCCGGATTCAGTTTTCCGCACTCGTGACGATGCTTGATATCATTTCTCGCTCTCACCACCAAATGTTTTGGGCATTTTTCCCATGCCCCTAGTCACCTCGATTTGCGTGCCACCTCGGTCATGATCCATTTTTGACGAGTTTTATATCACCGGATTCAGTTTTTCGTGCTCATGACAATGATAGAGATCATTTCTTGCTCTCTCCAATACCTTCTTGTTTGGTATAATTTTATTCCTTTTACGGGCTGAGCAATTCGTTTACGAAAAAGGCACTTAGGGAGTTTCTGTTAATCTCTTTTCTTACTCCTAAAACAATGAAAAGATCGCCGAGCAACCTTGCTTCCTTTCATGCTCGTTAAAAGTATCTGAAAGGGCGTCTACCCGGTATAAGTTTACCGCTTTTCTGGACCTTGTAGACTAATTACGAAAAAGGAATACTCTAGTCACATTGCCTAGAAGAGTTCTCCATCTGCATCATTTTATCCTTTTTCGGGAATTGGAGACTAACATACGAAAAAGAACACCAATGGAGTCTACTTATCGCTTTCAAACTCTCAAAAAATGAAAGCAACCACGAGCAATCACCGTCTTGGGCTCGTACAAATCCACAGGATGGTACTCCTCCACCAATTCAGAGTCTTCTTATCGTTTTCAGACTCCTTAAAAATGAAAGCACTCACGAGCATGAACAATCCTGGGCTCACATAAATCCACTGGATAGTACCATTTCAGAGCACACTTTTATCCCTTCTTAGAGCTCATTAAAACTACAAAGAAGGACCCAACGGTGCTTTTCGGTGCCACAACAGATCATGTCTTCTCATAAGGCAGCTTCCCCATTATGGTCGCCTTTGTTCGGAGTATTCTGCAGTATGTCACCCTAAGAGTTACTCCAGTCTGCAATACATATCTTTGATCCCTTAAAGCTATGGTCCTCACACCTAAAAGTCAATTTCCTATGTTGCCAGGTCAACCATGTCATCATGCTCTGAACAAACAATGTTTGACTCCACCCACTCTATGACCCCATTTTTCCACATCCCCACAATATGTCAGTCCTATTATCACATTTTCGTTGCACACCTCGCACTCCTATCAAGGAAACATCATTTCCTTGGTACTTGTCGGTCTCCCTCTGTCAACGCCAACCAAATCTATTCTAGAGGATAGACCCAGAGGTCCTTGAACTTATATCCATCCTCGATCACTACGCATGCTTACAAGTATCATTATTGTGATATCCTCGAGATCTCATACATAATAATACATTTATTAGTATATTCTCAATACTATCAAAACACAATAATCTTAAGCATGTATTGTAATGATCATTTCAAACAGAAATAATAAGCATTAGTATTCAAGGACTCTTATGGTTAGTAATATTAAAATAAGAAACATAATATGCCTAAACCCATGATTACTCAAACCTATACTTTCATGACTCTTCTGGTTAGTCATATCATCAATTAAGGTAAGAAACATAATATGCATACACCCATGATTATTCAAACCTATGAATAATCATTATCAATCATGCCATGTATACTTATATAAGAGATCCTATCACAAGGTAGGATTCTAACTTGATATAGGAAAAACATACCTGGATTAGTATGTTAGCTAGTTATGTCTAACATACCCACATGGTGTCTTCTTGTTCTCTTCAATGACTTGTGCTAGTAACCTGCATATCTCATTGGTTAACCAAGCTATACATACCTCGTAAGTAGATCTTCTATGTGATCCATGGCAATGGATGAACCTTTGTCTTCATGTCACCATGGTCATATGTTCTTGAACTAGAACATGATTTGTCTTTCTTGATGTACCTTTCATGTTAGTGGACAACATCAAGCTCATACAACATCACAATGCATTAGTACAATGCTAAGTGTCAAAAAATCTAATCAATGATTGTCTTCTATCATGCATTCATAATTTTATTAAGGTGATATGACAAGTGTAAAATTAACCAAGATTGTACTAACCGTAATAATATGAAGACAAACATATCATAAACTTAATTATGAACAGAATTCAAAACATACCTGTATGAGTCATACCTGTCGAGATTGCTTGTAATCTCCTTATGTAAGGCCTCATCCTCATCTCCCTCTGAAACAGGAACTTCTTCACTTATGCAGGTGACCAATCCATTCTCTTCTAGGATTAACCCAATCCACTTGATTTGCAGGAACTGGATCTGGAGCTGGATTAGGGTTTGTCAGAGAAACCCTAAAAATTCAAAATTTGAATTTCAAACTTCTGAAAGGATAGAAAGATGTGCCTTGATGAGCTAATCAAGCCGGTATATTCAGAATTTGAAAACTGCAAAGTTTCACCCCTCAAATTTGCCTTTGAAACTTCCAGATTCATTGGACATGACCCCGAACTAGGGTTTGATAAAGCCCGCCCTTCTACCCAATCAAAAGGTTCGATCCAAAGCTCTAAGCTTCCATTTTTCTAAGGATCTTCTAGCCGTGGTCACAGATTTCAAAAAATCCCATTTTTGCAGAAGCCCTAATTTTCCACTTTTCCGATCAAAGTCCCGAACTAGGGTCTGATCAAGCCCGGCCTTCTGCCCAACCGAAAATTCTGATCTTGGTCTCTAAATTTCGATTTTGATGAGTAGCATTCATCCGTGGTCTCCGATTACAAAAATTCCAACTTTCTCTGAAACCCTAAATTCCTGAAGCCATGAATGAAGGTGCTAAAAAATAATTATGTTTTGATAGAAATATGTACGTTATTGTTTCTGGTGTAATTCTAAACTTTCTGATCCACAGGGTCTGAAACGTTGACCTGCGATAGCCCAACCTGTCATCTTTCCAACCCCACAGGTATGACCTCAATTGAATTCTCTAAGAGAGAGTTATGCTAAGTGTTGCAATGTGACCTGTTTATGGGATAAAACAGGAGAGCGAACTGGTACGGTGTGCCACATGTCACTGGTTCAGTTTTGGCCTCTGAAAAAGTTATCTAAGAAAGTACAGTCCGTGCAATACCTGTCACTTTTTACAAAATTTCATTTGGATCTTTCTAGCCCAAGTTATGACCCTTTTTCCTAGGTCACCTGTTTATGACTCAGATCTGGAAGAGGCAGAAACCCTAGATTGTACAGATCATAAAACACAAAGTACAATGAATTAGAAGTTTTCCTTTGGACACAAGGTACATGAGGATCTAATTGTCGACCTGTAAAATTTTCAGATCCGAAAACATTTCCAAAATGGATTTATAGCGAAAGTGCTACGATCACTGGTTTTTTCTATATCAAGCCCTAGCATCGCAAGTGCAACAAGTGTCATACATGCCATACCATGCCTTCTTTCATGCTAGCTCTGATACCATGTTAGTTTTTCAGAATTTACTTCAATCTGATCTAGGATCTTAACTGAGAGAACAACATGTACAGCATATCTACAGCATATCAATCATGGACACAATAATGCAAGCACACAAAAGACACAGAGTTTACTTGGGGAAAACCATAAAGGTGAAAAACCCCAATAACTTCCTCAGAGATAGATAGAGCAATGATACAACCCAAGCATAAGATATAGACATCTCCTAGTAGCATCTTCTCCTCCTCCACAAGTGCACCACTCTCCAAAGAGTGTGTGTGAGAATAGAATGATCAAATAGAGTGCCTCCCACACTCTATTTATACTTGACTTGACATGCCTAATAACATTTACTAGGTCAGCCTTAACTTAACCACATAAAATAAAGCTAACTGGGCCGACCCCCAACAGGGTGGTCTAATAACCCTTTGACCCACATGACTTATACAGGGCTGACCCCAACAAGGTTGTCTAATAACCCATCAAGTATAAGTTACGACACTTACAATATAAATGACGACACTTCCATATAGAGGAATAATAACATCTCTATAGGAATACAATATACATATATGTGAAATACATTCTGAAGTTACATATACATCAACACCATACCCTCGAAACACCCCTCCTCACATTAGCCAATGTATCTGCTCAATTGTCTGAAGCCCTTGCTGCTGGAAGTTCTCCTGCACACAACGAAGACAGAGTTCTTGAAGAACATACTCTTGAGATTGAAACATTTTCAAAAGAGCTGAGTCCTCAAAAGGACCTGGAACATCATATAGAAAAACCCACTCTGAATCAGCAGGAAGTGGATAGGTTAACCCGAGGGATAGCATGGTTGACAGACCAGAATCAAAACTATGTGGAAACAATCTCTGAGCTTCATAAAGAAAGCAAGGCACTGCGCACACAAGTAAGAAGCATTGAATTCTTGGTTAACGCCAAAACGGTGTCCCATACTTCTCTCCGGATGAGGTATGATGCCTTGAAGAATTAGTTCAAAAATATTAAGGCTCAGTCCACTTTCCTTTCCAAGTTGAAGGCAACTGCTACTGCATCTTGACCTTCTTCCTAAATCTCTTTCCTTTTTTCTCAGTGGGACCTGGCATGTCTCCTGTTTCAGGGAATGTTGGTGTACATTTTGTCACCATTTTTTATCATGAAATATACTCTGAGTGGCGTTAATTGCACTATTTTTGTATAATAAATCACTCTTCTTTCCATTCAGACTGTCAAACAGACTCAGGTATGCATTTATTTGAACATCATATGAATCGTGAATAATTATCAACATTTTTTATGGTTTATTAACAATCATCTCATATTTCTAGACATGCTTGGCAGTTAGTTTTTGCTCTACAGGTTGCGGTCTTCAAACGGACCTTCATTCGGACTCCCTTTCATGCCAAAGACACCAGCAACGTTCAACCCATCGTCCAGCCCTTCGTCCAGCCCGCTAGATCGTTGGTTGGCATATTCCTGGCCAATAAAGATAGAAATGGAGATATGGGTTCGGTTAGCAATGTGGTGGTTATGGTTGGTGAGCCACGATTCTAGAAGATTCGCCTCCCTGCCCGTCGAGCTTGACAGCACACCGTTTCCTCATGTCAACACTCTAGAAGACTTGCTTCTCCATCCGTTTAGAATGAGCACACGCTCATGCCCACGTCGATGCTCCAATACCCCCATCCTTCCATGCTAGACCTGCCAGCACATGCTTCTACCCATAGTTGAAGGAAACGAGCACGCAACTGTTTGCATTGGGTAGGATCGACGTCGTGAAAGCAGGAAAGAGGCCTCTACGTTGTCATGAATCACTAGGAAGTTGTTTGATAGTCTTAAAGAGTCATATTTTTAGAGAGGTCGACTACGTCGACCTTCTCTCCCATTGTAAAATTATAAATACATTCCTCGTATGGAGAAACGATGATCGTCATATAGCATATAGAATATACAGAAGATAGCAGTAGTTTTTGCATAAACGTTGTGTAATTATTCTCAGTTAATGGAAGCTCCTGAATTTACTATTGATGCTCTGCTGTTGGTGACTAAGTTGATTTAGTTTCCATCTCTGATTGCTGGGAAGGGCCCCTCATTAACCGGAGGTTTTATTTATGTTTTTATGTATTTTCTTTTCTGCAAATAGCTACTTCATTTTCCAGTTTATATAATTAATTATGTTTTCCTATATATGTCGTTTCCTTATTTTCTGTAATATGTATCTCATTGCTAACTTAATTTATGTTTCCATAATTGATAATGGTTGACCAAGCATAATGTTTATAGTTTGCTTTCAGTCTTTTGCAATTAGATAGTTTGATTTCAGTCTTTTGCAATTAGATAGAGTTTAATTAGCTGTTGTCTCAGATTTTTAATTAGAATTATCTCTGTTAGTTCTCTTTCTTGTAGCTGTAGGTTAGTTCTATTCATGTCTCCGTTTTGTTTGATTAAGCCATAGAAATAGTTTATTTCTTTAATGATTAGAATAGGTTATCCCTTGCTATCTTAGCTTCTCAATAGTCTTCTCACTGACTTCTGTGCACTATAAGATCATATGCATCAGCCAGCTGGTAGTTAAGATCATCCAAATTGCTTCTTTCCTTAGTTTAATTCATTTTCCTCTATCTGGACTGTCATTCGGACAGTCATCTGGATCGTCATTCGGATCTTCAGCTTTTCTGCATTGTTTTTAGAATCCAATTTCCTAGGCTTTTTATCTGTAATCTTTCTTGCTTTTAATTAGCATTTTTAATTATAATTAGGACCTTGCTTTATATTCCATAAGAGTTTTAATTAAGTTTTGTTATCATTCTTAGTTTCCATATCATCTTCCTTAACTTTGTTTTGACTGCTTTTCAAATTATGTCTTTTATATTTCATTTGCCAATATATTACTAGTTTCATTCTTAGTATGGTTTACTACATGTTCTTAAGGTTTATTTCAGATTAGAGTTAATAATTTCATTCTCCAAGATTGATTAAATTTCGATAGTTTCTTTGTTAGGCATAGGATTAGTTTTTCCATCCTTACAATTAATGAAGATGTTCATGAAATAGAATTTGGTTCAGAAATAAATATATTTTTTAAGTTTTCTACTTGCTTCTATATAAAATATCTTTATCAAGTTTTCTACTTGCTTTCAAATCAAATTCAGTTTAGATAAATATCTTTATTAAGTTTTCTACTTGCTCTAGATTTCATTAGTTTCATACCATTTTGCTTATGGATAGAAGATAGATCATAATGTTTAAGGTTAATTGTAATTGGTCTCTTTGTAGTTTACATCTCTTTGTCGAACTTAGGTTACATTTACTTCCATTTTGTTTTTACATTTGAAAGTCATTACGATTCATTCACTCCAGTTCCTATCACATTTGACGTACAACATCAAGGAGAATGGAATTAGATGCTTTAGTGTAGTTTTGAAGTATTAACTGAATGCATAAGTAGTTATTGAATTCATTAAGTATTTTGTAGTTTTTGTCTTAAGTCAAGTAATTTCCATTTTCATAACAGGTAGTTTGCTTCTTAATCAGTATTTGTTCTTTTTTCATTGTTTAATCATAGAGTAGAGTAGTATATCTTGATACTATTCTGATCTACTGGTTTAGTTAGGTTTAATTAGTTCTTTTGTTGTCTTTCTGAAGTTTGACTCGGTTTTTCATTTTGAAATATATTTCGATCTTTTCTTTATTAAACATTTCTAAGGTTTGACAAGCTGAAACTTAGGTTCCATTCTACCTCAGCATATACTGTGCCACAACTCTAAGATTACCAACCCTGGTTGATAATTAAATATTTTGGTGATTCTTTAAGATAATAAACACACCTCAACAGTACTCTATGAAACCAATCTGCCAGGATGTCTTCAGGAAACACTTGTTGTTGATATCTGATTGCATGACTTATATTGGTGGGCAGTTGTGGCATCGACAGGTTTACAAAGAAGCATATCGGGTTTCTCCAATAGAAAGTTCTGACAGAAGGAATTTCACAAGGTTATTACAACATCTATTGAACTAAAGAATATTTGTGGAAGCCACAACATACTTAAGGTGTTTTTTTTAGAATTCAAGTGAAAATTTGGGTGAATTATTCAAAACCAAGGAGCTAAATATACTTATATAAAAAGCATAGTGGTTAAAGTGTTCAAGTTTTTTATCTTGAAGAAGACATTCTTGGGTATACTACAATCATGAGTATCCTCTACTTTTCAGACAATATAACAAAAGTATAGACAGAAAGGAGTTTGATGATGATGACATAATTGATAGGGGGAGTATGATGAGAAAATGAAGTGAATGAACAAATTGATGTGTGGAAAAATGATACATGCTTACCTTTTATGAATTACTAGATGGTCGTTGAGCATGACTCTCTCTAGCCTTGATATGATTGGCAAAAAACACTTGTTACTAACATCTGATTGTATGTGTTATATTGGGATTGGCTAGTGCACAAAAGGAGACATGAGAAATTGAAGAGGCCAAACATGAGGGTATTCACAATGAGGATATTGTTTTCATTAACATGGCTACAGATGTTGCTACTTTCCTTGAAAATGATTTGGTAGAGGACAGGATTGTAGAACAGGAGGTTATCAAAATGAGAAGGAAGTAGATGATATGGGAAATGTAAGGTAGATGACAGATATGAAGCAAAGACAGTGGTAGCATATGAATACATGGTGATAATTTGTGAATCAAAATTGAACTCTTATTTTTGAAATTCCAAAAGATAGAAGCAACACCTGAATATTGAATTCAGTAGAAGAACCCAAAGGAGGATTTTGTTCAAAAAGATAAAGCTGGTGGAGCATCACTCAACAAGTAAGATGGCAAGTGAAAAGGTACGCGGATGATCTCTAAGAAACAATACCAAGATCAGTCAAAGGGGAAGATCAGCCAATAAAAAGTTGACAAAGTATGATTTCATGATGTATTCAAAGACACAATTTGTTTTTGGGAATTGTGAAGCTTTTGATGGCTAATTGGCCCTTTGTCATTAATGTCAAAGGGGGAGAGAAATTTAGGTTTCCACCAATGACAAAGGGGGATATTGACGAGCATAGTTGTCATTGATGACAACACATTAGTGACAAAGGTTAATTTGATGACTTGGACAAAGAGATGATGGTGATGATGACATGGAACAAAGGACAAGGACATATGGCAAAGGACAAAGACAAAGGACATGGCTTGGTGATGACATAATAAACATGACAAAGAATGAGGACTTTGAAAATAATGATGACATGGAAAATGTCAAGGACAATGAAGGACAAAGCAAAGGACAAAGACAAGATGATATGGAAAGCATGGACAAGTAGGACAATGATAGTGGAAAAGGTCAAAGGTTGATGATAAAGAGTGATGACAGAGCAAACATGACAAGCATGACAAAGATGCATCACAAGGACGCAAGCATTGATGACAAGGCATATGTGAAGGAATTGGTGACATGGAAAGCAAGTAAACATGATATGGAAAACAAATCAAGATAGCTGACATGGAAAATATGACATGGAGGACATTGAAAGCATGAAAAAGAAGTGATGACATGGTAAGCAAACAAGCAAGGTTGAAGACAAAGTCTGCGGTCATTTCCTTGAAGCCTTGCGGGAATTTTATGGAGAGTTGCGGGCATCTCCAGGACAGTGTTGCGGGCATATCCATTAGAGTAATGTGAGGGCATGCTATAGAGACCCTATGGGCATTTTAAAAAAACCCATGCGGGAATTCGAAGGAGCCCTTATGGGCATCCTTGTGAGCCCCTATGAGCATCACAGATTAACCCTTGCGGGAATTTCTATGTGAAGTGCTGTGAGCATTTTCTTCAATCCCTTGCGGGCATCCTGAATATGAAGGAGCCTTTGTGGGCACTTCATTGGATTATTGTGTGCATAATTTGGAGCCCTTGCGAGCATCCTTAAGACCCCTTGCGGGCATACTTAAGGCCCCCCTATGGGCATATTTGGAGGAAAATGAGGACAAGTGGATAGGGCCCCACAGGCATTTGATGGAACATGTGCGGGCATATGATGGATCCCTATGTGGGCATTTCCAAAGACCCTACAGGCATTCTATTGATCCAATGAAGGCATATTTTAAGGAGATATGTGGGAATTCCAAAGAGCCCTTACGGGCATATGAAGGATCTGGGGTAAAGTGGTGAAAAACCCACTATGATGATGTGGCAAAAAGGTTAAATATATTTATATATATATTTGAAGAGGATAAAATGGAGATAACGTAATAAGGTTGGCCAAATAAATCTTAATTGATTTATTTTAATTATTTCAATGATAAAAATAAAAAATAAAAGACATGTCGGCCTCCATTTCTTATGGAAAGGAAAGGTATAAATAAAGAGGACAAATCTTTATGTTTCTGGTGTAATTCGATGAAGATGTGAAAAATAGCTCTGATTTTCGAGGTTAGAGGATGTCTGAGGAAAGGCTCAGGGGGCAGCAGCGGATCAGCAGGAAGAAATGATTTTCTTCATCTATGATTTTTGGACATGAGGACATCATAGCAGCAACAAGCTGAAAATGAATTTTGAATTTATTCAGTAGTGACATACAGTGACATTAGGACTTGCCTATGATTAATACAATGAGAATGATGATGTTTTGGTGATGATGTGCTTGGGGACATAATGATGATGTGCTTGTGGACAGATTGAGGGTCTGAGAGAGTTTGTTGGAGCTCTGAGCTTCAGATATCTGGCCAGCAAACTAAGAATTGTTGCTTGGTCATTTGATGATGTATGTGTTTATTGTAGACTTAAGAAAATTCTGATGTATCATCCGTAAATTTGTATTGTTGGGGTGTTGGTGCATCCCAGTTAGTTGCAGCTGACATAATCATCTAGTGGGTGGTGCCACCTTGTTGAGGTGTATTTACTGTCTTAAAGAATCACCAAAATATTTAATTATCGACCAAGGTTGGTAATATTAGAGTTGTGGCACAATATATGTTGAGGTAGAATGGAACCTAAGTTTCGGCTTGTCAGACCTTAGAAATGTTTAATAAAGAAAAAATCGAAAGATCTTTCAAAATGAAAAACTGAGTCAAACTTCAAAAAGACAACAAAGAACTAATTAAACCTAACTAAACCAATAGATCAGAATAGTATCAAGCTATACTACTCTATTCTATGACTAAATAGTGGAAAAAGAACAAATATTGATTAAGAAGCAAACTACCTGTTATGAAAATGGAAATTACTTGACTTAAGACAAAAACTACAAACTACTTAATGAATTCAATGACTACTTATGCATTCAGTTAATACTTCAAAACTACACTAAAGCATCTAATTCCATTCTCCTTGAGGTTGTACGTCAAATGTGATAAGAACTAGAGTGAATGAATCGTAATGAATTTCAAATGTAACAACAAAACAAAATGGAAGTAAATCTAACCTAATTTCGATAAAGATATGTAAACTACAAAGAGACCAATTACAATTAACTTTAAACATTATGACCTATCTTCTATCCATGAGCAGGATGGTATGAAACTAATGAAATCTAGAAGCAAGTAGAAAACTTAATAAAGATATTTATCTAAATTGAATTTGATTTGGAAGCAAGTAGAAAACTTGATAAATATATTTTATATAAAAGAAAGTAGAAAACTTGATAAAGATATTTATTTATGAACCAAACTCTATTTCATGAACATGTTCATTAATTGTAAGGATGGAAAAACGGATCCTATGCTAATCAAAGAAACTATCGAAATTCTGATAACTTGGGAAATGAAATTATTAACTCTAATCCGAAATAAACCTTAAGAACATGTAGTAAGCTATACTAACAATGAAACTGATAAATTCTAAAACAGTAATATATTGGCAAATAAAATATAAAAGACATAATTTGAAAAGCAGTTAAGACAAAGTTAAGGAAGATGAGATAGAAACTAAGAATGATAAGAAAACTTAATTAAAACTTTTATGGAATATAAAGCAAGGTCCTAATTATAGTTAAAAATGCTAATTAAAAGCAAGAAAGATTACAGTTAAAAATCCTAAGAAACTGAATTCTAAACAGCATTAAAAAAATGCAGAAAAGATGAAGGTCCGAATGACGATCCGGATGACTGTCTGAATGACAGTCCGGATGGAAAGAAGAAGTTTGGATGATCTTAACTACTAGCTGGCTGATGCATATGATCCTGCATTGCATGAAAGTCAGTGAGAAGACTCTTGAGAAGCTAAGATAGCAAGGGATAACCTATTCTAATCATTGAAGAAATAAACTATTTATATGGCTTAATCAAACAAAACTAAGACATGAATAAGACTAACCACTATTGGAAAGGTGCTTCTACCTTGATCTTCTACTTTCCTGCAAACATTTGACATTCTACACAAGCTCTGGCAATTTTATTAGCATTAGTAAATAAAATTGGTCAATAGTAACCAGCTAGTAGAAATTTATAAGCAGTGGATCTCCATGCATGGTGTCCTCCACATCTACCTTTATGAAATTATGTTATTATCCCTTCAGTTTATTCTTCTATTAAACAATTTAGCAAAACCCCGAGAGGATCTTTCCAAAACAAATACCCATCTAGGATGCAATATTTAATAGAATTAATGTAATACCCCTATTTTGGACTTTAAACCCCTATTATATTTCTTGTAAGTATTATTTCATTTTACTTAGGAGAATTGAGAAATCTGATAAAGTAGTTTCTATTGACCATGTGGACCAGCACATTAAAGAGGGAGTCACAGTCCCCTAAGGGTTGGAGGGAATAATGCCACTTAATATAATAATAAGAAATTATTATTGGAGACAATTGGAAAACCCTAAAGAAAAGAATTGAGAGATTAATGAATTAAAAGGATTCACAAAATGAGGAAATTTCCCCTAAGAGAATAAAAGGTGAAAACTTATTGAAACTCTCATTATTCACTATTCATGATTCATTCACAATTTCATGAGTTGAACAAAAAGAGAAATGGGAATGGGAAAGCATCAACCTGAGACAATGAATGCTGGTGAGAGAGGACAGATTTGGGAGAACCAAACTAGTCTTGAAGACAAGTGATTGAGGGAAGATTTGGGAGGACCAAACTGACTCAAATCAAGAGAAATCATACAGTTTGGTATGAGCTTGGACACTTAATTGTGTGCAGGTAGCAGAAATACCCCAAACTTGCAGGAGTACTGCATTTACCTGAATAGAATGTGTTTTAGTGATTCTCTTAATGGTTGAGGCTTAAAATCCCCCAGAGCATCCTGGAGCTCAGGAGTACTGAGTTGGGTGTTGGGTTGTCTGTTGTCTTTGAAATATGCTGAATAACTTGGGGAATAACAAGTTAAGGGTAAACTAAAATCTATACTCTACCTGGGGGACTGTGAACTCAGCTTGTGGGTGACCTGAAAGAAAGGAGAACTTGTTGGTCAAACGATGGGAGGTTTATGCTTGGTTCCACTGGTCAGCAAATTTCAGATAAGTGTTTATATTATGAACTTGAAGAGTATTTGTTTTGGAACAGTATTTATATATGTTTCTGAATATATATGATTTACAGTTGAATGGAAAATGCATCATATCTAACCATATATATATTGTTTCATGAATATTCTGAGTATGAATCTTAGCTAGATAACTATATCTTTGTATTGAGTATTATCTTATGAGCAGACTTCAGATCTGGAATATTTGTGTTATGAGTGTTACACCTAAATATTCCCATCATAATACTCAGTGTAAACATCCCTGAAGTTCCCTTGACTAAGTTATCAACTTGGAAGAGATACTGACCTATTTCTATTGGGTTTAGTGAGGTCGTCGCAGGTCACCTTTGTGCAACCTATGACGTTGCAGGTTGTCCTACTGCAGCCTGCGATGATGTCAGTTAAATGGATAAAAGAGCATCTTCGAGCCCATTCTCGAAGGTGTGTGATGTGGATCTCTATCCCTAACCTATAGGGGAGCTGGCATTCAGTTCCCTAGCCCTTTGGGAGGATCTCTTAACCCTCTCCCACTATATCTCAACCTACCCTATCCTCTTAGTCCTATATGTATGAAGCTCATTCCCATTCCAAGGGGAGGAAGTTTATAGCACGTGCATGCTGGTGAAATTATCTTAGGATATCTCTACTCATCTCCTGGGAGACCTATACTTTCTTTGGAGGATTTGGCATTGGCTTGTTGAAGGAGGATTGCGACGTTAAGCTTTGGTTGTAATCATCACTCTTTTGTACTTCCCTCTTTTAATACAGTAATATAAACTCTTTCCACCAAATATTGTTGTGTTAATGATGTTTTGTGTAGTTTACTTGCTTAACCGTTTACTTAGATCTGTTACTGTTTAGATGCATTTTACTTGCTTGTATTGTTATGTATGTCTTGACAGGTCTTGCAGCTAAGATCTGACGACCGTGGAGCTTGGAACAACATCAAGGAGAAAGATCTACAAGCTAGAGGTAATATATCTAATCACTCGATCTTTAACTAGATTTAGGAAAGCAGATTCATATTCTGTCTCACTTGTTCTAGACTTACGTTGAGCTAGGGAGATCACGCCTTAAGTCCACTTTTGGTATATTATCTGGTAACAAGTTTGGCGACCATACTAGGGAAGTTACATGCATTGTTGTTTTAAGTTTTCAGTTTGAAAGTCTTTTTCTTTGATTTATTTATGAGCCATTTCATTTGCATCCTTATTCATCTCACCACCAGATCTTCTTCTTGAAGAGTCTGTTGCCTTCCTTAAAGTCTGTATGTTTGATTGTCAAGCCTTTTGGTTGATCATATTTGGAGATATATCCATCCTTGTATAGGGATATCTCCCGTCGCACCTGGGTAATATAGCTAGAGCGACAATCCCCTGTTAGGCGCAGTCTATTGCCTTGCAGCCTATGACGTTGTCGCACAACACAGTTTGACAATCTGCATCATCGACACAGTTCACCTATTTCCCTCCTGCGATGGTCGCTCTGATCCTGACCAGAGACTACGACGAGAAGTCTAGTTTTTGTGCTTGGGTTCTCTCCTCACCAACCTTTAGTTTTTTCTTGTCTTGCAGACCTCCTCTGCACTGTATCTTCCAGTCAGAGACCTTTTTGATGTTGCATTGCTAGTGTTTGGTTTTGTTTGGTTTGATTCGGAGTTGTTTGGGTTCCATTTTAGAGAAGTTTGAGTTTCGGTAGTGGTGTACACTTTGCTCTCCCCCACCTTCATCCACTTGACCTTGCATTCCCTCCTCTCCTCACCTGATCTGATCTTTGTATTGGATCCGATCCTAGACCTCTTTTTCACATGTTACTTAGTTTTGATTGCATTGTGTTGCTTGTTGAGTATCTTGAGTGTTCTAGTTCATCTGAGTGCTTGTCATTTTCTTGAGAATTTTTGAGTGTTTGGAGTGCTGCAAATAATATCTCTTTTCATCCATTTGTGCTTAAAAACATTATTGTGATCAATTTGTAATCTTGGCATATCATTGGAAAAAATTCAAAGTGCATCATTTTTACCATTTTCAAGTGCATTTGAAAATTGTTGTGGAAATTGGTTCATGCGTTGGAATTTATCATTCATTAGTCTTTTGGAAAAGTTTGAGAGGAAAGTTAATCATTTGTGCTTTTTGGGAATTATGAGCCATTCATTTTCTTGAAAAATTCAAGTGAGATAAAGTTTTTGCAAAAGTGATTCCATGCTTGAAAATTATATGCATCTTTGGTTTTTTATGTTTTTAAGCTATCATAGTGAAATTGGAAAAGTTAGTGTGCTCTAGATAGAAGTTCTCTCTTTTCATCACTTAGTTTCATTTTTTTATTCGAAAAGACAAAAGAAAATGCTTAGATTTGGTTTTTGATGCTTGTGGATTTTTGTGCTTTCCTTGAAAAAATGAAAATAGTACTTTTATTGTCAAATTTGGTAGATTTGGGATTGTGTTGCATTTTGTTGTTTTGGTAAAACCACTTGGAAAAAGATTTCTCCTTCCCGTATATGGATTTCATCAAAAGAAAATTACATTTTTTCATGTAGTTAGGGCTTGCATTTTGTTTACATTTATGTACTCACCTCATGCATTCACCTAACCATCCAGATAAAATTAACGGTGTAGCTAGGGTTTTCACCCCAGTTTGTGCAAATGAGCACCTACTAAGGAGAAGGGCCTCCTTAGTAGCAGTTCAATAAACAGTAAATAAAAGCAGTAAAACAGTATGAAATTTAACCTAGCATGAGCATTAACAGAAATAAAAAGACATGACAATATGGTAAAGATTTTATTTTTGTATTAAATTTACCTCAAGTGTTGAGGTTGGTGGAGCTCTTGTAGTAGTCTAGGAGGGCTGCTTCCGTGCTCCAATTGGTTCCTTCTCCTTCTCCAAGGTGTTTGAATAATGGGCCAAAGGGGCACTCAAATGGGAAAGACTAGCTCAAATGGTAAGCTAGGGTTTCAAGAGTGATTTTGGCAAAGTGAGGATAGGGAAGATTGTGGATGTGAAATGGGGAGCCTCCATCACCTATTTATAGGTTTTTAGTGGTGGAGTGTTGACCCATGGTTTTTGGCACCATATGGTTTAGGTCAATTGTATAGGGTTTTTGCTTCATTTTTCCCTCTTTTTCCTCTTTTTTTAAATATTTTTTATTCCCTTTTATTTGATTTTTGGGAATTTGGGGCCCTTTTAGAGGGTTTTTGCTATTTTTGGAGGAAATTTAAATTATTTTGGGGGAAAATGGGGTTTTTTTGGCCATTTGGTGGCTTTTTTAATGGTTTTTTAAGGTTTTGGAGGCAAATATGGTAGGAAATATAGACAAATGAGTCATGTTATGATGGAGATGAGATGGTGAGTGCTTTTCGGGTGTTAATAGATTGCCCCCTGATGTGTGAGGGCAGGAGCTCATCGTATGGCCGATAGACATCATATGTCTTGTATGGTTTCCCTGGGGTGTGGAGAAGAGAAGAAACGAACCAGAGCCCGGAACAACGGTCCCGAACAAACTGCAAAAACTGAAAATACATTACCTCAATAATGAATGAGGGATAATCTCAATATATGGATAAGGCGGGCATACCCATGCTCGTATCAAGATATATAAAATAACAATGAGGCCCGAAAAAGGGGACCTGAAAGATACATGGAGAACCACTGTGTACATCATAAGGGTCCAGAGGGGACACAAATCTGGGATATACTGCCGAGCTGACCATGTCTGAGATGAAGAACTGATATACTGGAATAACAATAGTGTTGCTGAGTATGGTACCAGAGGAACTAAAGAACTAGAAGATCATAATGACGGGGAATCATACCCTCAATGGTACACTAGACTGGAGCTATACTGGGTACTCAAGGAAGCATATAAGTGGATGGCTTCCGAATAAAATCACCAACGCAACCCGGATATCCACGGGAACATATAACTAGGTGTTCCGAAGTGACTCACCAATGTGCTAGAGTCGGGGGAAATCCAGGGTCTTCGACCAATAACGGAAGGGATATATACCCTGCACAATTCTCAACGATGCGATCAAGGTGTTGGAGTCGAGCATGTGAGAAACAACTATTCAGAGAGGCACTGATGACTCCTCTCAAAATGGTCTGTAGGAACTCACCACAGATGGTGAGGAGTCCAAGGCACAGGGACCTCTGGGTCTATCCTCTGGAATAGAGGGGATGTCGTTGACAGAGGGAGACCTGCAACTAGCAAGGAAATAATGTTTCCTTAATAGGAGCACGAGGTGGAGAACCGAAGTGTGAAAGTACTGATGGTAGGACTGACATACTGAGGATGGGTGGAATAACTGGGTAAATAGAGTGGGTGGACTCAAACTTCCTTTGTTCAGAGTATGATGGCGGGGGTAATCGGGAAGCACATGAAACTGACTGGTGGAAAGGGGATCATAGCTTTAATGGGTCCAGGATGGTGACTGGGATGAGTGATACTCAAGTTGGTGTAAGATGGCAGGAGACTGTAGAATACTCTAAACAAAGGCGACCTTATTGGGGGTGCTGTCGAGATGATCGATCATAGTGCCGAGAGGCACTGGGGGGGGACTTCTTTAAGGTTTAAGGAGTGGAAATAAGTGTGCTCAAAATGGTACTGTCGTGTGGATTTATACGAGCCTAGGACAGTTCGTGCTCGGGATTTCTTTCAATTTTAAGGAGTCTGAAAGCGATAAGAAGACTCTGAAATAATGGAATGGTACCATCGTGTGGCTTTGTACGAGCCCAGGACGGTGCATGCTCGTGGTTGCTTTCAATTTTAGAGAGTCTGAAAGCAATACGAAGACTCCAGGGGGGTTCTTTTTCGTGTGTTAGTCTCCAAGGCCCGAAAAAGAATAAAAGGATGCAATGAAGAACTCTTCTAGCCGGTGTGACTAGAGTATTCCTTTTTCGTAATTAGTCTACCAGGTCCGGAAAAGGGTTAAACTTATACCAGATAGACGCCCTTTCAGGTACTTTAACGAGCATGAAAGGAAGAATATTACTTGGAGATCTTTTCATTCTTTTGGGATTCAGAAAAGAGCTTAACAAAAACTCCCTAAGTGCCCTTTTCGTAAAGGACTTGTCCGGCCTAAAAAAGGGATAAAATTATACCGAACAAAAGGAATGGCCAAGCAAGGAGAGAGTGTACAATCAAGGGACATCGATGAGAACCAAGAATGAGGGTTGGGGGGGAACACTGGTGGGCCTCCTTGCGGGATGATGAATGGCGGAAAAATAACGAAATAATTGCAGTATGAATGGAGTGAATGGCTCATGTATAAATGTGTTACAATTTGATGGCAGCCGATGTGGTGCGTAAATCGAGGCAACAAGGTGTCGGGACACGATGTTGAAACTATATCTGGTGAGAGCGAGAACTGATCTCAAGCATCATCACGAGCTCGAAAAACTAAATCCGGTGATATAAAATTTTCAAAAATGGATAACGATCGAGGTGGCACGCAAATCGAGATGATTAGGGGCTGGTAAAAAATGCCTGAAAAATATGGGGGTGAGAGCGAGAAATGATCTCAAGCATCATCACGGGTTCGGAAAACTGAATTTGATGGTATAACGAATGCTAAAAACTGACAACGATCGATGTGCCGCACAAATCGAGATGGCGATGTGCATGGAAAAAATTCCAAAAAATGTGTTCGGAGAAAAATAGAAACTGAGTCGACCATTCTGAAGGCCTTGTCGAGCTAATTCCAGTGGTGGAAATGGTTTGGAAAACGGACTCCATATGGATCCATAATGGCCAAATCAAGAAAAGTCAACTGTCTATGAATAGTAAGTGGACCCATAATGCCAAGTGTCATTTGTGCGTTGGAATTTGACAGAGAGTGCGGTGGGCCAGAGCAGATTTGAGATTTCTGGGTGATTGGACTGGTCGATTTCATTTCCACGAGTTGCAGGTATTCCACTGAACTCAAACCTTTCATTTTTTCCAGATTTGGGTGGGTAGTGGGTTCTCAGCGGGGGTTGTACAGTCCATGTGGGTGTGGATCGCGGGTTGCGAGGCGATGGCCACGATCTGCAATCGCAACTGTGGCCACCACAGCTGCTATCCGGGATCACGGCTATGGCCTGGGTAGTCGCGATCCGTGCCCGCAACTGTGGTTGGGACAGCCGCGATCTGGGATCACAGCTATGGCTGGGACAGCCTTGATCTGCGATCGTAGCTATGGGCTCCATAGGCACGATCTGCGATCGCGGCTATAGTCCCAATAGCCGTGATTTGGGATTGCGGCATGGGGCCCGATAGTCATGATCTGGATCGGGATTGTGGAGTCATACCGGGGGAGGGATGATGGTTTATTAGATTATATGCTGATGAGTTTTCTTTGTTTGATTGACAGGATGTCGAGGGTACTCTAGAGAGAACGTGATATACCGGATGACCTAATGGACTATATACGGGGTGACCGACATGTCCGGGAGACATTGGGGCTATGCGAACTGTTGAAGTTCGCACAGGTGCCGATGATGCGTTCAACAGTAATACTGTTGAACAAGTTAGTGAGTTTTTGGGAGCCCGATAGTCTATGCTTCATGGGGCAAGGGGAGAGACTAGAGCTCACCCTAGAAGACATGTACTTTTTGACGGGACTACCATGTTTGGGTAGGGTGGCGGATACTCAACCACGGGTGTCCGCGGATGTGGACATGGAGGAGATGTTGGATCACTACTGCCTTCCTATTGCAATAGTGCATAAGAATGCACTATTGATTTGTGACTTGGAGGAGCCATCAGTTCGGGCGATCGCGGCATGTGTGGTCCGAGTGTTGGGGTCGCAAGGGACCAACCGGGTGTCTAGGGGACAGATGCAACTAGTCGAGAGGGTTTTATAGGGGACTTACTTTGCTTGGGGCCAGATGTTCCTCACCTGTGTTCAGCGGCAGCTGACCTCAGTGAAGGAATCTGGCAAGGGGTTCTGCTACAGGTCATTCTTATGTTCTTTCTTTATGGAGCGGGTGTCGACACTACGACCAAGAGTGTCGGTCCAGGATGGGGGTTTGAGGGAGCCGCTAATGGTGCGGTGGGGTGAGATGATGTGCCGGCAAGGTGGTGGAGAGGTGGGGTGGTACTTCACACAGGAGCTCTACTTGCAGTGGTTGCAGCTTCCATTGAACTTTAATGACTATCCATACGCGGGTATGGACTATCGGCGAGATCCGGAGGCACCACGACCCCCAGGGCAGGCTTGGGGCCCAGATGGTACGTATCTAGGTTTGTGATTGTTTTATATTGGAAGTTTTGATGTTAGAGATATGTATATAGATGATGATTCTGACTAGTTGTGATTGGGTTTGATGCAGATGTGGGACCACTGCCACCACCAGGGCATAGGGAGCGACGGGGGCATGTAGCCATGCTAGCCTTGCCCGATAGGGGGCAAGTACAACGGTGAGATGCGGAGGGGACTTTGGAGGCCCTACGAGTTACCTTCGACCGGCTACTGGTTGGGGTCTCCGATGAGGGGTGGAGAGAACTGGATCAGGATGTAGTTGAGGCCTGTCACGAGGCTCCATGGGATTGGCGATCTATCTTGATTTGGGTGGAAATTATGGCCGAGGCGACTAGGGGTCAGGATCGACAGGGGGATGAGGAGGATCCAGAGGAGCCGGAGGAGGAGTGTGGAGAGGAGTCATCTACAACAGAGGAGGCTAGTGAGGAGGATTCAGATGGGGGATATGACTCTCATTAGGGAGTGTTGGGGACTCCTCCCCAATGCATATGGGCATTCAAGATTTTTTGTATAAACGACATGTATTTTATGACAGGGATGTTGTTGGGGCTCCTTGATGTATATTTTTTGTATAGCTGAGTGCTGGGACACTCATGACATGTATATGGCAATGATATATTTATATATATATGCACATGGATGCATTTTTGCAGTGATGATTTTGTGTACACACGTGGATGCACCTGTCTTTGTCTTGTATGTGTGATGATAGGCACGTGGATGCCCTTGTATATTTTTTGTTATGTTATTGCACATGGATGCAAACGGTGTGGTATGATAGGCACGTGGATGCCCGTTGTTGTAGATGCAGTCTTTTTGGGTTTTTTATATTTTGGATGTGATGATTATGCATGATGGATGATTTTACATGGTGTGATTGATATGCCAGTCTAAGATGTTGTTAGCCATTTGATCTGCGACACTATTCTGAGCTCATGGTACATGATTGAATGTGATGGATTCAAATTGTCGGCTTATCTATTTTGTGCGCAGGAACTTTCTAAAGAGGCAAGGATCACGCACCTAGTAGCAGTTGTTGAGCTGGGAGACAAGCAGCTGGGAGTCAAGGAACACATGAAGGTGACGTATACCCATCTGAAGGGTAGCAGTCAGGAGACCATTCACAACGTCATACTCAACCTGGTTATTGGTAGCAGCGCCTATGCACATTCCGTCAAGGTGAATCAACTCATGTGAAGGGGAATATAAGACCCAAGTTGCAGAGGCCAGGTTTGGAGACCAATGGCTTGCTCCATCGGCGAAGCCAGTGTAATAAGGTGGAAGATGGTCCATCTGTGATCATGCAAAAATGATGAATGTAAGGTTACAGTAAAAAAGTGAAAAACAAAAAAGAAAGCAAACTGTACAATACAGATCAATGGGTCCGCGGTATTGTTAAGGGTAAAAGCGTTTAAGATACAACCCATTATGGGGGTTATGCAAGGGGTGGCCTTCTGAGTCAGTTAGAATGTATGCCCCATTCCCAAGGAAGGTATGCATGATGTAAGGGCCCTGCCACATGGATTCGAACTTCCCTTTACCGGTCTTGTCGTGAGCTTGGTCATAAACGAGGACTAGATTGCCTTCACGGAAAGCGCGTGGGTGGACGTGTTTGTCGTAACCGGCTTTAGAGCGGTTCTTGGCAGCTTCAATGGTTTGTAGGGTTGTGCAACGGTCCTCATCAGCTTGTTCTAATAATAGTAGGCATTGTTCAAGTGGGGAGGTGTCGGGGAGAAGTTCAATAGCGATGTGTAGGACGGGGATCTGACACTCGATGGGGAGGACAGATTCAACACCGTGAACTAAGTGAAAAGGGTTGAAACCAGTGGCGGTCTTAGTTGATGTACGGTAAGCCCATAATGCTGGGAAAAGCATGTGATGCCAATTGGACTTATGTTGGTCAATTGGAGGATTGTTTTCAAAATTTTGTTAATGGCCTCAACCTGGCCGTTCCCTTGGGGGTAGTAAGCAGAGGCATACTGATGTTCGAATTTAAGGAGAGTTGACAACTTGCGCCAAATGGAATCTTCAAAATGTGAACCATGGTCTGAGACAAAGCTGTTTTGGGACCCCGAATCGTGTAATAACATGGCTAAAAAAGAAACGGGCAGCAGTGTCGTCTTTACAGTTAAACGTGGGCATGGCTTCAGCCCATTTGGTGAAGTAGTCGATGGCAACAATGATGTACTTATGGCCGTTTGCGGATGAGGGTTTACATTCCATGAAGTCGATAGCCCATTTGCAAAATGGGCCAACGGTGACGACTGGGTGGAGTGGGGCGGGTGGTGTCCGTGCCTTTGGGGCAAAAGTTGGCAATTATGGCAATGCTTGACTGCAGTGATGCAGTCGGTGAACAACATAGGCCAGAAGTATCCGACGCGGATGACCTTCTGGGCAGTGGCCATTCCAAAGAAATGTCCACCGCAGGCGCCGCTATGACAGTCGTTGAGGACTTGTTCGGCTTCCTCGTGTGTAAGGAAACGATGGAGAATAGTATCAACCCCTCGCCAGTAAAGGACATCGCCCAAGAGGAGATACCGAGAGGCCTAGTGACGGATACAGTGGCATCCATCACGATTTATGTCGGGTCGAACCTTCTGCGTGCGAAGGTACAGCAGAATATCACCGTACCATGGGTCATCTGACGAGATGGAGAACAAATGATTGTCTGGTAACTCATCGGAGATTAGCGGGGACAACAAAAGGGATGGGAGGTCAGTTATGAGCTGGGCAAGCGCGAGGAATTTAGTGCTCTTAGGGGTTGTGAAAGTTAGGTCATATTATTAGAGTATAATTACCCATTTAGCGACACGACCTTGCAAAAGTCACCGGTTCAAAAGGTAGACCATGGGGTTGGAGTTGGCAACAACTGTAGTATGACTGAGTAAAATTTAATGGCGCAATTTTTGGACGGAAAAGACGACGGCAAGGGCCAGTCTTTCCTCATATGGGTAACGTAGGGGTGGTCCAGACAAGGTTTGGATGACATAATAAATGACATGCTCCTGGCGAGCAACGTCTTCTTGAACCAAGACCCCTGACACGGCGTGGTCGGATGCCAAGACGTAAAGGATGAAGTCTTGAGAGAAATCTAGAGGGGAGATCAAAGGGGCTTACGTGAGAGATTTTTTAAGGGCTTCGAAGGCAGCTTGTGCCTGGTCGTCCCAAACAAATGGGATGTGGGTACGAAGAAGATGTAAGAAACCATGAATTGTGGTGGCATAATCAAGAACGAAGCGGCGGAGGAAATTAGATTTCCCCTGTAAGCTCTGTAGCTGCAGGAGGGTGCGTGGTGCGGGAAGGTCTAATATGGCTTGAACTTTGAGGGGGTCTACAACAATTCCTTTGTAGGAAACAATGAAACCTAACAACCAGCCTGCCAGAATGCAAAAGACGCACTTGAGTGGTTTCAAGCGGATTTGATACTTGCGACAATGCAGAAAAACTTACCGGAGGTCATTGAGGTGGTCGGATTGTTTCTTGGAACATGCTGTAAGATCATCAAGATAGACTAATAGGATATGGACCAAGTCATGAAAACAATAGGTCATGGCCCGCTGGAAGGTGGCACCAGCATTTTTAAGGCATAAAGGCATGACACGATAGGAAAAGGTGCCCCATGGGGTGGTAAAGGAAGTCTTGTGTTGATCTTCTTTGCGGATTTGAATCTGGTTGTATCCTGAGAAACCATCCATGAAGGATAGGACCTCATGGCCCGCACACGCATCAATGAGTTTGTGAATGAATGGTGTGGGAAAGTTGTCTTTGAGACATGCTCGGTTTAAATTGCGGAAGTCAGTACATACTCGGATGGTGCCTTGTTTCTTGTTAATAGGGACGGGGTTAGAAACCCAAGTGGTGTATGCAATAAGATAAATGAATCTTGTTGTGCGAAGTTTCTCAATCTATGCTTTAACGGCAGGGATCTTTGATGGATGAATGGGGCGCTGTTTCTGGCGAACGGGGGGTACATCTAGCCATGTGTCAATGTGGTGCTCTATGATAGCGGGGTCAAGACCAGGCATTTCAATATAGGACCAAGCAAAGACATCGCGGAACTCTTGGAAAAGTTTTTTGTACTCTCCGATCTCGTACTCAGTGCAGGAGGCTCCTAACGTAATGAGTTCAGAAGCACCGGCTGGGGCAGAGATATCAATGTGGATTGTGGGTGAAATATTGGCCATGTTACCTTCCTCGAAGGCATCGGGAGCGGGAATGGACTCTTTAAACCAGTCGACTTTGGTGGGGAGGAATTGGACTCAACCAAAAATTGGGTGGCTGTGGTGGGGGAAGACTCCTCCAAGAGGAAATAGGAACGATGGTGCATATCCTCCCAGGGGTAATTAGGTGCAGTAAGAGCCTCGAGAATCTCCTCATCATTGTGGAAACTTTGGGTCATCAAATCGGTTGACGAGGGAGTGCTAGTAGAAGAGATCATATAAATGGTATTTACCTCTCCGGTTGGCGTGGATGCTGGGGGGTGGATCTCTTCAATTGTGGGGGGAGCCGTCTCGAGGTCCAAGTTATTCATCTCGTAGAGGGCCGCTCTGTAATATGGGAGATCTAGACAATGATGTGAGTAATGGCCGTAAATACCGCATATTGCACAAGGGTGGTTGGTACGTAGTGATTTATCACAAGGCTTAGGGGTAGGGTCAAGTTGGACAACCGGGATGTTGGGGTCGTCATCAAGCATTTGTATGTGCTCTTGTAATGCGAGTAATTGTGGACATTGGTGGGTAGCATGGCCCAACTCATCACACAAAGAGCATTTGGGAGGAGCACGAAATACGGGGGGATTTTTAACTGTTTTGGGCAGGGGTAGAGCGGTGTATGGTTGTGGGCCTCTGCCCCCAATGTGCTTGATAAGAGGGGTGGGACTGGTGGATGAGGAAGGAGTAGTGACACCGTGAGGTGGTTGACGAGTAGTGGTGATGGGTTGCACCAGTTGTAGGATGACATTTGGTGTCAGAGGGGAAACGGGAGGCATGAGATACCACATGGGTAATCCTAAAGTTAACTCGGGGAGGTTGAGAGTAGCCATAACCAGGGCGCTTACTACTCTCGAAGGGGGGAATAGGAAGGGGATCGTATGGATGGGTGTAACACCAACATGACTAGGTACCAATGGTGGTTGGGGTAACAAGGGAGATTGATGATTGGGTGTTTGTGTATTGTGGGAGAGGGTACACAAGTTAGATATTTCGGTTACTGGTGACGGAGGTGGAATGGACTGGAATGTGGAAGTCATCGGTGTATCTGAGTAGACTCCGGGTCCCACTGAGGAAACCAACGAGGTAGATGTTCCACAAACAGGTTGTTCAACCATGGGGAGAACGTTTTTGGGTGCAGCGGGGGCATTGGGATCGTAATAGGTGAGTTTATCAATCTTGACCACGCGTCCTTCATGGGGGAACATCATGGTACAAAAAATGGATGAGGCAATCGCCCGCGTGGCATACATGTAACTGTAGCCAAATAAGAGGTTATAATCAAGTTGGGCATTGATGACCTATATGTCCGTAAGTACTGTTTTACCAGCCAACTGGATGGGGACATTAACTAAGAGACCTTGGGGTTGAGCCGAACGGCCATCGTAGGCTCGCAACATAGTGGTGGACTGCTGGAGAGTAGGGGATCCCAACTTTTTCCAAACGAATGTGGACATAAGGCATGTAGAGGCACCCTCATCAATGATGCACCGATGGATGACAAGATTCTGAACAGATACAAAAACTTGGAATGCTAATGTGGAAGGCAGGCATGGTTCGGATTGGTCCAAATCGAAGGCCATCATTCGTGAATCAGTTGGGTTAATAGCACCAATAGCTGATAACAAAGTCTTGCACTATGTAGGATAGTTTTTTAAGACTTCTAACGCAGACATGGTTGCGGGGGACTGAGCTAAGTCATCTACAATGTTGTAATTAGACGCGGCGCGAGCATTGGGGTTATTGTTGATGCGGCGAAGTGGGAAGCGAGGGGCTTTTGGGGTGCCATCTAGTGGAGCCATAGGTATTCATAACGACTGATCGGTGGGAAGAGTGTTGGTGTTTTTGTTGACGGGAGGGGCTTCAGGGGTGGATTCGTATTGGTTACAACGGGTTTGAAGGTTGACATCGGTGGATGACATCATTAACAAGTGATGGGTATCTGAGTCTAGCATGGGTTGATCAGGAGCTGCATAAGTGATTTGCTGTTGTGGAGGCGTGTTTCCTTGAGGGGGAGCTAACAGCTGAGTGTTCACCACACCTTGGGTTGGTAAAGGGTTCTGTAACACCAAGGGTTGAGTCTAAGGTGGTGGGGGGTTGGGCAGTGCCTGAGGAGCCGTGTGCCCTTGGCGATGGGCATCATCAATCCAGAGTTGTCGAGCCCGCTCCAAATGTGGGAAAGCATGTGTGTAATGGCCATAGACCCCGCAAATAGAACAAGGATAGTTCGTTCGCAAATTAGGGTTTTTAGCTTGTTTGGGTGGCCTGTCAGAATTATGGTTAGCAGGTGTCGCGTTATTATTGTTTGGAGGATTAGGTGGCTGGCCGCCTTGGTCTGGAGGAGGATTGTTCTCGTGGTTACGTCATTTTCCATAGTTTTGTTGTCCTTGCTAGCGTTGGTTATTTTGGTTAGGCTACGGATTTTGTTGGGCATACACTTGCCCTTGGGCGGCAGGTGGGTTCTGGGGTTGTGCAGGTGCGAGAGCAGGCTGCGGTGGATAATAAGTGGGTGGAGGTGGTGCAGGTGCTGAACCTTGTGGGGGTTACTGATACGTCTATGTGACGGGTTGTGGGTTTGCCGCAAGTGCTGCCTGTGGTGGATAATAAGCAGAGGGGGCTTGAGAGGATACAGGAGCTTGCGCGACCTACGGGTGATAATATGGCTGAGGTGCGACCGGGGGGACGTAAGTGGGGGATGCATGACCGAAGCACTGAGGTGGACATGAGGGTCCGTGGGAATGGTGATGATGTGCCATGGGAGTATATGAATTGGTTGCTCCAGAGTGGGATATAGACCGCAAAAGGTCGAGGCCATGGCTAGTGCGTGCTATGGAAAAGGGCTAGTTATGTGAGGTAATACGGCCAATGATGCCATCTGCGGCATGTGATGCCCCCGGCGTATCATTTTGGGAGGAATCGCCGCAGGGGGCATCAGGTATAATGGTATATAGGTAACCAAACTAAGTGTAAATAAGGTCAAATTGCTAGGCTTTGAGGATGGCCTCTTCCTCAGACTGGGGTCGCTCGGATGCCACATCCTTGGTAATGATAGGAAGGAGAGATTTTAGAAACCAATCTAAGAAGATACAGTCATCTAAATTGATTTTGCACAGCCTTCGGCGTTGACGCTACTCATGAATGTGGTCAGTGATGTGGGTGGCCGTATTTTGTCTGCAAAATAGTAGGATCTCAACTCCCGCATCATAGCGGACAGGTAACTGAAAGAACTGCGGGAAGGTCGAGGCGAGGGAAGTAAAGGTGGCATGGGTCCCATGGGGTTGCTCGAGGTACCATTTGGCTGCAGAGCTAGTGAGAGTGCATTGTAACAGATGGAGGCGGACAGAGTCATCCACTATGGAGTTGGAAGAACACCACAGATGGAAGGACATAATGTGGTTCTGGGGGTCTTCACCTGCCTTGCCCTCAAACTTAGGGATGTCCAATGGGAGCTTGGTGGGCATGTGAGGCCATCCAGGGTCATGTCTGATGGGATCGTTAGTCAGTCTGGCCAGGTCATGAAGGTTGAGACTAGCCATGAATGGAAAACTAGTAGAAGGATGTGACATACTGGTGGTCGTGGCCACGTTGCAGCCAATGCCCCCAAGTGTAGGGGCTGGGTTCAGGTTGGGGATGTTTCCCCCAGGTGGAGGAACGAAGGTGGTATGGGATGGTCCTGTGCCGCCAAGGGTAGTGTGAGTCACTAGTGGAGTTGGGTTGGGTATGCTAGCCACTGGAATTGGCACAGTGACCGGAATGGTGGGTGTGGGCCCCATCAAGGGCATACCTAAAGCGGGTGTGGTAGCTGGGGTGGTGGTGGACGCTCCACCAATGGTCCCTATAAAGAAGGGGTTGGAAGTCATGCTAGCCATGTGATGCACCTGCAACAATTAATTAACAAGAATATGCAAAATAGCATAAATGACAGAACTCAGAATCACTTTTATATTGATCACAGGCCACTTCGAGGGGGCAACCTCCTTTGAGCAAGCTCAATACAATTAACTTCACGGTGCCTTCATAGGTCTCAACACACACTTATATACTAATTCTAGGCGCCAATACTATGGGTCGAAACCATGGGCCATTACAAACTATGGATCAACAATACTACGGGCGACTTACAAAGCATATGCGCCAACAACAATAACATAAACTATTGATCAACAAATACTACGGGATGACTTACAAAGCATATGCGTCCAACAACAACATACTAACAAAGTAAAGACATGGGTTCCTAACATCCCCTCCCCCTTAAAAAAAAGCTTTGTCCTCAAAGCTTTAGATGTGGAAATTGTTGTTGAATCTGAAGGAGTGGTTCCCATGTAGCATCCTCTGGTTGCATGCCGTGCCACTGAATTAAGACCTCTGTGATAGAGCGAGAGCGAAGCTGACACGTGCGCCGATTGAGGATGGCCTCTGGCTCCAAAAGGATGGATCCTTCATTATCCAGTTTGGGTAAAATCGTTTGTCCATTGATGTTGGTGCCAAGAACTTTCTTCAGACAAGAGACATGAAAGACTGGATGAATGCGGGAAGAAGGAGGAAGTTCCAATTTATAAGCAACGGACCCAATCTTCTAAAGAATCCGATATGGCCCATAGAAATTTGGAGCGAGCTTATGACGCCCTTTGAGTTTCAAGGATGATTGTTTGTACGGCTGGAGACGAAGAAAAACCATATCGCCGACTTGAAAAGTGCGCTCAGAACGGTGCTGATCAGCTTGTTGCTTCATGCGATTTCTTGCCATGTGAAGATTGTCCCGCAAAATGTGAAGAATCTGATCGCGGTTTCGAAGGACCGTGTCAACTTCCTGAACTGGTGAATTGGTGGGGGTGTGTGGAAGAAGAGCTAGAGGTGCCTGACCATAGACTGCTTCATATGGGGTCATTTTAGAGGCAGTGTGGTAAGAGGTATTGTACCACCATTCAGCGAGAGGGAGCCATTTTTCCCACTGATGTTGTTGTTCCGAGGTGAAGCAATGAAGATAAGTTTCCAAGCATTTATTGACAATTTCAGTCTGACCATCTGTTTGTGGGTGATACCCTGAACTCATCTTCAGTTTGGTGCCAGTGTGGCGAAATAGTTCTGTCCAAAAATGACTGGTGAAAGTCGCATCACGATCCGAGACAATGGAAGAAGGGATGCCATGAAGACGAAAGATCTAGTCCAGAAAAATTTAAGCGACGGAGGAGGCTGTATAGGGGTGGCTGAGAGCACAAAAATGACTATATTTGGAGAGGCGATCAACCACAACGAGAATCACTGTCTTCCCGCCAGATTTAGGGAGCCCTTCAATGAAATCCATAGAAATATCTGTCCAAATCCGTGTAGGTATGGGCAAGGGTTCAAGCAATCCTGGAAGGAGTGTTGTTTCACCCTTATTGCGCTGACAAGTATCACATTCGGCCACCATTTGTTGAATTGTCCTTTTCATGCCCTGCCAAAAGAAGTTACGCCGTGCTCGTTCATACGTTTTGAGGAACCCAGAGTGCCCTGCCGATGGAGAAGCATGGAGTTCATAGAAGACAGCCTGTTGAAGATCTGTGCTTTGGGGAAGCACCAGATGACCCTTGTATCGCAGAGAAGCACCATCCCAAGAGTAATGTGGTACAGCAGAAGGGTTGTTGGTCAAGCGTTGGATGATTTGAGATAAGGAGGAGTCATTGACATAACCCTGTTGAACAGATTGCAACCAATTTGGAACAGGCATAGAAATAGCTGAAAGAGAACCTTTGACCTCAAATGTGCGAGAAAGAGCATCTGCCACAATATTGTCTTTACCCTTCTTGTAAGTGATCTCATAGTCATAACCCATGAGTTTGCTAACCCATTTATGTTGTGCCGGGGAGGAGACACGCTGGCCCAAGAAATATTTCAGACTTTGGTGATCAGCCTCGATGCAAAAATGATTCCCTAATAGGTATGGGTGCCACTTCTGTACTGCATGCAAAATAGCCATCATTTCCTTCTCATAGGTAGAGGCAGCTAGATTCTTACCTGAAAGGGCTTTGCTGGTGAACGCAATGGGGTGTTCATCTTGAAGGAGAACAGCACCAAGTCCATTGCCGCAAGCATCACTCTCAATAGTGAAGGGCTTGGAAAAATCGGGCATAGCTAGCACAGGTGTAGTACACATAGCTTGTTTTAGTTTGTCAAATGCACACTGAGCAGCAAGTGTCCATGTGAAGGCATCCTTTTTCAATAGAGCAGTTAATGGAGCTGCAATCTTCCCATAATCCTTAACAAACTTGCGGTAGTAGCCAGTCAACCCCAAAAAACCACGAAGGCTCTTGAGTGTTTGAGGATGCGGCCAATTGTTCATGGCATCGATTTTGGCAAGGTCCACGCGAACCCCTTGTGCTGAGATAATGTGCCCGAGATACTCAACTTCCTTCTGTCCAAAAACACATTTAGACTGCTTGGCATGGAGATGATGGTCAGAGAAAAGTTGCATGACAAGATCCAAATGCTGGAGATGTTCATCCCATGTTTTACTGTAGATGAGGATATCATCAAAGAATACCAGAATGAATTTCCGCAAGTAAGGTCTAAATATTTTATTCATTAAGGCCTGGAATGTGGAAGGAGCATTAGTGAGGCCAAAGGGCATAACCAAAAACTCATAATGGCCATCATGTGTGCGGAAAGCTGTTTTAGGGATATCATCCTCATGAACCCGAATTTGATGATACCCAGAACGAAGATCCAACTTGGAGAAAAAGTGAGCCCCATGAAGCTCATCAAGAAGCTCATCAACAACAGGAATTGGAAACTTATCCTTGATGGTGAGGTGATTAAGTGCTCGGAAGTCAATGCAGAGGCGCCATGACCCATCTTTTTTGCGGACAAGAATAACTGGAGAAGAAAAGGAACTAGTGCTTGGGCGAATAATACCTTGCTTCAATAAGTCCCGAACGAGCATTTCAATCTCCGTTTTTTGGTGAAATGGGTAGCGATAGGGCCTGATGTTGGGAGGAACGCTACCAGGAAGGAGCTGAATACGATGGTCTTCTGGCCTTGAAGGTGGAAATCCCACTGGTTCAGCAAAGACACCTGTATATCGATCCAGAATTTGTTGTAGATCCAAAGGAGTAGTGGAGACCGCTGATGGTTGCATCTGGATGGAATGGATCTAAGCGATGACACCATGTGAATTCTTCTTGAGGAGTTTTTCCATGCGATGTGAACTGATGATGCTGGGAGAACCTGGTTGTAATCCTGTCAATGTGTGTTTGTGTCCATTGAGGGAAAACTGCATCCAAAGTTCAGCAAAATCCCATAAGATAGGGCCAAGTGTGCGTAGCCATTGAGCGCCCAAAACCACATCACATCCGCCTAAGGGCAAGGCAAACATGTCAGAGCGCAAGGTATAATCTCCCATAGAGATACGCACATTTGAACACTTCCCTTTGCAAGGTAAAGTGCCCCCATTGGCAACCATGACTTCAAAGTTGGAGCAAGGATGGATAAAACAATCAGCTTGTTTAGCGATCCAAGGGTCAATGAAATTATGAGTGCTACCAGAATCAATGAGTATTATAAGAGGAAGCTTCTTGAAGTAACCCCTGACCCGCATTGTTTGGGGGGTGGTGATTCCAACTAAAGCATGGAGAGATATCTCTAGCTGGTCATCCTGAGACGGAGGGTCAATAGGCGGTTCCTGAATGTCGACCGGAGCATCCAGTGTTTCTGGATCTTCGTCACCAATTTCAGAGGCAGGCGGAGACTCCACATCCAAGAGATAGAGCTTTTACTGAACACATTTATGTCCCCGAGTGAATTTCTCATCACAATTATAGCAAAGCCCCTTTTCTCCGCGTGCTTGCATCTCTGTTTCAGACAAACGCTTGATAGGAGTCGATCGAGGAGCCTGCGGTATAGGTGGTCGCTGAGAATCCATATTTCGGAAGGGAACAAAAGTGGGCTTGGAGCGTTGTTGGGCTGCAATCTTGTCTTCTGCCAACTTAGCCAACCCTAGTGCTTCCATCATTGTGTTGGGACAGAACATTTTGACCTCAGATCGGATGGCATCCTTTAGACCACTGATAAAACAACTGCGGTAAAAGTCATCAGACAATCCTTCGGTGTGGTTGGCTAGATTCTCAAATTCGGTTTGATACTCTCTCACAGTGCCAGTTTGGCGAAGTTTAGTGAGGGCTCCTGTGAAGTCATCAAAAGCACTAGGACCAAATCGTTGCAAAAGGAGCTGGCAAAAGTCTGGCCATTTGGGCTCTGGATGAGCCTTGATGTACCAACGGTACCATTGAAGAGCTTCCTGTTCCAAATGAAAGGATGCCAATGGAACTTTGTTGACATCAAAAGTATTATGCAGATTGAAATACTATTCTGCACGATAGATCCATCCAGTTGGATTGGTACCATTGAAGCGAGGAAAATCAAGCTTCGGACCACGAAAATTGCTGGAAGAAGAGAACCCATTGTCTGCTGAAGACTCGGACTATCGTTTGTTGTTCATAGCTGAATGTTCAAGATGGAGACCAAGAAATTTTTCATCCAGATCCTGGAGTTTGGCTTGGATGGCTGCAAGTGCGTCCTCCATGGTTTTTGCTCCTGCACGGGTGACAACCATAACCAGGAATTTTTTTTTTATTTTTTTTCGGTTGACTAGGTAGGAAAACAAAAACAGAAACTACTTCAGTAAGGGAAAATCTGGACTTGGAAAAAAATCAGAAGGGTAATTGGGGTTTGACTAGGTTTTGGACACTGTTGGATAGACAGGGAAGCAAAAATGAGGATTTCAGAAGCGGGGTGAAAGAATGGAAAAATTTGGCAGAGGGGAACAAAGAAGCAGAATTTAGAAAGGAACTCTGTGGTAAAATTTGAAGGTGATTGGGTGAAATCTGAAGAAGTTATGGCAAACCCTAAAAATAGACAAATGTGGGATTTTGGGCTTTGGGAAGGGGAATTGGGGATAGGGTCCTCAGGACTGAAATATGCAGAATGGGATGACAGGGGTTCCCCGAAAATTTCAAGGGAAGTAGAGTGAAAATAAGGGAGATATGGAGAAAAAACTGAATTATATATATATATATATATATATATATATATATATATATATATATATATATATTTTCAGACTGGAGCGGCTACGGCTCGAAAGGGATCTGGAACAACGCCGAATGGATTGAAAATGGTTGAATCTGGAACGGCTTGCAAAATGGATCTGAAAAGGCGCAGCAGTGATCGACAATAGTTCAGCTGAAAGTAGATATGGACCTCAGGTATGTGTGGCTTCCTAACAGTTCAGGGGTTTCACTCGGCCACCAATGCTGTCTGACGGCTTGCGTATTGGGGAAGTACCCCTCACTCCATGGCTCAGGTAAAACTGATAACCGCTTTGCCACAAACGACAGCTCTTGGTTTACTTCACGGGTGGGAACTAGTCAATCAGGTAGGGGTCGTTGCCCTTTTCGCTGGCAAGTCCTCTCAATGGGCCAGCTACTTCAGGGTTCCTGTGGTACTCCTCACAATGAGTTTTAGGGCTTATGCCCAAGTACTTCCCACAGTTAAGCGGATAGGGATTATTCCCAAATCCGAACCTGCAACAGATGCGAAAAAAATTTTGGTAGAAATTTCACCCAGCGAGCCAAAGAAAGTGCTCTGATACCAGATGTGATGCACCTGCAACAATTAATTAACAAGAATGTGCGAAATAGCAGAAATGACAGAACTAGGAATCACTTTTATATTGATCACAGGCCACTTCGAGGGGGAAACCTCCTTTGAGAAAGCTCAATACAATTAACTTCACGGTGCCTTCATAGGTCTCAACACACACTTATATACTAATTCTAGGCGCCAATACTATGGGTCGAAACCATGGGCCGTTACAAACTATGGATCAACAATACTACGGGCGACTTACAAAGCATATGCGCCAACAACAATAACATAAACTATTGATCAACAAATACTACGAGACGACTTACAAAGCATATGCGTCCAACAACAACATACTAACAAAGTAAAGACATGGGTTCCTAACAAGCCATGGGGCTGGTTGGTGCACTATAAGTGGGGTTCTTAGACTCTGCCTCAGAATCAGATGTAAAATAAGGGGCGTCAGGGCTGGGGGACGGAGCTTTATGTCATCGACGAGTGGAGTCGAGTGATGAAGCCCTACGTCTATGACGGGTGATGTTAAGTGAACTGTGCTGCGGGGGCTCACCTCGGAGGCTTTGAGAATGTCACAGGGACTCAATGGTGACAGATGGTGTGAAGTATCTAGGGGTTGTGCTGAGTGATAAAAAGCTCAAAAACCCTAATGCAGCCAAGTGTGCAAAAGGAGAGCGCAAAAAATACGGCACTTAGGCCAACAACCAACTCAAAACCCTCACTGTAACAGTTGTGCTACAATAAGCGGAGCATCAACAACAATGGTCAGAATACCAACAAGCAGCAGGTTTTCTAAAAAATAAAAATAGTGGACTCGCTAGAACAAAAGGAGGTAAGGGAGCATGCAAACACCTAGCTAAATAGTATTCTGACTCAACCAGACATATCCTTTGCAAGGTGATGAAATCCAAGTTAGACAATATGGATAGTAGAGCCAAGTGGCTAAAGATATCCCCCTACCGAGAGGGACACCGGGTAAGACAATCCTAGAAGAAAGGAAACTAAGATACCTGATTCATGACACGTCCAGAAAAGGTGAATCTGCAGCTCCGGTCCTATCACCGCGTGGGCCTAAAAGGAATCACCACACACAGACCAATGAGTAGGTAGCCTTCGGTTACTGAATGGATTGCGGTATTCCACTCAGGCCTCCGGAACCAGTCTGGCTACTTCAACCCTCCTAAGGGAGAGGCCCTCTGATAAACGGGTTGTGACCGTGCCAAAAAATACTAGGGGATTTTGGTTCCCTAATGGACAACAACTATGTCTCAAGTGTAAGCGACCGAGGGGTGTTAATTGGATGCATATCCCCCCTGTCCTACCTAACTACAATATTCTTATGTGTTCCCCAAGTGGGGTTAGAATGTTGGTTGTGTTAAGTAGTATTTTAAGGCTCACTTGAATTAGGTGACAGCGTTTGTGCGTGTGAGGTAATGAACCCAATCAAAAGTGCCACGGGGTGGGCAACTTTCAACTAATAATAATAATGCAGAAATTAAACTTGTAATGCAAAATTTTCTTTTTGCAATTGAAATGCTTAAACTTAAAAAACTCTGTAAATGGAATAGAAAGCAAACTGCAGAAAAAGGCTGTAGGTAAGTATGGCTGCAGACAGAACAGGTGGCTATGCAGGTGCAAAAAATATTGCAGCAAAGTTCTGGGTTCAAAAAATGGTAAAAAATGCAGAAAACAGAGCGCGGGTCTATGACTGAAATGCGTGGTCTGGAGCGCAGCTGTACGGGTGAAACCTGTGATCAGATCGCGGGTTTGTGGCCGAAAGGTGCGTGCTGGGGCGCGGATAAAGGGTAGAATCCTGCGGTCGGATCGTGGGTCAGTGGCCGAAAGGCGCACTGTAGGGCGCAGCTATAGGCCTGGAACCGGCAGGCGGATCATGGGTATGGGGTCAAGAGGCACGGTCTGGGGCGTGGCTAAAGGGGGAAGAGATGTGGTCGCATCATGGGTTTACGGCCACAATGCGTGCTTTAGAGAGCGACAAAGGGGCAGAAAGCCGAGGTCAGATCGCAGGTCAAGGGATGAAAAGTGCAGTCTGGAGCGCGAGAAAGAGGCAAAAGGCTACGCTCGGGTCGCGGGAAAAGAGTAAACAGACACAATCTGGATCGCGAAAAGACAGCTGAAAACTGCGATTTGCAGCGGAAAACCCAACTGGCCGAAGCCACAGCCGAATAGGGAAAACAAAAAAATACTTGCAAAAAACTAAAAACTTCTAAAAATTTTAACCAGAAATTCAAAGGAACGGCAGTGGAGTTGCCAAAATTGTAGCTAGGGTTTTCACCTTAGCTTGTGCAAATGAGCACCTACTAAGGAGAAGGGCCTCCTTAGTAGCAGTTCAATAAACAGTAAATAAAAGCAGTAAAACAGTATGAAATTTAACCTAGCATGAGCATTAACATAAATAAAAATACATGACAATATGGTAAAGATTTTTTTTTTGTATTAAATTTACCTCAAGTGTTGAGGTTGGTGGAGCTCTTGCAGTAGTCCAGAAGGACTGCTTCCGTGCTCCAATTGGTTCCTTCTCCTTCTCCAAGGTGTTTGAATAAGGGGCCAAAGGGGCACTCAAATGGGAAAGACTAGGTCAAATGGTAAGCTAGGGTTTTAAGAGTGATTTTGGCAGAGTGAGGATAGGGAAGATTGTGGATGTGAAATGGGGAGCCTCCATCACCTATTTATAGGTTTTTAGTGGTGAAGTGTTGACCCATGGTTTTTGGAACCATATGGTTTAGGTCAATTGTATAGGGTTTTTGCTTCATTTTTCCCTCTTTTTCCTCTTTTTTTTATATTTTTTATTCCCTTTTATTTGATTTTTGGGAATTTAGGGCCCTTTTAGAGGGTTTTTGCTATTTTCGAAGGAAATTTAAACTATTTTGGGGAAAAAGGGGTTTTTTGGCCATTTGGTGGCTTTTTTAATGGTTTTTTAAGGTTTTGGAGGCAAATATGGTAGGAAATATAGACAAATGAGTCATGTTATGATGTAGATGAGATGGTGAGCACTTTTTGGGTGTTAACAAATGGTAGAATTAGGGTAAAATTTTTAGTAACTTGTGTGTTAAGTTAGAGACATGTTCCGGCGTCGTAAAACATGGCAGCTGTCATTACTTTCCAACACTATATTTTGGGGGTATTGTAGTCTTCCACGTACCAATCGGTATATCGAAGCTCTTTCACATACCAACCAGGTATATCGAAGGCTCTTTCACGTACCTTAGGGTATATCGAAAGGCACTTAACGTACTTGGCGTATATCGAAAGGTGTTTCACGTACTCGGTAGTATATAGGAAGGTCTCGTGTCGTACAGTTATGCATTAGACAACACCACTACGGATTTGAGCTCCCATGTACCTTGAGTATATCGGGAGACACCATTAGGATTCCTGAAACCAACTAAGCTATCGATTTGGCCATCTTGGTAGAGCAATACAATGAGAACAACACTTGGGGAGATTACTACGCACGTGTCGTCCAGGTAGTCGGGTATTCAGGCAAGGGTACGGTCCTAATCCTCCTTGTTGCGTTTTACTATTGGACCCTGCGGTATATAGCGAGTTGTGAAGCCTTGACAATCCTGTGAGGTTCTAGACTTTTGAATCCACACCTATCACTTAAGTTTGCTTATGGCCTTAGTTTGTGTAGATTTTTCTAGACTACTTTTATTTTGTTTAGATTACCCTAGGAGAAACTCTGTTTCAGTCACTCTAGCTGACTTTCCTTGCAGAAGGTCCTGCAGAATTTTGAACTTACCACCCTAATATCCCTTTAACCAGGAGGTTATTTCAAAGGTAAGAATGAACCCACACGTCACGATCGTGTCACCTAAAGTAGAAAACCCTACTTTGAATATTGGAGCACACGTGTTCCCTCTAGATTCACCCACTTCCCACTCCTCAAGGGGTGAAGAGGCAAAAACTTCAACTTCACAAGACCTACCTCCCATTTTACCGGGAGAGCCTGGATCAGTGGAATGGATAAATCCTCCCCGGGACGACCCTGTATCAGCTGTTGGTCCAGCTGCAGCCTTTTGGAAATTATCTCTAGGCCACCAAGTGGCTCATTTTTCCATTGCATCCCCACCTAGTTGGGCTACTCCTAACGACCCTCTAGCACCTTATCATGATCGTATGACTCGATTACGTGCTAGGGGTGAGGAGTTTTGAAGACAAAGTCTTTTACGAAGGGTTGAATACCCAATGTTACCTCCATGTCAGCCACTCCCGAGTCGTTATTTATCTAACGATTCACCGGAATAACCCACCCACCACGTGACCACTTATGAATCTAGTCAACCCTCACTTCCTACGAGTACAACCCTTAGACAGGAGACCATTTCTATACCTCAAATGACTCGACCTGTTGAAGGAAAACAATCCCAACACACCTGTTACTACCACGGTTACATTACCCACTCATCCCCCACCCCAAAACTCACGGGGAGGATACTCTTTACCCCCTACCTTACTTACGGGTAATGTTCCTACCGCAGTAGGTAATCAACAACCTATGTTGGGTTAACCATTGATTAGTGGTCAGCACATTGCTGCTGGGGGAAACCCCCGTCTCCTAATCCCAATACAGAAGGAGGTGTCCCCATCGATCCTTCCGTTGGAACTTCCCTCCCCGCCGACCCATCCACCATGAGATTATATCATGTTGGGGGACCATCCAATGTAAATCAACCACCACGAATTCAAGCGTATCCAGGTTATCTTAATCCTATGTCGGGACTAGTCAATCCCGGAAACACACTCTACGGGATACCTTATCCCGGTAATCCATACACTCTATGGGGGCATCAAATTTTTTTACAACATGGACCCCCACCAACCGTTCCTCAAGTACCACCACCTCCGCTTGGTCCCCTTCCACCTCCCACCGGAGGCAGCGGGCCCCCATATCATCCTAGAGGAGGTGGACCTCTACCTTCTTGTCACATCCCCTCTCGTCAATCCAATGCAAGGGAGCGAAAATGACCAAACATATCGGGCTTATTTGACAAGCTCATCCCCATACATTACTAAGAAATTCATGAATAAATAAAAAATTATGATTACATATTCATACTCAACAAACACAACGGAATTAAACACTATATATACACAGTTTCATCATGCATTCAGCATGTAAAAAACAGTCATTAATTAAAACATTGCAGAGCACAGAATTAACATAACTCAACCCTCAAAGAATACTTATCTTGAAATGTAAATGTCCAAACAACTGGCTATGTGAGGGAAACGTTCCACCCAACCATAGATCTCTGTCTAGCCTATGGTCTTTCAGCTGAGAGATCACCTCCGAGTTGGGTTGTGTATCGACTAAGGAGGAACTAAATAGGCTCACTCACAGCCATGGTTTCTCTCAACAGCTATGCTAAGCCAACACAAAGTTGGGTTTATCAAGCATACAAAAGACGAAGGAGGGCAATGCTAAGCCAATGAGCTCAAACACAGAGCTACAGGCATCTAAAGATAATTCAAACAGTCAAGGCACCCAAAATACCTACCACACCCAACACAAGGAAGGTCCCCTTCTCTGTTGCACAGTCCCTCAGGCGTCCCTTCTCTCCAGTTCTCTTCAGGATGGGCATAGAAAGGTCTAAGTTGCTAAATCCTTGAGATTCCATCCTTTACTGGGTTTATCAAGCATTCCCAACCTCCGTTCTAGAATTCACACTTGGATTTTCTCAATTCGGTGATCAAATAACTCAATCCCGTCACTGGAATTATGGGCTATAAAAACTGGGTTTTTCTATAGATTTCGGGGTATCTAATACTCTCAAATTCGCCCCAAGGTTCATATATATGGATCCCCCATTGGATTTTACTGTCAATACCAAATTCTAGGCGTTTATGGCTCTTCAAAACGTGGGTTCTTGCAAAGTTGCGATTTCTGGTTTTTCTCAATGTTGGGCATTCGTAATCCATGCAAATTGATGCTGGGATGTTCCACAATGGAATGAAAATGAGGAAAAATGAATTTTCCATGAGGTAGAGTGACTTGTGGTACAAGAAAAACAGAGCCCATACCTGCCATACGAATTTATGGGCTGCCCATGCTCCATTGAAGCGATAGATTGAATTCTTCAACAACTTCCTTACAACAGAATTAAATGTCATAAAGAAAAGTCAAATGGGTTTACAAGATGACATTTGGTAGCATATGGTTCATCCCCACAACCCCCTCACCACTCCCTAGTGGAATACACATGGCCCCTTCTCATTCGTTGCTTCCATAGTTAGTTTTGGTATTTTATTGCAATATCAAATATTTACATCAATTTACAATATCCCATGGCTTAAAAGCACATAAATAACAAAATGTCAAATGCTTGTCCATTTTAAATAAAATACAAACATACACTAGCGGAGCCTTGGCCTTGAGCTCCATGCTAGGGAAACATACATCGCATGTATACAATGGTTACATTAATATCCAATATTTCATAAGGGTCAAAATGGGGTATTATACTTATGGTGGAGGACCACCCCCTTCTGGTCGCAATGGCCCACGTCCTCCCGGCGGCGGAGGCGAAGGCCCTCCCCCTCCTGGCGGAGGCATAGGACCACCCCCCCTCGATGGGGGTGGACCCCCACCTTATGGTGGAGGACCACCCCCTTCCGAAGGTGGTGGTGGAGGACCCCCTTATTATGGTGGAGGTATTGGCGAGGACCTTACCCTTCTGGTGGCAGTGGTGGCGGAGGTCCCCATCCCTCTAGCGGAGGAGGTTTCCCACCAACCCCTCCCGGTGGAGGCAGTGGAAGACCACCTTATTACGGCGGTGGCGGCGGACCTCCACCCCCTCCCGACGGTGGTGGCATACCTCCACCCCTTCTCGGCAATGGTGGTGGACCTCCACCTCCCCCCAGCGGTGGCGGCAGACCCCCACCCTATGGATATGGACCACCTTATTACGGTATCGGACCTACCTATGGTCCGTGCGGCATACCCCCTTACATCCAGTTTCCCCAAGAAACACCTTACAAGTAGTCGATTCAAGGTGCTACCGGTCCATACATGCCCTATTAGTACTATCAGTACCCCCAGTTGAACTAACAACTACCATTTTTTGCTACTTTGGACCTACCCGACTTGTCTCGTCTAACAAATGATCCCATCTTACACGGGCATAAATGGCCACCCATTCCAGTTAAGTTACCATCAAATATCCCCAAATTTGATGGCAAGCCTGGTGAAGACCCAAAAAACCATGTGATGACATATCATTTATGGTGTTCATCCAACTCCTTGATGGATGACTCGATCCGTCTTAGGTTATTTCAATGGACTCTCACCAGCCCAGCTGCCAAGTGGTATATTGAAATACCACCAAACTCCTTTCCAGATTTTGGTTCTCTTGCTATGTCATTTTCAACCCACTTCCAGTTGCCCATTCACTATGATACTGGTACTGACTTATTAAACTCTCTTCGCCAGAATACCGCAACCCACATCTCAGATCATATCCATGAGTGGCGGCGAAGATGACGTCTTAATAAGGCTCATATTCCGAACCAACTCTTACCTCTCGTAGCTCGAGACGTGGCCATGGGAGGGTTCGTCAATGAGGAACATGCTATTTCCCGTGCCCATTACTTAGACTTGGTCTATGCTCAATCCGGCATGTTATACGAAATCATTCGTGACGCACCCCACCCTATGTATGACCCTGCAAAACCAGCTAAGGACCTCAAGCCAATGGCATCATTGTTTCCCTTACCACCCAACCTCCTACTCAAATTATTGGATCGTCAAACCCCCTGTAGCTAGGGTTTTCACCCTAGCTTGTGCAAATGAGCACTTACTAAGGAGAAGGGCCTCCTTAGTAGCAGTTCAGAAAATAGTAAATAAAAGACAATAAATAAAACAGTAAACTACTCTAAGCATGTGCATAAAAAGAAATAACAAGATTATAAAAATTGATTTTTGTATTGAATATACCTTAGATGTAGAGGTTGATGAAGCCTTTACAGCAGTCCAAGAGGGTTGCTTCCAAGCTCCAGTGTTGTTCCTTTCTCCTTCTCCAAAGGGTTTTGGAAATGGGCCAAAGGGGCACTCAAATGTGAAAGTAGCTCAAGGGTGAACTAGGGTTTTAGGAGTGATTTTGGCAGAGTAAGGACATGGATGGTTGTGGATATGAAATGGGGGGCCTCCATCACCTATTTATAGGTTTTTTAGTGGTGGAGTGCTGGCCCATGGTTTTGGGCACCATATGGTTTAGGTCAGCTGTATAGGGTTTTTGCTTCCTTTTTTCCTTCTGTTTCCTCTTTTTTGTATTTTTTATTCCCTTTTTAGAGGGTTTCTGCTATTTTTGGAGGAATTTAACTTATTTTGGGGGAAAAATGGGGTTTTTGGTCTTTTGGAGGCTTTTTTAATGGTTTTTTTGGCCTTTTGGAGGCTTTTTTAATGGTTTTTTGGCCTTTTGGAGGCTTTTTAATGGGTTTTTAAGGTTTTGGAGGCAAATATGGTAGGAAATATGGACAAATGAGTCATGTAATGAGGGAGATGAGTTAGTGAGCACTTTTTGGGTGTTAACAGATTGCCCCTTGATGTGTGAGGGCAGGAGCTCATTGTATGGCCAATAGACATCATAAGTCTTTTAGGGTTTTCCTGGGATGTGGAGAGGAGAAGAAACGAACTAGACCCCAGAACAACAGTCCCGAACAAACTACAAAAACTGAAAGTACATGACCTCAATAATGAATGAGGAATAATCTGAACATATGGATGAGGCGGGCATTCCCATGCTCGTATCAAGATATAAAACAATAACAAGGGGGTCCAATAAATGGGGACCTGAAATATACATGGCCTCAAAGGAGGAAGACTCTCAATATATGGACAAGGCGGGCATACCCATGCTCGTATCAAGATATATAAAACATAACAATGAGGCCCGAAAAGGGGGACCTGTAAGATACATAGAGAACCACTGTGTACATCATAAGGGTCCAGAGGGGACACAAATCTGGGACATACTGCTGGGCTGACCATGTCTGAGCTGAAGAACTGATACACTGGAATAACAACAGTGTTGCTGAGTGTGGTACCAGAGGAACTGATGAGCTGCTGGATCATAGTGACAGGGAGTCACACCCTCAATGGTACACTGAACTGGAACGGAACTGGGTACTCAAGGAAGCATATAACTGGATGGCTTCCGAATACGATCGCCAATGCAACCTGGACATCCACGGGAACATATAACTGGGTGTTCCGAAGTGACTCACCAATGTGCTAGAGTTGGGGGAAATCCGAGGTCTTCGACAAATAACTAAAGGGATATATACCCTACGCGATTCTCAACGATTCGATCAAGGTGTTGAAGTCGAGTATGTGAGAAACAACCACTCAGAGAGGCACTGATGACTCCTCTCAAAAATGGTCCGTAGGAACTCACCACAAATGGTGATTAGTCCAAGGCGCAGGGACCTTTGGGTCTGTCCTCTGGAATAGATGGGCTGTCATCGACAGAGGGAGACCTGCAACTAGCAAGGAAATGGTGTTTCCTTGATAGGAGCACGAGGTGGAGAACCGAAGTGTTAGAGTACTGATGGTAGGACTGACATACTGTGGGGGATAACTGGGCAAGTAGAGTGGGTGGACTCAAACTTCCTTTGTTCAGAGTATGATGGCGGGGATGATCGGGCAACATATGAAAAACAAATGTTGATGAATTTATGAGAGAAACTGACCATTAAAATTCATGATATTCCAAACTCGAAGTTAAACGCAATTATGAACCATTCCTATTCACACTCCTTACACCGTGTTAAATTCAGGCAATATAGAAGGCCAAAAAAAAATATATATATTATATCTCCAAGATCAGAGTGAAATATATCCCTTATATTTTATATAAAAGTGAACACGGTGACACGAAACCATTTCAAGAAGACCTTCTTTCCACCCACGATTGAAATCCAACCAAAATACCATAAATTGTTAATCTTTTCATAATAATGAAGCATTCATATGGGGAAGCAAAGGGGGTAAACAAGCATACATACAGACTGTAAAATGGGCCACGAATTAAACCTTTTTACATGCATTTCGATTTGATAAAGGAGTAATTGATGCCATACCTCTTCAAACGCTTAACCCTAGCTCCAATTTCTTACAGGTTGCTACGAGCAGCCAGGTTTTTCCAGTGTTTCCAGGATTTGCACAGTAAAAATGACGAGTTAAAACTCCAAGAGCTTGGTGAAATGCCTGAAAAACTGCGTTTAATGCAGTGAGCCATGTCATTAATTACCGCAGGCAGTGCTTTTTGCACGTCCAACACCTTTTCAGAATTAGCAATGTCCAACTCCAATCAAACACAACCCATCTAGCACATCAGCCTCCACATAGTCATATTTAAAACAATTTTTTTTTGTTGAAGAGTAAGCCAACGATCATAATGATTGTGCTTTCATACACTCATGTCAACATTAAATTTCAACACCAAACCAAGTGAGCCATTGACACGATATTCCACCTTCATCATAAATTTAATATTGATATATCATAGTTCGATAGATAGGATATGGGAGAGGTACCGCCTACGCATTTGAACTTAGACTAATACCTTTTGCAAAAGTTTTAATACATAGTCTACATCCATTGTTAAAGCCCACAAATCATACTTAATAAAGTATGGGACTTTAGTATAAGTTGTTAAAACTTTTTAAAACTTTAGAATAATCCATAGGAATAATATCAAGACCTTACATGAGATCGAATTCTATAAGCCAAGGAGTTGTAACGTATAAGACATGGCCTATGCTCTCTTTTGTAATTCTGCTCATTTTATCCATCAAATAAGAATTGATAAAACTTACATTTGTCGATGTTGTTCAACTGAAACCTCCATTAATATTCACATCGATCAGCATTAACATTCCATATTAACTTCAATTTGACATAAAATAACAATGATGCAGTTATTAACCCAATGATGAAACTGAAAGGGTTGGAACTCATGACTAATCGAAAAGGCATATACACGTAGTTTTATCTTACTATCAAGGCAATCGATGTGAAACCGATCTCTTAAAGGGGTCCCACCTATTTTAGCTTAAGATAATAAATTTTAAAATAGGCCTCGTAATCATTTGTGGGCTGATTTGGAAGGTGACGAAGTATGAGTCAACACCAACCACCATTCACAATCTAAACTAGGTCGCACAAAGCAAGTTTTCCAGAGATCAAGTATTACTACAACCAGTTGCGTTTAACCATTGCGATCCCCATTGATTCAATATTTTTCTAATTTTTCCTAGGACTGTTTCCCAATCCATATCACTGGGGAGACCAAGAAAAATAGGTATTCCTAGATAAATGAAAGAATTTCAATCCTTTTGAATTGTAAATTCCAACTTATCGGTAATTTTTTGTAAATTAATTAAAGACAAGTTCCATCCTATAATTCTACATTTTCCTTTATTCACTTCTCCACCTATAGCACATAGATAGTCTTGGATGACTGCCTTTAAGCTATTGGCTATAATCATCGAGGCTCCCCCCAGAAGAAGAGTATCATCTGCAAATTATGAATGGTTGATCCCCTTCACTCCTATAACTATTGTGATACCTGGCAGGTTTCCTGAGGTCCTTTCCACTTCCAACTTTCTACTCAAACAATCGGCCATAATTATAGAAAGGATAGGAGATAGTGGGCATCCTTGTCGGATCCCCCTTGTCCCTTGAAATAAATTCATTGGTCGCCCATGAACCAAAGGGGATATCCATGGAGAATATATACAAGCATGGATCCAACCAATGAAATTATGTGAAAAAACAAACTTTCTCATTATTGAGTATACAAATGAATGTCTAACTCTATCAAAAGCTTTGGCCATATCCATTATGACCACCATGCCTCTTTCTTTTCTAAGTTTACTTTAATGAATAGCCTCTTTCACCAGTATAATGTTGTCAAGAATTTGCCTTTGAGAAATGAAACCACCTTGATTTCTGAAATTAGCTTGGGCAAGAATTATTTAAAATGTATGCAAGAATCTTATAAATAATCTTGTAAGACGTGTTGCAAAGGGAAATTGGCCTAAACCTGGAAAAGGAAGCATGTTTTTTTTTCCTTTGGTATAAGAGCAAAAAATGCAAAATTTGTACTACCTCCTAGCTTGCCCTTCTTAAGAGACCAAAATATCATCTTACATAGATCCTTCTTAATTAAATCCCAAAAAAACTGTAAATTGTATCGTGAATCCATCTGGGCTAGGGGATTGATCAGGTTCTGATTCCCATGTGACATTGATAACTTCATATTCTTCCACTGGCCTATATAATTCCAAGTTATCCATTGAAGATACAAGAGATGGTATATTTTAAAGCATTTTGCCTACAATTCTTTGATCCACTTCCCCTTGCTCTATTAGTAATTCCTTGAAATGCTTAAATGCCTCCCTTTTTATTTCTTCATTGTCAGTAATAGTTTATCCACGTGATGAAGTAATTTCCATAACAGTATTTCTGAGTTGTCTCGCTTTTGCTTGCCTATGAAAGAAAGAAGAATCGTTGTCCCCTACTTTCAGCCATATACTTCTTGACTTAACTCGCCAATATTCCTCTTCTACTCTATGGGCTGAAATCAATCTCGAATTTGCTTCTCTTTCTTCCAATCTTAATTTCAAATTAAGTTCTCCTATCTCCATTTGAGTTTCAATTTTTTTGAATTGTTCTTGTATTTCCTTCTTATTACAATGTAGTTCCTTGTAATGATTTTGCCCCATCTCTTAAGATCATGCTTTACCGCTTTTAGCTTTGATTCCCATATGAAACTTGGGGGACCCTCCCACTTTTTGTTCCAACTTCTTTTAACAATATATATGGCTTGTGTTGATTGTAACCAAGAGGCATTGAATTTAAAGTGAAGAGGACCGAAATTTATTTTATTGTCCAATCTGAGCCTAATAGGCTTATGATCTGAAGCAGCATGAAGGATAATAGCTGGAGAGATTTCTAAATATTCTTCCATAAATTTGTTGTTTATTAAAAAACTATCTAATCTAGCAGTGATATGAGTTGAGCCCATCCTTCTATTGGACCAGGTGTACTTCCCTTACTTTGGTTTTATATCCACTAATTCCGATTTTGAAATTAAGTCTTCTAACTTTTCTCTAGAGCTATCCCTGACAAGACTCCCTCCTCTGTTTTCCTCTTGGGAAAGAACATCATTCAAATCTCTTACAAAGATACAATGATCCAGTCCTACTAATTCTCTTTCATGTTCCAAAGATTGCCAACAGTCATACTTTTCTCTACAATGTGTTGGAACGTAAATGTTAAAAAATTTATAATGAGATCCAAATGCTTTTCTTACCAGCTCTCTAAATATCCAGTGCTAAGTTTGTTTTGTTCCAACCAATTATAGCTTAGCATTATGCCAATGCGTGCTTGAACCACCAGATGCTCCTCAAGAACTTGATGCTAATACCATACTTCCTTTCCATTGCTTCTCGCCTGACTTTTGCATTTCCAAATCCTGCATTTTAGTTTCTCAGAGAAGGAGAATTGTAGATCTTCCCATTCTTATCAAAAGCCTCAAGGCTTCTTCTTTCGTACTACTTTCCATTCCCCTATAGTTCCAGGAAACTAATTGCATTATTTACCTAAAGAAGTTTTGAATCCTTCCTTACTTGGTGTAAGCAAGGTCCCTACACCTTTGATTGCTTGATTCTTTTGCGTTGGAACCTGATTCTTATCTAAGGTTGACTAGAGACCAAGCATTTTTTCCTTATTTGTTTTTTCTTCCCTCACTTCTTTAGTTGGTTTTCTACTGACCTTTTTGATTGATCTCTCCTCTCCTTCTAAAATTTCTTTATCCCCTACACTTTGTCCTTGTTGTGCTTATTTTCTTGTTTGAACCCTTGGAATTGATATTTTCTTATCTGTTCTTATTTCCACTTGTTCCATCTGGTCCTGCACTAAATCTTCTCTTTCTTTGTTGAATCCTGCCAAATCAACACCCATTTCTAATCAAATAGCTAGGATACGAGGAGGAAATTTTGTTCCTAGTTCCTTTACAGAAGGTGCTACAACTTATGAGTATGAGACTGGTTGCAAATCTCGAGAAAGAGGGGCAAATCAATTTAATAATGATAGATTCCAATTTGTATTGTTTTGAGATGGCGCTTTGTTCATCTTTGTAACCAATGACGAAAAAGGAATGTCAGAACTATTGAATCCAACTACCTGTTTTGATTTCTTGTGTGCCTACTTCCTAAGAAACCGAGGTTGTCTCCCCTGTTTTTTTTGCAATCTTTAGCAAAATGACCATAATCACGACAAATCTTGCACTTAAATGACAATTGTTCATAATCAAGTTGATGATAATGGCTCTAGTTTTCCAATACCAGATGAATTGCTTCAGGCAGACCTTTTCAAGATCTACTTCAACACATATTCTGGCACATTGAAACATACCTTGCTTTGGTTATGCTTTATCTATGAATTTTCCCAAAGTGTTGCCAATGTCTTTTAAGGATTCATCTCCCCAACAGTGCAGAGGTAGATGAGGGAGCCTTTCCCAAACAAGGACTGCTGATGAAATATCTGCTCTGGATCAAAATATGGAGTCCATCTATTTAGGTACATTCCAATGTTGCTGAAAAAATATGGTCCACTACGGAAGATTAAATCCCTATCTTCTTTAAATTCAAACAAAAAGGAATAAAAACCCTTTCCACAAAAATAACGAGTCGTTCTTCCTTTAATCAACACTGTCCAGATTGTATGAATCCATATCTCCATAGATCTGGGGGATGGTCAGATTCCAATAAATTGGCCTATTAATCCTCTCTCTAACATAGTTAGTGCTTTCTTCCCGGTCACAGTTGCAAGTAGCACCACTTCAGGAAATTTAGACAGCTTCTTAACAAATCTTGATGAATCTGGCTTAAATCCAACTTTATTCAATGATTTCACCATCGTTCTAAAGGCGAGTTCATTTGGGGATGGAGGTGGTATCTCCCCTCCCGATGTAGATGCCATTATTTGCCTTATACCCTAACTCTACGTAGTTTCTTGAAGCTTGACTAAGTCAGATTTTTAGTTCCTTGGAGCTTGTGAATTTTTTGTTCCAAGCCATACTAATAAAAGTTAGTATTTTGGTTCTCTATGGTCTATAATATCATTACTAAAGTGATATGAAACAGATTAAAACCAAAGTTGGTTGAGGTCATGTCCAAGGAACAATTTGGGTTTCTAACTAACAGACAAATTCCTGATGCTATAGGAATTACTCAGGAGTGTTTATACTCTATCAAGACCAAGAAATTGGCTACTTTGATATTAAAAATGGACTTGGTAAAAGCATATGACAACGTAGACTGGGTTTTTCTAAGATTGGTTTTATTACAGATTGGACTTCCTTTGGAGGTCACAGACTGGATCATGGGTTGTGTAACTTCGACAAGGTTTGATGAGTTAGTAAATGGATCCCTTACAAAAAAATTTACAAACTCTAGAGGACTCGGACAAGGTTTCCCCTTGACTCCCTTCTTTTTCCACTAGTGGTGGAGGGTTTAAGTAGGCTCATTGGTAAAGCAAAGAGGGAAGGAAGGATCAAATGAGTTAAAGTTTCTTCTCTACATTTTATTTCTCATATTTTGTTTGCCGATGTTGTTCTTTTGTTTGGTAATGGTTCTTTAGAGGATTGGGAATCCTCCCATTAAATAATTAAGTTATTTTGTGAAGCATATGGAATGGAGATTAGTATGCACAAATCCATTTTCCTTCACAATGGTATTGCAAAGGATGTACGGGAACACATTTAGTCTATTTTTCCTTTCAAATTTGATCCTATTGAGGTAGGGTTTAAGTATCTTGCTTATATACTTAAGCCAAATAATTATTTAAAAAAAGATTGGCTTTGGATTTTGAAAAAAGTGGAGAATAAGATTGGCAACTGGTCTTATAAATGGATTTCCATTGGAGGTAGATTGACACTAGTTAAGTCGGTGTTGGAAAATATTCCAGTTTACTGGCTTTCCTAAGCAAAGATTCATGTGTCCATTTTACACAATCTGAGAAAAAGAATGATGCAATTTCTATGGTCAGGGAATGTGAACAGGGAAAGGATACATTTGGTTAACTGGGAATTTTTTTTCTACCAAAGAATTTGGGTGGTTGGGGAATTAAGAACCTTTTATGGCTTAGTCTTAACTAAAGTTTGAAAAGTTTGTGGAGAGGACTTTTTGGTTATTGCCTATGGAGTGAGATTCTTAAGGAAAAATACTTGAGGAATATTTCAATGGTGGAGTGGGTAAGAAAATCTAACAAACCTATCTCAAAAGCTTCAAATTTCTGGAAGGGTGTTATGAAGTAATTTCCATGCTTAGGCTCATGGTTGACATGGATAATTGGTAATGATAAGAAGGTATTGATTGGAATTGATCCCTTCCTAGGAGGCAATGAATTTTAGAAATTGTCTCAACCTCTTATATCCTATATTTTAGAAAATGGCTTCAGATATTTAGCCCATGTGAAAAATATAGGTGTTGGAAGACACTGTACTACATATTTGATGATCTTTGTCTCATGGGTGAACATGTTGTTGAGTGGAATACTTTTATTGCAGGTTTACATCATATTGATATTATACTATCAATGGATTAGGATGAGATCATTTGGTCATGGAATTGATCTGTTGGGAAAGTCAGTGCAAAGTTAGCATATGAAGCTATTTCTTCTTCTTCAATCGAATCAGAAGGAAAGTAGTGGCACCAAAAATTTGGAAATGGAACATTCCGTTGAAACTAAAATGTTCCACCTTGTTATATTTGGAGAATAAAATTGTGACATGGGATAATATTTGTAAGAGAGCTAGAATTGGTCCAATTATTGTTGTTTATGCTTACAGGATTCATAGTCTATGATCACATTTTTTTACACTGTAGTTTTACAAAGAAAGTGTGGAATCCAGTCAAATCGAGATTTCAATTAGAGGTGAACTAGGAATGTTCTTCTTTTGAACACAGTTTGGAAATTTGGAATAAAAAAGTTCCACATTATAAAGAACTTCCAATATTTGTTAGTTGGGGGATTTGGAGGTCTCGTAATGCTATAATTTTTAGAACTTAATCTCCAACACTTATGTTCTCAGCTCTAAGATTGTGGGTTTTTTAAAAGAATATTTCAAGGATGACCAAAGTAAAATTGCCTAGAATAATTTACGAGCCTTATTGATATATGAGATACTTGTTGGATATTTTGATAGGGTAGCTAATCAAGAGTTATGTGGAGAAGGGAGGATGTTACAACTCAATAATGGTCATTGTTATCATATGTGGATAGGTAGTGGTGTTGGTACTAATACCAGATCCGAACTTCTGGACTTGTGGGGACTTATTACTTTTGCTTCTAACATACAAATAATGTCTCTACATGTACTAGGCAATTCAAGAGTGATTATTGATTGGGTTGTTGGATTTTCATCTCTATAGACAACAGTCTTGGAACATTGGTGTTCTAGGATAAAGAGTCTTCATGCTACATACAACTATTTATCTTTCAAGCATAATTATCGTCAATTAAATGTGATGGTTGATAGATTGTCCAAAAGAGCAATGGTTTTACTTGAGGGTCTTCTTTATTTTGAAGAAATTACAGATGGCTATGTGGTCTCAAATGGCTCTTTCTAAGCTTATTATATCTCTGTTTTGAAATTTTGATATTCTATCTATATCTGAAGGTCCAAAAAGTATTTCCCAGAAGATTGTAATATCTTATTATCCTTTATAGAAAAGTATGGTTGGTTTGACTGTGTTTTAATTTTTGTGGGGAAGTCAGATATAAATGATTTGGTATGTAATGGAGTTTTTTTTATAAGTAGTGCAGGGCAAGAACTTAATATAGGTTCCTACAGAAGAAGATGGAATGTAATATATTATTGTTATCTTTGATTCAATTTGAATATTAAGTAACTGGTTTTTTTTCTTTTTGAAAAAAAAGAAGTTGTGAGTATATGTTGGAGTCTCGAGGGTTAAATGAATAAGTTATGCATCTATGTTATTTTACACCCCTTTTTTAATAATTAATGGAACAATAATAAACCTTTATTCATATCTATGTTTTTTCATGGCATATGAAACTTGTAAGGGACAAAATATGGAGTGGAGCCCACATAATATCCACTGAGAGATGGCACAAGGAATGGCTTCAAAGAATGTGTCTTATTCATGAATCGCTTCCTACTATGTTACACATTTTGATTTGTGCAATCATGTATACTATATTATAATCTAAATATATTCATCACACTTTATTTCTATGTTTGTAGATGGAACATGAAGAGGTAAAAAAAATCAAGTCAATCAAGAAGACATTCCATATAACCCAACTACAATATCCCCTGCAAGTGATAAATAAATGAGACATGCAAGCAACTTGAACAATAGCAAAAGTTCGGATGATGAATGATAATCACCAAAATTGAATGTTGCAAGTTGCATATTTTGGAATGGTTGTCTATAAAAATAAGGCATTTTGTTTAAAGTGCACATATTGTTGCAATTAGATGATGACAAGCTACTGATATTTGTAATAATTATTGATGGACAATTTTATTATCATGAACCTTTATGTTGTCATTTTGTATGATGAAGGGTCCCTTATTTATATATAATAAAATGAGTTTCTTATTCTATTGCATTGTCCAATGTTATATTATTGATTAAATATATGAATGATTTACATTGTTATAATGGATATAGGTGTATTGAGTTGATATATTAGTTGTGGCCGACCAAGGTTAACTCAGTCAAGTTGACTGTAACAGAATAATTGAAATCTGTTAGGAAGTTATGGATCACTATTAATGGAGTGGTAGCTGTAACTAACTAGGGTATCATGAACTAGTGTGTATTGTATCTATAAATATGATGTAATGTGAAAGGTTAAAGAGAAGAACTTGTGTGAGTTGAAAGTAATTGTAAGTGAATTCACGTTTGAGCTACTACGATCTTGTAAATCACTGTTGTAAACACTGGTTAAGAGTGTTGTTAATAGATGAGTGGTAAAGCTTGCTAGTTTGTTGGTTTTTCCCTGTAAAGGGTTTTCCAAGATAAATTTATGTGTATTATGTGACTGTGTTTTTGCCATTGTTTAATTTTTGTTTAACTATAAGAATCATTATGCATGCTCACTGTAATAGGTATTAGAACACAAGGTGCCCCCATGACAACCTTAGGGGTCAACCGATCTCATGGGAATTGAACCTTGGTCACTAGTGAAAAAATTCCCATTCTCCACCGATGGATCCAACACCATCATGCTAAATTTTTTGGCCATAGCCATAATGGTTAGTGTTTGGTCTTAAGGATGCTAAGAGGGTGGGATTTGATCCACTTATGTGTGTGCAGGAGTGCAACACAAGCCTCGCACATTAGACCACTACCTCCACATGCACCCATGACAACCTTGGGGGATGAATATCCTCATGATATTTGAACTTTGGTCATTGGTGAAAACCTCCTCATTCCTCATCGATAAACCCAACACTTGTCGACAATAAACCAAAACTCTTAAAAACAAAGTTTCATGATAAAAAATCTCATTATTTAAATAAAATTATAGCTTTTAACACAATTCCTATTAAATAAAAAAAATTAATTTATCCATTTTAATTTACTCCTTTTACTTTTTTTTCAAAAGAAAAGACAATAACTTGATATTCATCCCAGAGAATCAAAGTTTACAAAAACTTGACAACTTTTCAAATCTTGTTGATCAACAATCATATTAGTTCTAACCAACTGCAATTCAATACTAAAAATCATAACAATTCTATCCAACTGAAAGTATTGACTCCTGTCAAAAAACTAGTCATTAAAAGTACAAAAAACAAACTTCAAGTCTATGATAACCTAAGTATCTTAGAAAAAGATTTCAATTCTCGGAGCAACTATGGAATTTCCAAATATTTTTTCAAAATGAATGATCCCATCCATTTGACCCACAGTCCTTTTAGAAAGTTTGTCACGAACGTGATTGAATTACCTGAAAATATGAGTAAAAGTAAGAAATGAAATTTGAGTTTTCAAGTCCAAGACTTTGTTGCTCTATTGTTCCAAATTTAACACTTGTAGCTTGGAAACATCAGCAACCCAATCAATAATCACCCTAGAATCACCAACCACCTGTAACGGATCGATACCTCTCAGCTTTGCAAACCAAAGGAGCCTCCACAAGCAAGCAATTCAACTCTTGTGTTTGTCCCCCTACCGCAACCCATCCATAGGTGGAAAAAATAATTATTATTTAATTTAAGTAGCATCCCAGCTCCACAAAGTCCACAGGACTCTGCACCATCAAAATAACCAATAGCAATGATATCATGAAAATAAGGCAAAGTATGAATCCTAGCAACTTTTTGTTTCTCTTCCTTGTAATAATGAAGAAAGAAAGAAACAATTCTGGAGCTAACCGAGAATATAGAAGGTTTAGAATCTTAGAAAATGGTCATGTTTCTTGCTTTCCAAATGCCCCACAAAACAAAAAGAGGAAGTTCTTTGAATTTATCTTTCTTGTTGAACCAAACTTTCATACAATCCTCAAATTTTGAAGCCTCCTAATCAACATAGAAGTCTAAGAGCCTATAGACTTCTATTTAGCCAGTCTTGAAAATTGAACGATGAATAAATAGATGAGATAAACTCTCGCTATCAAAATTGCATAAATCACATATACCAGGACGATCAAGTCCTCTTTTAAGAAGATTATCCCAAGTTAGGATTTTGTTTTCAAGACATAACCACATAAAGCATTTTAATTTTAGAGGGATATGCCATTTCCATAAAAGTTTTGTCCACCATTTTGAAGCATCCACCACAGATGCCTCAGAGATAGCACTATAAGCCATCCTTGTAGAAATTATGCCATTAGCTCCTTTCCAATCCCAAACTAAGATATCATCCTTATTAGTTAATATAATCCCAACTTAATTCAGAACCACAGTAAATTATTCCATTCACCAGCCATTAAACCAGTCATACCCAAATCATTAACACGTAACCAATATAGATAAGAGGAAACATACCCCTCCCTGGTCCTCTATCTGACAAGGTTTGTGTGAATTTGTATGATTTGACAGCTGGATTTATTTACTATTTCGCATATTAATAGTAAGTTGAATTTTTCTATGAAAAAAAGAGGAAACATACCCAATAGTTCTTCAAGGAGGGAAAAGCACCTTTATATTTAAACCGTGAAGGTGTAACAGCAAATGATGAGGAAAATTTGTAAAACCCTTGACCTTCACCACCCACGAAAGGGTGAATTCCAATAATTTACTCCTTTTGCTTGTTTAGAAACATTACTCCACCAAAACCTCCGAAACATTCACCTCGTTCCATGAGAAAAACAAACAAATATGTAGGACAAACTCGCCAATTGAATTAAAACCAAAAGCATTAAATCAGCAGTGCCGCAGATATATAAAAGCCTTTGGTCGCATCCGATTAGCTTTGACACGACCCTAACTCCTAACCGCGTGGCGCTGACCACCATGCCTCAACGGACATGGTACTGGTGGAAACCTCCTGATTCGGAAGTCCAAAATATTAAAAAAGGTATAACGAAAGGATTCATAACGACGCCATGGACAATGAATAATGCGCATCACAACAGAGAAGAGGTTAACATACTTTTTCTCTTCCATGCGGCCTGAGAAACTGTATATATACGTGGAGGTCCTCTGTAAAATCGTTCAAATGCCCACTAAAATGACAAGAGTTTGCAGCAATAGGGAGCGGTCTGCGTGTTCCAACAACTCCAGATCAATGGCCCTCAAGTACCCTTGGACTTTGTTAGTGGCAGTGCTGAGTTTGGGCATTTCTGAAGGCCAAGCATCCTTTCATTCGCCGCCTTATTCGGTTAATATTCTCATCTTAATCTCTCTAATTCTACAGGCGTTTTTGTAGGTAAACATTTGATTAGGATTGAATCCATACTCTGTCATTACACAGTCCGTTTTAGTTTTCAGTATTCATTTTATGTATATTCATTTATTTTCACTGAAACATATGGTCAATAGCGCCGACCAAATTTGGCAAATCCATGGCTGTCAAGGTTGCAGCGACTCTCACCTGGTCTAAGCATCAGATTTGCCTGCTAGAGATTTGAACCTGGGTCATCTTTATAACAAGCACTCTAACTTGTCAATAGCCAACAGCCTTGTGAGCTTCAGTATTCTTATTATTAGTCGTTTCATCGAACTGCAATTTACACCATCAACATGGAAAAAGTATTGAGCGAAGCAGGATTTGTAAATTGCCAATACAACCCAGTCGCATTTTATCACCTGGCCACTAACTGAATACTTTCATTTCTACTATACCCTAAATGGAAAGTCCCATGTTTAGTGCACAATTCTGTTTCACTAATTGCATTGCCACATTATATTCACACCGGATGTATCTTTTTAGTTCCATTGATCTGCTGTTCTGATCATTTGTTAGACATTAAGTTTATTCATTTCAAGCACTCTGCATGGGACTTGGGATCCGTTTTGATTACCAGCTAGTGTATAAAATATAAATTATAACAAATTTATGATGAATTTATTTTTATTCTTTAGGTTTAGGGTCACAGTAAAACACGCTGGGATTATTTTATTTTGTACTGGTAAAACTACCTTTCATTATGATCCATCAATTCTTTCAGTTACCCAGGAGTTGTTTGAATGTGGTATTCTTTCCACTTTACTAAATAAAGTTTATAATTTCTTGTTTGTGTGGTTATGAACTCTTTAAGTTTCCTAACTTTCTTCTTCAGCAACTGCTGTTCCAATCCATCTCTACAATTACTCGCTTCAAATTTTACGTGGCCTAATCCTTTTTTATAATTTAACTTGTTATAAGTATCTTGGAGAATTAGATCTTTTCACAGATACGCTGCCACCTGGTCTTCTTTCTAAAAAAATATTTTCCTTCCTATGCAGATATCTTATATTTTTTAATTGTCTCTTGTTGCTTTTGCTTAACCGACAATGGAATTTTGTGAATTTGCATATCTATCGACGTGCATATAAATTGTCAATTCCACTAAAGCGGCAACTCCTTTTGGATTTCTACAAGAAACAAATTGGAAAGAAGTTTGACCTATGGTTGCATTGGAATTGTAAGTAAACTCAGCTTGTGGTAAAGCTAGATCCCAGTATTTTTGGCATTCTCCAACTATACTCTGCTACAGATTTCTGACCCTTCAGTTTACCACGTTCATTTGCCTATCTTGCTTTGGTTATTCTATAAATGGTGCTTTTACATTTATAAGGCTTTCTGGCTTAAAGCTCAGGAAATACACAGTACAATGAGAATGCTGCACTCACTATATCTAGACCTCTTCTGAACCAATAAATCAGTCTCTATCCCGAGTCATTCTCTCTGTCCTTTACAAACTGTGCAGAAACGATGCCATCTTGACCTGTAGACAATCTTTTGCTGTCCCTCTGCTTCAAACCTCACATCCAATTTCTTTTACCTCTTTTAGCTTCTTACTGGTTGAACCCCTCTTCCATCACCGAATGCTTCTTTTATGCTTGTCCTCTCTGTTAGTTTTACACAATTATAGCAGTATAATTTAATTGCAGATAAACAATAGGATCCCTAAAAGAATAACCAAGCACAGAAACAATAAACACAAGAATTTTATCCTCGGAAACCCAACAGGGAGAAAACCCAGCAACCTTTGTATAGAGATAATCAGTCCTGAGAACATAGTACAGATACAAGAGAGAGAGAGAAAAACTTCTCCAAGTGAAAACCCCAAAAATCACTTCTCCTAGCTGCAGATGCGAGCTTCTCTCTCTCCTTGAGAGCGAATTGCTTGAGTTGAGTGAATGACTAAATGAGGCAAACGACCTCTCTATTTATATCCTTGAAAAATTGACTTTTTCCCTTACTGGGCCGACTTGCCTAACTGACAGGGCCAACTTGTCTTGGGGAAAGATAAAATTAATATTTAATAAATCTTTTCTTTGTGTGTTTTCACCCCAAGGTTTACATTGATTCTTTCAATGGTTTACATGATCAAATACATCAATATCTTCTCCCATAGGAGGTACAATAATAATATAATAAAATACAATAAGAATAACTTACGAAGTTGCACTATTTCCAACACTCTCGAGTATGCAGAAGGCCAACAATCTCCACAACCTTTTCCAGAATCGTGCCCCAAGATTCAATTACAGTCCCTGCCAGCTTTCCAGGTTCGATTTCTTTATAGTTCGAGTGTCTTGGGTTTTCATCCCTATTTTAAAAATCTGTCAACTCGGACTCGAACTTGGACTCGGTCGAGTTGACTGAGTTGACCCTGAACCAGGCCGAGTTGGCCTGCAAATAAGATCGGATGACCGGTTTGATACCGAACCAACCTAATCGGTGTCCAACTCAGCCAGTTCGATACCAAACTGGTCAACTCAAACGATTCAGTATCGAACTAGTCAACTCGGTTGAGTCTCGACCTAAAGCGATCGAGTTGCCTGTGTCGACGTGGGTGGGTTTGTGGACTTAAACTCTTAATTTTGTTTTTTAACTATTTCCTAATCTAACCCTAACCCTAAATGGTAATACCAAATCTAATCTAATCCGCTTAGTTCAGTAGTATTTGGTCATACTAAATAGGCAATATTAAATTCTTAAAGTAAAAGTGATAAATATTAAATTCTTAAAGTAAAACTAAAAGTGACATTCTCCTTATCTTTCATTTTCTATATGAAAGATAAGGAGAATGCCATTTTTACTTAAATTTTTAACATTACCATTGATTGTTTCAGGATGTTTGAGAGTGGTTCCAATCTCATCGGACTTCATATGCAAAAATTAGAATTTTAGATCCCATTTAGAATTCAATAGACTTATAAGTTTTTAGGATTTTAGGATTGCGTAGTTTCCACCAAATTCTATCATGTATGAGGGTATGGGATTGGCATTTAGTCAAGCACATCAACCCCTCTATATAACTTGATGTCGGTGGTGTTGATTGTTGAACTCCTCTGTCATGACCTTAATAAAATGTACTCTTCACTGAAGCAAAATCACTTATTAAGCATGGGGAGCTTTTTCCACCTTATTTTAACGATTGGATTAGGAAGTTTCATCAAAATTGTAGGGTGTGGAGTCGTTGACTAATGTCCTTGGAGGATTAACTTTGAGATTCAAGGTAGAGGCAAGCCTAGAGCCTAGAGGAGGGAGGCATAGGGTGCTATTGATGAACTCGTTTCCCGGTTTCGTGCAACTTAGAATCTAACCCTAACCCCAAAGCTATAAGATGAACCCTAACCTCGTGCTTCTAGGTGTTCAGCTAGTACTACTACTGCAGTTGTAGATGACCTTGAAGAGTTCGAGCTTGAGCCAGATGATGATGCCATTGCCTATGCCATTGCTAGTCTTGATTCTAGTTCTTCTTCTAGTTCTACCAGTGGTGATGAGTTTGATGATTGATCATGTTGATCAATGACATGTATGATTTATGATCATTGATGTATGATGTATGATGTAGTGACATCATAGCATATTGTTTTTTGAACTCTACAGGCCATTTCGGCCTCATTGATTATGTATTTTGTTCTAGATATGTATTGCACACTCACAATACACTTCGTGTCATTTTGATACATTCACCCTTATATGGTATATACATGAGCAGACTTTGGATATTTTGTCTCTAATGCTTGAAATCATGGATTATAACCTTTAAAATATTGTTTTTCTTTAAAATTTAAATATTTTATATATTTTTGAGTAAACCGAGTCATTAAATTCAAATCGGCTGAGTCATTACTGATTCCGAGTCCGAGTTGATCCTTGACCAATTCTGAGTTCGAGTTTTAAAACATTGGTTTTCATTAGATTGCCATGTGGCCACTTCTGATTGGTTGAATTGTGCATGTGTTGCAATCTTGCGTTGCCATGTCGTTTGCCAGGAAAGCCTTGACCTTCTCATCTTGTGGCTCTTCTTCCTTATTGTATTGCAGAGGGCGAACTCTGCTTTCTCCGAGCCCCAAGCATATGCTGTCCTGTTACCTCCCAAGTCCTTGCTCAATGAAAAAGTCCTAACCACACTTGTGAGAACCTGGAGACACTTCTAGATAAGCTACTCACTGTCACTTTGGTAGCCTTATCTTTATCTTTGTTGGTCTAGATCTCCAATTAGCTCAAGGGGTGTGTGCCTATGGCAATATAAGTCTAACAAATGATGAATACAATAGTGCTATACAGAATTAGGGTAAATCTGTTCTTGATGTTTTTCTAGATCTACTCATGCTACAATTTGGCCAACAAAAAGATAAATGAACAGCAATATTTAGTGGCCTAGAAACAAATCTGAAGTCATGTAACAAGCTGGAACAAATGCAGATTTGTGCAACATAAAATTAGGCCCCCTTTAAATGGCGAAAATAAGGGTTTTAGGACCTAGAAGGCAATCTGAAATTCTGTTTTTTATGTTGATAACTTTCAGATTGCTTAAACAGAAAATAACATCCTATTTATGATGGATAAATGAAGGTTTCTAGGATCTTTAGTACAATCTGAAATTCTGGTCATATTACTAATAATTTTCAGATTGTAAAACAGAAAGTAAAATTGGTTTTTTATGAGTTTTTATGGTGGTTGAAAGGGGGAAAACAGTGCTTAATTTTCAGATTGGGTTAACAGGGTAAAAAGGGCTTCTAAGAGGGCTTTCCTCATCAAATATTAAGGTGAGGATGACAACCAATAGCATATCAGTCAAACCCCAATGTGGTAGGGGGAAACCAGTGTTTAATTTTCAGATTGGATTAAGGAGTAAAAAAGGCTTTAAAGAGGCTTTTCCTCATCAAATATTAAGGTGAGGGTGACAACCAATAGCATATCATTCAAACCCCAATAAGGTTGTGTAAATTTTCCTTACCCTAGGTGAATTCCATCCTTATGTTTTCAAATAAATAAACTGATATTTAATTCACTGAAATTAAATTCTTCACATAGCAGTATTCACACACATAGTAGGAAAATGAACAGTGGAACATAAAACAGTTTACACACATGTACTCCTTCAAATCAGCTCATCATTAATACTTCAAAGCTTACAAGGAAACCTCCACAACTGTCAATAACATGCAGCTGTATTGTACACTCGAGAAAAAAATAGATCTGCAGATTAAGAGGATAAATCTCCCCACCCAAATTGAGGAAAATTGCCCCCCCTGAGATCAGAAAACTTCCTTTCAACCTTATGGCCTGCTGCACAGCTGTCTGTACGACTGTACGAAACTGTTCTGCACTGCTGTACGGACCTGTCCATACAACTGTACAAAACCCGTACGACTGTACAAAATCCATATGGCTGTATGGATTGACAATACTGATCCGTGCGGGATCTACGGATCACTTGTTCCTATTGCTGCACGTAGAAATCTGTTGGTTGTGACTTGTGAGCTGAAATTTGCCTTGGGCTTCTCTTTCTGATGCTCAAACTCTGCTCTTCTGTTGAGTTTCTTCACCTTCTGACCAACCTATCTTTGAACAAATAAATGAATGTATCTTTACTCTCTACTTTGATTTGCCTTTATACTTTAGTTGAAGACCTAATCTACCAAATTCCTAATCTCTCTGTGAGATCGATGATTGAGATTAGTCTAAATCACTAATGCATTAAAATGCACTTTATTAGACTCAACAACTAATTAAAAGACTTTCACTTTATTACTAAAGTGAATTACAAAATAGATTAACTTGGACGACTTCATGCACGTTTGACACCTAATATATGCGGAAGTTCCCGTCCGAGCTACAAAACATCAACACTCCCTCTTAGTGAGGAAGGAATTTTGCACCAATCCAATTTTGTCTTTGAATGCTTCAAACTTCCCTTTTGCTAAGGTCTTGGTTAGAATATCTACAACCTGCTGATTCATGGATACATACTGGTGCTTCACTGCTCCTTTCTGAATCTTTTCTCGAATGAAGTGATACTTGGTCTTAATATTGATAAAAAACAGGCTTATAAAAGCCATCCAAACCCCCAACATAACGCAGATTTCAGACTTACGTAGTCATTAAATAAATGACAAATCACAGGCACTTAAATAATGAACAATAAGCTAAAACACTAATGTTGAGACTGTTAGCAGCGGAATAAATAACACAAGAGCAGTCTGAAAATTGCATGCACAGTGATTTTTGGTCAAAACAGACCCTGGAAAAACCCACAAGGGGAAAACCAGTCCAAGAGCAAAATTTTTATTAAGCATGTACAGGCATTTACAGAGTTACAGCAGCATAAAACAACATTTAATTGGACTGTACCAGGCTACCAGCACCTCAGAAAATATGCCCACCTCGAAATTTGTGCCCAAAACAGCTGTACAGCCCAGCAGACAGTACGACCTTCACTCCCTCGATTTTTGTGCCTAGAACAACAGTACGACCCAACAGTATTGTACGGCCTCCACTACCTCAATTTCTGTGCCCACCTTGATTTCTGTGCAGCAGCAAACTTCTTGGACAGCATGCCAACAGAATTGTATGGCCCAACAAATAGCAGCAGCAAGATGCCTTGGGATTTGAGCCACCTCTTCTTGGGATGAGAGTCCCTCACCTAGGGATTCGAGCCACCCACTTGAGAATCTTGCTCTTTCTCTCTCACACAACAATTCCAAATGCTCTTTGTTGTCCGCCGAGATGCACACCAGTAGCAGAAATCTTTCGAAAGCTGTTTCCCTCACTAGAAGTGGGGAGAGGTGTGGCCTTGGGGGCAAGCAATGAGCTAGGTACTGTCACCTGAATCCCAACTCCTCCGTTTAGGCTAACTCCTAAAGAAGCCAAGGGGGGTAGTCCCTACAAAGAGTTTACTATGGCTCTTATGTTTTAAGTGTTTTTAGTGTTGAGTGATGCGGATGGGTGTTGTTTATGAGTTTTTTAAATGATGAAAGATCACAATTTGAGACGAGATAAACACAAGATGACAAGCAATCCATGTTGCGAAACAAGATGATAAGATTGAAGAAACAACCACTTGATAGATTAAAGCAAGACAACCATGATAACGTAAATGCTCCAAATAGATAAAAAGCAAATTAAAATGATGACAAGGACCAGTGCCTTATAGATAGTCTTAAGTGCTCGGGTTGCTTGATACAAGAGTTCAAAGTGGTAACGTTTGTGAGATCGTTGTGCAGATTATCTTGGTTTATTGAAAGTTTTAGTGGTCTTGATTATTAGGCTAAGATCAACAAGGTAAGCAAGAGATTGGAAAGTTTATACTTTCAGTGGCTTCCCCTTCTGATGGTATGTCGGTCTGCCTAGATTTCAAAGAGTAAGTGTCTAATGACTTAACCACCCTGATGTCTAGACAGCGAAAACCTCCGGCCCCACCAGGTTTAGGAACTTTGCCCACTACCTGAGTATGTCTCGAATAGTCAACGTCGGTTCGTCGGTTGTGGGGGTGAAAATTTTATTATGTTATAGAAATTATCAGATCTAACACCTTTCTGAGTACTAGCCCAACCTTTTCAGATTGGCAGAGCATACGGGTGTTAGATAGCAACCAAGATAAATTATTATGGGGGTGTGAGTTGAAAGTTTTATTTATTGTTTGAGTACACAGTTCAGCTCTCCGACAGAGAGTGCTCTTGACTTTGTCTTATGACAAGGTTCAAGAGACTTATTTAATCTATATGCCTAATGTAGGGAAAATGCAAATTAAATATGCTCTCCGACAGAGAGTGCTCTTGACTTGGGTTATTGCAAGTTCAAGAGGCTTTGTTCTTTATTAAAATAGAGACAGTTTGTATGTAAAGAAAAACACTTTTTTCAAAGTAAACAAGTAATGAAAAGAAAAAAAAAAACAAATGAGAGAGAAAGAACAAGGCCAAATTGAGTTAACTAACCAAGAAATAAACAACAAGGTGGGATCAACCTCCGAACAAGGTGACCACTAGAACCACCGGTCCTTGAGACCTTCCAGCTAGCTGAACTTCGACAAGGAGTCTAATGGGGATAGAGAAGCTACCACAAAATAATGTGGCCCTCGGGATGAAATCCCAAGGTTGCTAACTCAAGTCAAGACTTGGAAATGGAAATTACTCTAAGTACAAAAATGAAATTTAATCTATGAAACCTTATACAAGTCTAACTAAAGCATGCATGAAACAATCTTCCCCAAATGGGGAAGGAGAAACAAAGTGTGGGAGGCCTTATCCCACCTAGCCTTTTTATTAATTGATTACAAGTGCCTTGGGAATCTAACCCTTGTAAGGACTTTTGAGAGAAAAGTAAAACTTTAGAAAACAAATTGAAGTAAGCCTTTGAATGCTTTTACAAAGGATAACAAATGATGTTTTAGAGTCTTGGATCGTCCTTATGGTTTCTTCACTTTCTTGCTTTAGTTTGGATTTCTTCACTTCAAAGAAGTCTTCAAGTTCATTTCTTCCTTCAAGTACCTACACAAAATAGATCACTTCAAAAGCACCCATTATTATTAGCAAATAAAACTAAGCTCTAAGATAAGTGCAAACTAGAAGTTTTTTAAAGAGCAATACAAATCTTATCTTAAGAAAAATGAGATCTAAGTACATAAACTAGATGCAAAAGTGACAAAACTAGAAACTTAACTAATATGTGAACTAGTAAATAAAACTAAGATTTAATAATGCCTAACTAAAGGAAATGAGATCTAAAATGCCTAACTATTAACTTTTTAAAGCAATGAAACTATTAATAAAATGCAAAAAGTGAGATCTAACTATTGAGAATGCCTAAACACTAACACTAACTTTTTTAAAACAAAGAAAAACTAATGCAAAAGACTAATGCTAACATTTAACAAACCAACTTTTGACAAATTTTTTAATGTTTTTTATGTTGTGACTTTTTAAAGGGTTTTAAGGATGAACGAAAAGGAAGGTTTGAAGAGAGCTAAAGGTAAACAAATGGGATGAAAGGGAAGCTTAAAAGAGGAGGGACGAGAGCTAGGGAAAGGCTAAGGAGATGGCAAAAGGGAGATGGACGAGAGGAGAAGGTTGGAACAAGCGTCAAGGGGAGATGAAAGCAAGTGGAAGAAGGCCTTAAAGAGGGTGGACGAATGGTGAAGGAGAAGGGTGGAAGGTCAAAAATGAAACTACAAGGAAGGCCAAAGAAGGGAAAAAAAGAATGGATGAGAAGGCTTTTGAAGGGCACAAACAAAAGAGATGAAGGAGATCTAAGGCTTAGTAGGATGAAACTAGGAGAAGAAAAGATGAATCTAGGGCAATATTAGGAAGAAAAGGGCGTAGCAAATCAAGTGAAAGAGGGATTCAAGGAGAAAACTAGAGAGTTGGAAGATAGAAACTCATAGATCCAAGTAACCAAGTTTGATAGAAAACCGTTGTTGATGGAGGAAGAGGCAGGTCTCTTTGATGTGTTTCTTCTCTTGAAATGAGAAGAGCTTTGGGAACCTACAAAAGAAATTGATTAGGTAGTAAAAACCACTGATGAGCAATGAATAGCTTAATCTCTAAGCCGTTCTCCACCTTGGAAGATCCCTGCAAAACCCTTGTTCTCAAATAGACAAAACCGAACAATATATTTCTAAACAAGGTTAGAACATAGATTGAAAATTGAATTGCATAAATAAAGAGACAAGGTGAGAGAGATATCACCAAGACAATGTGAAAGAAAACCCCAAGTACTCCTGCATGGACCTCCAAAGTCACTTCTTTATTCAATAATTCAAACAAATATTACACTGAGAATTTGGCAGAGTGTTCATGCTCAAAATCTCCATCATAGAAGAGCCAAAATGGCTTCCTTATATAACAAAATACAAGCACCTAAGCACTAATTCGAATTGGCACCTATGAGAGCCAATGGCACTTAGTCATCAAATCGAATTCCATGTCAAATCTTCAATCAGGATCCAATCAAAATGAATTTGGAGTGAAAAGCCATCCCATAACTCGAGCTTCATTGAATGGAGAGTTGGGGAGGTGGCCTCCACCTAGGCAAGGCGCCCCCCACTCTTTCTTGTTATCTCCACCAACACATAGTAATGTACATCCATCGAATATGAAGCCTCCACATGGATATGACATGAGCTAAACAAGACATACGTGAGGCTAGGCTTTTAATGCATGAGGCTTTAGTGGGATATGACATGGATGCTAACTCGAGCTCCAACAAAGGATATACGTAAGGTTAGGCTCCTAAAGCATGAGATAATAAAGGGATGTGGGTAGTTAAGAGGGAAGCCAAGCTTTATGATTTCAAACATTAAGGAAAGTGCCCACCAATGCCTTAACTTTTATTTCAACCACCCCAAATGAATGCCAAGTGTAAAGTGTAAGCTCATAAGGAGATATTCGTGAGGTTAAGGCTTTATTTCAAAGAGTAATTAGTGGGATGTGGAGGAGTTATTTGGAGATACACATGTGAGGTGGCCCTCTCCTTTAGGGAGGCGCCTACCATGATATAAATGCATATCAACTAACCTTTTATCAAATGCCACATGACCAATTCGCATATCCTTTCAATCTTTGAGGTGAATGCATGCAATACATGATTTTTAAATGGTTTAAAGCTTGGAGTTAACTCGAAATTGACTTGAGACTTGGTAGTTGAGAGTGGGAGGTGGCCTCCACCTAGGCAAGGCGCCCCCACTCCCATTAATTGTAACTCAAACATTAACTCTTTTACCACTTAATACCTTTGCCATGTCATAAATTCGAATTTTCACAAGAGGGAGGCGAATACTTCTGGAGTTAATCACTGATGCTGATTGTATAATTGACTGGATGATGACTGAGATGATTGGAATCTTCCCTAATGCCTTGTGCCATGTCATTTAGCCATTGAAATAATCCAATTTGGATTATTTTGGAGAGAAACAGACTTTCTCCAATTATTAATTTTTTCAATTTAATTAATTAATAACCCTCTATTGATTTTTTGAGGGATTATTAATTAAGTGGCTAAGTGATGATCTGAAACTTAGGATAAAGGTGTCCAGGGTCTAAGTATGAATTTTGGCTTAGGAATCAAGCCTCCATTCACTGAAAAACACCCCCGGATGACTGACATATTACAAATTCAAAATTTTCCATTTAAACTATGGAAAAAATTATTAAAAATTAAAAACCCGAATCCAACGCGTCCTGTAATTTTTTTTTGGACAGTGTTTTTATTGGATGGGGACCCTATAAAATGACCATCTAAGACATGCATGGTGTTTAGTAGGATACACATCAGTTGGGCTCTAATAACCCCCCATGGCTCAATTTTCAAAATCGGGCATTCCAGCTTTGGAGGAAGCGGGAGAAAACCTCATCGATTATAGCTCGGCTATAGGCAAAGTATAATTGACAAGGGAAAAAACTCCCTGGAATACCTTAGTTGCTTAACCAAGTCATGGGGGATCGAACCACTCAAAAATCCTACTAGCACACTTATTACAAACCCCATGGGGCCATGGTCATTTTGACTGAAAACAGCAATTGACTAGCCAAAACTGGCTAGGCACAAAGGATGGATCATCTGATACACTGGAACACAAACATTCATCATGTTTGTCAAATGGCGGCTCTTCAGAGAATCCAACTATGGTACAAACAAGTTGGTGACACTCTCACTCTTGGAAATTGTGTCTTGCACACTAACCTAGGCTTGCTCTTATAACGGTAAAATGACTTTTCACCTTCCCCATCCTTAAATCCAACGGACAAGATTCATTCCCTACAAAAATGAATCGGTTACACTTTTTAATAAAGTAATTTCACTTTATGAAATACGTGCACTTTTATTTCATAAAGTCAGTTTATAAAAAATAAACTAGGAAGATTACATAAAAAGTTACTTTATTGAAGAGCCACTTTATTACAACTTTATAAAATTCAAGTGCCTAGGTAATGTAAAAGTAACGTCACTTCCGCATACAAGACAAATATGCGGAGTGCCTCCTGAGGTAAAAAGCTAACAAATATGCTTGGATCTGTCATGAAAAACTGGATTCTCAGAGAGTTTGATACAATTTTGAATATCATAATAAATGATTGTGGTATCCAACTCCTGATCAAATAAACTTGCTAGCAACTTGCGAAGCCAGACAACTTCACAACTAGCTCTACTCGTTGCCATGTACTCTGCCTTTGCTGAATTGAGTGCCACTAAAGTGCTTCTGGATGAACCAAGATATCATTGTTGATCCCAAGCTGAAGCAATACCCTGAGGTGCTCTTCCTGTCTGATGGATTGCCTGTCCAATCTGAGTCTGTATACCCATGCAACTTCACTTCACCATCTCTAAGCTATCTCAATCCATTCTCCACTGTGCCCCTCAAGTATGTAAGCACATGTTTTGCTGCTACCCAATGCTCCTGCCTTGCCTCCACCATGAATTGGCTTAAGGTGTTTACTACAAAACATATATCTGGCCTAGTGTTGACCATATACATCAAGGAACCTATCAACTATCTGGACAATGTGGGATCCACCATATCTAAATATCAAGTAATGACCTTCTTCAAATTAGTGATCATAGCAGTGGCCATGGGCCTGTAGTCCTCCATCCAGAATCTCTTCAGGATCTGAATTGCATACTTAGGATCTCAACTGCATACTTACCCTGCCCAAGGAAAATCTCCCCTGGTCGCTGCCAAACCTCTAACCCCAAGTAGTAATGCATCAAGCCAATGTCCTTCATCTCGAACTCAACTGCCATATCTACCTTGCACTCTACAATGAGCTTCTCTGAACCTGTGAGGAACAGGTCATCTACATATAGCACCAAAATGAGTAGATCAACATCAACGAATATGAAATATAAGTTGGGATTTGATTCACTTTTGGTGAAGCCTCATCCCATGCTCTGCAAGTATCCATCGATTTTGGAATACCATGCTCTTGATGCCTACTTGAGTACATACAGGGCCTTTTTCAACCTGCACACATGGGACTCCTTCCCATTGACCTCAAATCCTTGAGGCTGCTTGATGTACACTTATTCCTCAATTATCCCATTGAGGAAGGCTGTCTTCACATCTATCTGATGTATCCTCCACCCCATAATGGAGACTAAGGACATCATTGCTCTAATGGAAGTGTACTTGGCAATTGGAGTAAGGGAGAACCCTCTCGCTGCGAATCACGCTTTGTACTTCTCTATGTTTCCATTTGCTGCATGCTTGATCTTGTAGAGTCATTTGGAAGTTGCCTCTTACTTCCCCTCCGGTCTAGGCACATTGTCCCAAACATCATTTTTCATGATGGAGTTGTACTCTTCCACCATGGCATCCCTCCAAATCCACTGGTCGACTGCCTCCTGAAAATTGGAAGGCTCAGAATCGATGATGCTGCTCATCAATGCCATATAATTTAGAAACATCTTCGGAGGTCTACTCTCCCTAAATGTGCTCTTAGGAGCCTCAACTTGCTCCAAAGCATCCCTCGATGTCTGAGTGAACCATCGAGGTCTCCTGACAGAATTGGTAGGAGTTGGTGGCTCCTCCTCTACATATGAAGGCTGCTACCTTGTCACGTCCTCTCCCATTGATCCAACTCAAGGAAGGGAACATGACTAAAAATCTGGGCTTTCAAGACTCTAACCCCATCATAAAATTCATAACAAGTAAAATGCAAACAAATATACATGTGTGCAGATGCATAATACAAGTAGACACAGCGGAAGTAAAATCTATATCCACACACATATCTAACATGCATTGGTTTGCATAATCATAAAAGTCATTCATTAAAGACAATGCATAAATTAAAACAAGAGAATACTTATCTTGATGTGAAGTTGTCCCGAGCAACTGGCTATGCAACTGCAATGTTCCACCCAGCCATAGGCCAACTGTGCTCATCAATATCTCAACACAACTGCCACCCCCCGAGCTGGGCATGATTTCCACAAGGTAAGGGAACCTACCAACTCGTGCATAGCCAAATATATACCACAAATCAGCCAAGCCAATCCATAGTTGGGTTTATTAGGCTGTTAAGGCAGAAGAAATGAAGGAGTTGCTAAGCTAGTGAGCTCAACCACAGAGCTATTGGTAACTCTCCAAGATTTAGCTAGCTTGTCCCCCACAATACCTACACACCCAACACAAGGAAGTATCCCCTTCACTGATCCACAGTCCCTCAGGCCATACCTTCCCTTCTAGTGCTCTTCCGGGTGTGCATAGAAAGGTAGACAAATCCCTTTTGATCTCTGGTAAGGTTACACTCTTCACTAGGTTTATCAAGCCAATTCTAAATCCTCTTCTACTCCTATTTGTTTCCACACAAGCCAAACAAAATCAAGGGATACATATAACCCAAGCCAAAGCTATATCTCAAACACATAGCAATACACAATTGCTGGGAATGGCAAAACGATTTTAACTATGGGATGAACAAAACGAGATTTCCATGGGTTTTCCCAAGTCGTGGCACACCAAAAACAAATTGCGGGATGTAAAAATAACCACAGGGAGGAAAATGATTTCTCCCATAGTTATGTGAGCATTCAAATGGCCAAAAACGACCTCTATGGACCCCCAAATCAAATTCCTTTCTTTCCCACTGTTCTACAACACAAAAACGCCTTTCTCCCAACTAAAAATGAAGGAAAACATAGAAATTTCATGGAGAAAAACGCCCAACAAGAAACTCATGAGAGAGCAAAACTAATGGGTGAATAATGGGTTGGGAAGCAATTTCGTGGGTGTTTTCTTGCCCAAGAAGCCAAAACACGATTTTCAAAATTGATGGCTTGCCCATACACGAAATTGGGACATCCGTACTCTCCATTTCCCAAAATAATAACTACCTCAACCACCTCTTGGAAGAATTAAATGATTGTGTGCATAAGTCAAAATGGGTAGTTAATGGTTTATGGGTTCTCTCATTGACACTTGGATTGACACTATTGGTTCAAGGGTTTGAATATTTTCTCTCTCTATTCGTTGTAAAAATCATGCCCCCATACTCTTGTTGCATTGCATAGCTAGTTGTGGGTATTTTTATTAAAATACATATTTACATGATATTTGTAATTTCTATTGTGCCTGGCTAGCACACAATCCACATGGATCGATTTTTAAATGTCGATACTTAAAACGCTAAATTGATGGCGGGGCCTTGGCCTTGAGCTCGTGCCTAGAGCTCCTCACCACGATTTTATAACGATATTATATCATTTACATTTTTAATGCAACGGGGTCAAAATCGGGGTGTTACATGCCATGAATTGGAAGTCGATGGTGACCTTGGCTCAACCTTTGAAGCTTCTTGCTCCTCATCCCCTGTCATCGGTAATGGCTCATGAGACTTCTTGATGCAAAGTCTTCCTCGAACTTTACATCCCTGCTTACAATTGTCTTCCTCTCTCCTGGAATATTGATCTTGTAATTCTCACTGTAGCCAACAAATAGACCCTTCCTACTGGAAAGTTCCAACTTGGTCCTCTTCTCCACTGGTATATGGATGTAAACTGGGCAGCCAAAGATGTGGAAATGACTTGCCTTTGATTTCACATGAGTGAATGCCTCCTCTGGTGTCTTGTCCCCCAAAACCCTGTGAGGGCACCTGTTCTGGATGTATACTGTTGCATCTCATGCTAATGCCCATAGAAACATTGACAAATCCAGGTCACGTATCATGGCCTTCGCAGCCCCTATGATGGATTGGTTCTTTCGCTCTGCAACCCTGTTTTGCTGTGGGTTGTAAGGAACAACGTACTCCTCGATTCTTGTATCCTTGCAGAAATCCTTTAGTATACCTCCAATGATTTCATGGATTTCAATATCCCTGTCTTTTTAAGAACCTCCTAATCTCTTCAATATCCCTCTGAAAAACTATGGGGATGCTCATCCATTTTACCCACTACTAAGCACAAATTGGATTGTTAATGGCCCAAATGGGGATTACAACACACCAAATTAAGCCTAACTGATAATTCGGGGTGAACACAAGATAGAGTGATAACTACTGTCTTCAATCTCATTGCACATGCAACACAATATAGACTGCTCCCCAAACTTAGGCAAACATATGAACACAATTTCAACTGCTTCCAATTACCACTAATTTGAAATTCAACACCCTAGACTATATTTAAGCACCCAAAAAAACCACAGGTAAGAGTAAGTGAGATAAAGTTACCAATGACTAAGCTCGACTCGCAATCGCTTCCCAAACCTAAACTATTTTTTGCGAATCCAATGTTAATTTCAAGCCCTAGGTGACTGTTGTCCTATGCCTCTTTATTAAATAAATAAGATCTTGAATTTACTCTATAACAAAATTAAAATCTTAGCATGCATTAATCACACTGATAGCTGGAAAATACAAACAGTGGAAGCATAAAACAATTTACACACATGTACTTCAAATCAGCTTTTTGTTAATACTTCAAAGCTTACAAGGAAACCTCCACAACTGCCAATAACATGCAGTTGTATAGTACACAAGCAAAATAGATTTGCAAACTTATAGGATAAATTTTCCCATTGAAAATGAGAAAAATTGCCCTCTGAAACCTGAAAACTTAACTACTGCCTTAGGGCCTACTGTACAGCTGTCCGTACGATGGTGCAAACCTATTTCGTACCACTATACAAACTTGTCCATAAGATTGTATAGATTAGATAGAATGGATCAGTACAGGATGTATGGATCACCTGTTCTTGTCGTTGCACACTGAAATTTGCTGGTTGTTAGCTGAAATCTGCCTTGGGCTTCTCTTTGGCTCTCTAAGTCTGCTTTTTTGCTGAGTTTCTTCACCTTTTGACCAACCTGTCTTCGAGCAATGAATGAATGTGTCTTTACCCTCTACTTTGACTTGCCTTTATACTTTAGTTGCAACCCTAATCTACCAAAAACTAATCACTTGGTGAGATCGATGGTTGAGATTAGTCTAAATTATTAATGCACTTGATTAGAGTAAATATAAGACTTTCACTTTAATAAAGTGAATTACAAAATAGATTTGACATGGACGAATTCACACATGTTTGACATAAAACCTATGCGGAAGTCCCTGTCCGAACTACAAAACATCAACACTCCCTCTTAGTGAGGAAGAAATTCTGCACTAATCCAAGTTTGTTTTTGAATGCTTCAAACTTCCCTTTTGCTAAGGGCTTGGTCAGAATATTTGCAACCTGATGATCGGAGGGTACATATTGGAGCTTCACTACTCCCTTCTGAATCCTGTCTCGAATGAAGTGATACCTTATCTTAATGTGCTTGGATCTGTCATGAAAAATAGGATTCTCAAAGAGTTTGATACAACTTTGATTATTATAGTAAATCACCGTGGGATCCAACTCCTGATCAAATAAACCTACTAGCAACTTGCAAAGCCAGATGGCCTCACAACTCGTTGTAGTCGTTGCCATATACTATGCCTCTTTTGAAGCTAAGTGCCACAGAAGTCTGCTTTCGGTGGAACGAGGATATTATTGCTGATCCAAGTTGAAGTAACACCCTGATGTGCTCTTCCTGTTTGATGCACTGCTCGCCCAATATGAGTCTGTATACCCATTCAACTTCACCTCACCATCTCCAAGATATCTCAGTCCATACTCAACTATGCCCCTCAAGTATTTGAGCACATGTTTTGCAGCTACCTAATGCTCTTGCCTCAGCTCCACCATGAACTGGCTCAAGGTGTTCACTGCAAAACATATATTTGGCCTAGTGTTGACCAGATACATCAAAGAACCAATCAACTAGCTGTACAACATGGGATCCACCATATCTGAATTTGAAGTAGTGATCTTTTTCAGATTAGTGATCATTGGCATGGCCATGGGCCTGCAGTCTTCCATCTGGAATCTCTTTAGGATCTCAACTACATACTTACCCCGCCCAAGGAAGATCTCCCATGGTCTCTACCAAACCTCCAACCCCAAGAAGTAATGCATCAAGCCAATGTCCTTCATCTTGAACTCAATTGCCATATCTGCCTTGCACCCTGCAATGAGCTTCTCTAAACTTGTGAGAAACAGTTCATCTACATATATCACCAAAATGAGCAGTTCAACCTCAACAAATATGAAATATAAGTTGGAATCTGCTTCACTTTTGGTGAAGCCCATGCTTTGCAAGTGTCCGTCGATCATGGAATACCATGCTCTCGGTGCCTGCTTGAGTTCATACAAGGCCTTTTTAAGCTTGCACACTTGGGACTCCTTCCCATTGACCTCAAAGCTATGTGGCTGCTCAATGTACACTTCTTCCTCAATTATCCCATTGAGGAAAGCTATCTTCACGTCCATCTGATGTATCCTCCATGCCATGATGGAGACTAAGGACATCATTGCTCTAATGGAAGTGTACTTGGCGACTGGAGCAAATGTTTCCTCGTAATCCACTTCCTCTTTTTGAGAGAATCCTCTTGTGACGAACTTTGCATTGTACTAATGTATGCTACCATCTGTCACATGCTTTATCTTGTAGAGCCATTTGGAAGTCATCACCAACTTCCCCTTCGGTCTAGGCACAATGTCCCAAGCATCATTATTCATGATGGAGCTGTACTCCTCCACCATGGCATCCCTCCAAACCTGCTGGTTGGCTGCATCATGAAAAATGGAGGGCTCGAAATCTATGATACTGCTCTTCAATGCCATGTAGTTAGGAAAATTCTTCATAGGTTTGCTCTCCCTGGATGAGCTCCTAAGAGCCTAAACATGCTCTTGAGCATCCCTTAATGTCTCTGTGAACCATCAAGGTCTCCTTATAGAACTGCTACGAGCTGGTGGTTCCTCCTTTGCATTTGAAGGCTGCTGCACCAAATTGGAAGTCGTTGGTGACCTTGGTTCACTATTAATAGCTCATGAGACTTCCTTGATGCAAAGTCTTTCTCGAACCTTACATCCCTGCTTACAATTGTCTTTCTTTCCCTTGGAATATAGATCTTGTAAGCCTTTGAATTTTCATTGTAGCCAACAAATAAACACCTCCTGTTGGAGGGTTCCAACTTGGTCCTCTTCTTCATTTGTATATGGATGTAAACTGGACAACCAAAGATGCGGAAATGACTCACCTTTAGCTTCACACCAGTGATTGCCTACTTCGGTTTCTTGTCCCCCAAAACCCTGTGAGGACACCTGTTCTAGATGTAGACTGCTGTATCTATATTGCATGCTAATGCCCACAAAAACATCGACAAATCTTGGTCATGTATCATGGCCTTAGCAGTCCCTATAATAGATTGGTCTTTTGCTCTGCAACCTCGTTCTATTGTGGGTTGTATGGGACAATGAACTCCCTCTTGATTCTTAACTCCTTGCAGAAATCTTCTAAATCATTGGAGGTATACTCACTCCCATTGTACGATCTCAAAACCTTAATCTTCTTCCTAGTTTGGTTCTCCACAAGAGCTTTGAACTCTTGAAACTTGATGAAGACTTCATCCTTGGTCTTCAAGAAGTAGATCCATGTTTTGCGAGAGAAGTCATCAACGAAAGAAACATAGTATAGGATTCTTGAGATTGATGCTATTGACATCGCTCCACATACATCCGAATGCACTAGATCTAGGATCCCCTTAGATCTATGCTCACAACTTGGGAAAGTAGCCTTATCATGCTTGCCAAGCATACACCCTCTGCACACAAGCTGCTTTTCAATTTTGAACTTTGGAAGACCTTTGACAATCTCCTCAAAATAGGCAACGCTTGCTGATGTAGGTGCCCCATCCTCTTGTGGCATAACTTGCACACGTTTTTCGTGTTATGAAGTAGGGCTTGAACATGTTCACCCTATAACCTGTACAAATTTCCTTCCCTAACCCCAATTGCATGAGTTGATCCTGGGCTAGACTCCTTCGGTCTAATGAGGACTTGCTTGTTCTTAAACTCTATTGCATAGCCCTTATCTTCATGACAAAAACTGATAGTAGATTCTTCTTGAGACTTGGAACCAATAAGACATCATCAATGTCTGAAGAGTTACCTAATTGAAGAAGGAAAGGAATGGTACCAACTCCTGCTATTGGATACTTGGCATCATCGCTAAGCTTGAGCTGAACTCCAAAGTTGTGCTCTTTAAGACTTGAAAATAACTCTCGGGCTAATGTCACATGCCTTGATGCTCGACTGTCCACATACTACATGCTCTTCAGAACTGTGCTGGAAGAGAGGCAAGATACCATCGAGAAATCCTTCTCAAATTTAGAAGAAAACTCGTTTAGCTGAGTTTCAAATGAGGTTGCTACCTCATGCTGTTGCTTCCCTTTACCCTTCTTCTTCTCCAGTCACTGTGATGCATAATGGTTGTTCTTATGACTTATGAAGCACTTGATTTTACTCAAGTCCTTCTTCCCTGACTTCGAGTCTAACTCCTCACTATTTTCCTTACCCTTGTTGGGTCCTTTACCTCTACCCTTCTTTGCTTGACCAATGAGGGCATGGTCGCTGTCACCTCCCTATTTGTTGACCTTTGACTCCATCCGAGTCTCCTCCTAGCTACCGTCATCCAACTATCTTTCCTAGTTGGGAAGATTCTCTCAAGCACAAACACCTTGGACAAATGTTTCCCATTGAGGTGAGAATCCATTTAGTGACCTATTTACTATCTCTTTGTCTTCAATCTTCTCCTCAACTGTTGCAAGTTGGCGACAGATCTATATGACCTTCATCAGGTAATTGGTGATGGTGTCTGATCTAGTCATCTCAATAGATCTGAGCTTGTTCTGCAATATCATCATCCGGTTAATGTTCTCGCTTTGGTAAAGGCTAACCAGGGCATCGAACATGTCTTTTGCCATCTTTTTCTCAGATAAATGGGGGATTAAATGATCCTTTATTGCATCCATGATCATCCACTTGGCGTTCACTTCTTTCTTCTTATGAGATGCCAAAAGCTAGGGATCTTTCGACGAAGCTACCACGTCCTTGATGATATCCCAGAGGTCATTCTCTTCTAATAGAAGAGTTACCTTGACTTTCCATAGTAGGAAATTCGAGGCACCATCCAATCTATCCTCAAACCTGAGGCTAGCTGATGCCATCTTTGAGATCTATAGTACAAACTCCCAAATCACAAAATAATGAAACCTTGGGTGTTGGTCCTTTGCTGCTCGCAACTGATCTACCCAAAGTAAACCCCTAAGATTTTCAATTAGAGATGTGCTCTGATACCATGTTAATTTTCAAGCTCTTGGTGACTGCTGTCCTAAGCCTCTTTACTAAATAAATTAGATCTTGAATTTACTTAATAACAAAAATAAAATTTGAGCATGCATCAATCACACTTATAGTTGGAAATTACAAACAATGGAAGCATAAAACAATTTACACACATGTACTCTTTCAACTCAACTTTTCATTAATACTTCAAAGCTAACAAGGAAACCTCCACAACTACCAACAACATGTAGCTGTATGGTACACTCAAGCAAAACAAATTTGCAAACTTATAGGATAAATTTGCCCACTGAAACTTCGACAAATTGCCCCTTGAAACCATAAAACTTTACTGCTGTTTTATGACCTATTGTATGGTTGTCTGTACGATGGTACGAACTTGTTCCATATGACTGTACATACCTTTTCCGTACGACTTTACATAATCCATATGACTGTACGGATTTGACAGAACGAATTTGTATGGGATGTATAGATCACCTGTTCTTGTTGCTGCACGCTAAAATTTGCTAGTTGTGAGCTGAAATATGCCTTGGGCTTCTCTCCGACGCTCTAACTCTACTCTTCTATTGAGTTTCTTCACCTTTCAACCAACCTGTCTTCGAGCAAAAGAATGAATGTGTCTTTACCCTCTACTTTGATCTGCCTTTATACTTTAGTTGCAACTGTACATGATCCATACCACTGTATAGATTTGATAGAACAAATTCGTACGGGATGTATGGATCACCTTTTCTTGCTATTGCACACTGAAATTTGTTGGTTGTGAGCTGAAATCTGCCTTGGGCTTCTCTTCGACGCTCTAATTCTACTCTGTTGCTGAGTTTCTTCACCTTTCGACCAACCTGTCTTTGAGCAAAGAATGAATGTGTCTTTACCCTCTACTTTGATCTACCTTTATACTTTAGCTGCAACTGTAATCTACCAAAAACCTAATCTCTCGGTTAGATCGACGGTTGAGATTAGTCTAAATCACCAATGTATTAAAAATGTACTTTATTAGACTCAACAACAAAATATAAGATTTTGACTTTAATAAAGTGAATTACAAAATAGATATGACTTGGATGACTTCACGCATGTTTGACACAAAACCTATGCGGAAGTTTTTGTTCGAGCTTCAAAACATCAACACTCTCTCTTAGTGATGAAAGAATTCTGCACCAATCCAAGTCTGTCTCTGAATGCTTCAAACCAATGTTACCGAAGCGTGGGAGCGAAGCGGGAGCGAGAGCGCGGGTGCACATTTTTCAAAAAATGGTCGGAAGCGAAGCTTCTCGGAAGCGTTTTTATATATATATATATATATATTTATATATTATATTAAAAAAACATGTAGAATACCAAACTAGATGCAAAATTTATGAAACATGTATGTTTGTGCTACTTCCAATATATGAAATGCCATCTAAATTCCATAATTCATGATTCCATTATAAACATACAAAGTTACGAATTGAAAATTGAAATACATTTTACAAATACAAATACAAACCATCTAGATTCTATCAATTACAAACATACAACCTTTAGAAGTTAGAACCATATAATAGGGAAGTACATCATTAACTTATGGAAGTACATCATTAAGTAGTAAAGTACCTGTTATCACATATATAGTAGCCGGGCTACCATACATTAATTTTCTCATTCCAGTACACTATTCAACCAGTTCCCTTACATTTGAGATGCTGAGATGAGCATCTAGATTGGATCACTATCAGATTATGGACAGCAGTTGTATTCCCCATGCCATGACCGAGTCTCAGGACACTCAGAGAGATGACCGATATAGCCATTATACCATTTGTACAGAGCAGTCAGTAGTGTTCAGAGTTGCAACAGCAGTTCCAGAGGACAGGTGATGGTACAGGTTGATGAGCTTTCAAGTATATGACTCAGCAGGTATATCATGGTGTTATGTTTAGATTGCTTTTATACTTATTCTTATAGCATGTCTTAGCACTCAGTGTCATGATCTGGCGATCATATAGATATTTGGACCTGGTCGATCTATTATACATATTATATTGTCCCTACTCAGACTTAGAAGTTCACTATTCATACTCATTGGTTTTACCCTTCTTCGGGAGAATAGAGGTGATCATTCAACCATACCTTGGCTTGCTAGTGTTGGCTCCATTATTCATTGTCTTCATCCATCCATGGCCTACCTTTTAGATTATCACCCTGACTTACTACTTGACTAGTGGCATGGAGGACTTTTCCCCACTGTAGCCTCTGTATTGGATGAGCTTCCCTGTTTATTGTGTCTCGGCTCTGAGTTGGTGACAAAACTTACCTATGGTGAGTTGGAGTTCCTTGTGAATTCCCCCTAGTCACTAAAGTTGTGTTGGCTAAACCTGAAACTTTTGGTGCTGCCATGAATACAAAATCTGGAAAAATGAAATGCTATATCTTGTATGAAAAGCCCATTCATGCAATGTGTTTCTAAACACACATGAATGAGAGGCATGCCAAATGAACATGGCAATGAAAATAAAATGTTATATCTTTTGGAAAATAAATACCTAGGTAAACAAGCTGTCCATGACACACCTAGAAGTGCTCAGGTAAACAAGTGCCTTAAAAGCCTAAAGAAAAATGTAAATCTATGCAATGTGTTTATAAACACACATAGATCAAGGCTATGGAAACTTCAGGCCCAAAAGCAATAGAACTTAAATACTATATCTAAACAATTGCTGGCCTTATTTGTATTATGGATTGTGCGCATCTGTGAAGGTGAATAAACCCTCTTTAAACAACTCATCCATTTGTGAGACACCGCCATTCCCTGTGTTATTGCTCATTCAGTATATACTATGGTGTATATTCCTGTTCCCTTGCCAAAGTGTCACAAAGTCAAGTCAGTCAAGTCATCCCTTAGCCTAGCCAGTTAATTTAGCCTTCACCCTTCACTAGCAAATTGATCACAACTATGAAGTGAGTATGATCCTGAAAGTCTAATCTGAGTAATAATAATAATTAACGACACTATACATTTGGTTTTAGATCGCCAGTTATGATTACTATGTGTTATAATTGTTATTTGAATAAGTTGTAGAGCATATATTAACCTTGACACTTTGCAGCAGCCTTGGATGATGGTTTGAGTTATATTTGGTCTTGGTTAGACCTAGTTTGACCATGGAGGACCATGGGACATGAGATGTTGGACCTTATGATGATATGGATAGATGATATATGGTCTATGTATACATACATGATGATTCTATGCAGCAGCTACAGGGTTATGATGATGATTCTTGGGTTTCAGCAGTGTTTGGTCATTTACAGATCATTATTATTGGCCTTGTTCCGGTATATTGGATATTTATTTTGATCATGCAGAGACTCATATGGTGTATGAGTACACATCTTGGATGGATTTGGACCTTCTGAGTCCAATGGGACAGTTTGTTTTCAGTTCCGGGCACTCACAGTGATGATTGAGCCTCAGTAGGCTGTCCCAGTGCAGTTTTGGTCTGTCGGAGGCCCTGTCAGAGCAGATGAGATTTTTATCCGGTTGACCTAGGGAGCTGATGATGGAGGGTGTGGTCCAACCACTTGTTTTTACCATATTACCCCCCCTCCCGGACACACTGGTGCCCTCACCTTGACATCGCAGGCACTCCAGGAGGCTGTTTGGGGCAGTTTCACGCTTCCCAAGGCATTTCAGGATTGGTAGAAATGGCTATTGAGGAAATCGATTTGGGCTACTGAGGCAAAGTTATGGCATGGGATGATCAGTGATGATAGATCGGGGTCCTCCACACCTTCTCCAGCAGTTTCAGCTTCATCGGGGCCCGCATCCATCACTTATGGCACTTTCTGTGGATTTTTGAGGTCTTTTTGAGGACCACGACTTGACTATGGAGGCACGATTTGGTACTTTCATGATTATTTATTGGTTATTGTGCTATGGGGATTGACCAAGGAGGGATAAAATTACCCCTTGGACCCACCATAAGCCTCCTATGATATTATATCATCATGATTTGGTGGGATTCCCCTCTTATAGGGCGATTTTGTCCACTTACATTATATTTTATTAGTGATCCATGTATTTTATTGTTGAGCTCATCTCAACCATTGATTAGACATTTGTATTTTCTAATCTTAGCCACTCATTCAAAAAGTGGATAGGATTTTGATGCCTCTCCTTCCTATTTAAAGGAGAGAGCCTCTCATTGTAAAGGGACTTTTGGCTCTGGATTATTGGAATAGAAAATTATTATTGCATCTATCTCCAGTGTTGTGGTGAATGTTTTTGGTGTTCGTTCGTTGGTTCTTCCTTTGCACTGAGTTATTGAAGATCTTGTTTGCCATATCTTTGTACCACGATTTTTTGCATCTACAGGTGGAGGCCGATTTGCTTGGAGGAGGAGGTATTGGTAGGGGAAGACTCTCCCTACTTCTTCTTTGGAGCTCTTCGTTGGTAACAGGGAGTATTACTGTCCCAGGACCTTCTATTTCATGTTACTATTTGCATTTCTCTTGTATTTCTTCCATACTTGATCTTACTGATTGAATCTTCATTCCTTGGTTTGACAGGTAGAGGAAGGCGCACTTGTGGGCTAGGGTATCAAATCGGCAAGCAAATCAACAATCTCTCATTTGATCTCTGCGGGAATCTTCCTCAACATCAAGGCATCTCATCCACATCACTCAGGTATGATCTCAAGGTAAGTTCTATCTCCATGATCTATCCAATTGTCAAAAAACACTTAAAACCCTAATTAATCAAAACCCCATTTTTACATTTTCTCAGATCTACTTAGATCTAGTGGGTTATTGGGCATAATATTGAAAACCCACCTCTATAGCATCCACGGCATCCCGGATCTATAGTTTGGTGAGGATTGGCTTCCGTTTGACCCCTCTCCCATGCCAACTTAGCTTCTCCCAAGCAAGGCGCACTTCACTAGTTGAGCAAGTTGACCTAGATTTAGGTGATGGGTGTTTGAGATTCCACTTGATTCGTCATCTACACATCCAATAACATACACCCAGGTTGTTACTTTTCTGAAATTCACCTTGTGGGCCCCATTCCACATTTTAAGGGATTTAATCCCCATTTTGGACCACTTGGAACCCTTAAACTCAGATCTACTAAGATCTAACCGTTGGATTACCACGAAAATACAGATCCATACTCTTACCTGACCGATCTACCCGGATCTAAAGTTTGGATGCCATCCGACTTGTTTTGACCCACCTAACCCCACTTTTAGGCTTCCTTGGGCAAAGTCGCACCACCTTGGAGAAGTGAGTTGACTCACTTCCAGGAACTGGGTACTTGAGATTTTTGGAGATCTAGAACCGGAATAATTCAAAACCTAGGTCTAGACTATCATTTTGTCAAATCTTGCCTTTGGGATTGCATTCCTTGTTTTAAGGGATTGTGGTCCACTTGGGTCAAACCTAGATCTAGATACATTCATCCATCAAGACCTCTATTGCCCACCTGTCCCAAGTACTAGGAGTCTTAAACCACAAGTCAACCCTACTTTGACTCCACTTCCCAATTCCCAAGGCACTGGTTTCTCTCCAAGTTAATTCAACTTTCCTAGATTGTTGGATTGACTTGTGGTTTGACCTATGCATGGTGAACTAAACTTTTGAAGCTGTCATGTATCATGGTCAAGCTTGTCATTTGTACTAGTTAGCCCCAATACAATCCTTAAACTACCCTGCACTGGACACGGTTCCCAAGGCAGTGAGTCTTCTGACATTGTACTAGTACACTAGCCCTAGATCTCACTTCAAACATTATAAGTCACTCTCACATCAACCATGAACCAAAGCTATACCTATTGAACCCCTCACTTGGCTTGTGACTTCAACCTATAAGGTCTAGGATAAACCATACACCTAACTTCATTTAGAAATACCCTGATTTGGTGTTTTGGTTTTGATCTCTCCTGTCGGGAGTAGATCGGGTCTCCCCCTTTGTTGTCTGGGCTAGATAACATAAAGCGAAGGTTGCCTCGACTGGCGTGACAACCATATACTGGAGGTCGAGGTGATCGTGGTTGCACCTTTTGAGTTGCCCCTCCCTATTGCCATCCATGACTGGATACATCCATAGGGGTAACTACAGCTTAGGTGATAACAGTACCAAATAGGGAAGTGCATCATTAAGTACCAAAATTCAAATAGTTTTGTTTACAAAAATTGGCTATCTACATGTGCCATGAAGCATAACTAAATTGAGCTATGATTTAAATCCTATCTAGTAAACTGTAAAATGCAAAAACAATCTATTTTTCCTAGTTCCTCCTTCCACTACCACGATTGCCTCGTGAGGGTACACGTGGTGGTAGTGAAGATGAAGCATGTGTATCTGACTGTGAAGGTCCTTCTAAAGCTGGAGTGCTAGTGAAGGGGCCACGTCCATGGGACCTCGCACTGTGACCGGATGGAGGTGGCATCTCAGCACGCTCATCCTCGTCCAAAAGAGCATTCTCCAACTCCTCCAAAACCAATGCTCCATCCTCCAAGTTGTCCTCCTTTGGATTGTAGTCCCACATCTTATTTGATTTATCTATAGTTGGATCCTCACAGTAATGCGACAACAATCGCAAGTTGTAATGCACATAGACCAAGGTCTCTGCTTGTTGTACATTCAACCTGTTTCTTTTGACATTGTGGATGAAACTGTATGTGCTCCAACACCTCTCTCCTGAAGAAGTGTTCACCACCTGTGAAAGCACCCGCATTGTCATAGTTTGTAGCTGTGGGCAACTAGTGCCATGCATGTCCCACCATGCCAGAGAAGGCAAATTCCCTCGATCTCTAGTTGCATGGTTGCTCCCAAGGCACCAGTGCAACTGATGTACTGGCTCAACTGTAGCTGAATGCCATCACACTCCTCAACATCTGGGTACAGTTTTTTCAATGCTTGCATATAACTAGCTTGAACCTCTAGATCTTGGTGTGGTTTTCTCTTTGCCTCACCACCTGGTGCTGGGGTTGAAAGCCATGATATATGATAGTATTTTGGTGTAAGCACATATGCTAAGGCATGTAGTGGAATATTCAGCTTCTCCCACCGCTGTTCCACCTCTATACGGATCAAATCATACAAATTCTCATCTTGAGGCTGAACAATGTCCTTAATTTGTCCTAGCATAGTGTCCATTTGCTCATACACCTCCCCAATGACCGGTCTATCAGAATCTGCAAACTGAAGCATGTTATAAATCGGCTTGGTGAATTGTAAAACATACTTGACCCATGTCCAGAAATAGCTATCAAGAATAGTGTCCTTTGTTGCATCCATGCCATCTTTATCAGGGCTAATTTCATCCCACTCATCACTCATCACCATAGCACCCAAACCCTGTCTTACCCTCAATAGGCGCCTGAAGGTGACGAAATAGCTACCAAATCTAGTCTTGGCAAGCTTAAGTAATTGCAACTTAGAGTAAGTGCCATAAAAGGCATTGACCCTTGTATGCCCAGTGATAAATTTAATGAGTTTCTTCCCTCGCTTGTACAAATCATTTATCCATGTGCATTCTTTGTGCTTGATAATATTATGCATTAAAAGGTTCATTGTGTGCACCAAACAACCGGACCAAAAGATGTGAGTATATTTTCGCTCAATGATTTTTCCTGCTCCTTTACAATTCGTTGCATTATCAGTGATTACTTGAATCACATTAGTAGGACCAACCTCATCAATACTTTTCAGTAAGATGTCTGCTATGTTCTGAGAAGAGGCCATGATTGATGAGGAGTCTTGCGCTCCAAGAAACACCAAGGATATTTATCAAATGTTGGTTTCTAACATTTGTCCAACCATCAGATACAATGGATACCTCAGTATCTGCCCACCCATCTGTAAACCGTGTAAGAGCTCTTTTGACTTTTGCTTTTTCCTTGTCAAGTAACACGGTTCTAGCTTTTTCATACCCAAGGGACTTGTATCCAGCAGGTGCTTTGTTAATGGCTTTAACCATGGCATGCCAATAAGGGGAGCGAAGAACATTGAATGGCACACCACATGCATAAAGAAACCTCACCACTTTTGCATCCACATCCTCCCTGCCAGTAATATCAAGGAAATCTTCTATGGTTCTCTTACTTCCACTACCAGTTGAGGACCTTCTGCCAGGTGAAGTAGGAGATGAAAATGGGCTCCCAAAGCTAGAAGAAGCATCAGAGTGAACCTTTTGTTTTTTAGCATTCGTTCTTTGTGCAGCTACCTCTATCTTAATGTAGTTTTCTCTCTCTACTTGTGTTATCCTGGGGCAAACTATAATACCAAGGGACCCTTTGTTATCATCATTGTCTAACACCCCATAAAGATGCCTCCTCACATGGGTGTATGAACCGCTATAAGGTTTATTTGGATGACAACCATGTGGGCATATCCACTTAGAGGTTCCACCACCTCTACCCTCCTCAACTTTTGTGACAAACCTCCACAAGGGGGTTAATGAAGCTTTGCCACTATCAGCTTCAAGATCACCCTCTTCACCACCCTCCTCTCCTTCATTCATTGGGTCACTGTGAGAATGACCACTATCTTCTTCTTCATTCACACACCTATTCCCAACCAACACCATGAGAACAAAAAATGGAAGCAAACAGCACAAGAACAACATTTTCTTCAAGTTTTAGGTTGACAACCTACAATAGAATGAGGAGGAAGAGGGAAATGGGAAAATGTAGGAGAAGAAACAAATACAACAATAAACAATAAACAAGACATTTTGTGAACAATATTCAACAAAAATACACATTGGGCATACCTATTTTGATCTCCTTTGATTTGCAAGAAGATGGAACCCTTTGTTGTCTCCTCCAAGCTCTCTCAAATCCTCTTCAAGCTCTCCAACTTTGCTTCAAGTCTCCAACACCAAGCCAACACCAAGACTCCAAGAGCTCCTTCCCTCTCCACTCCAACTCCAAGATGAAACAATGAGGACGAAAGAGGGGGATATTTTGCCTTATCTCCCCTCTCTAACCCTAAAAACGCCCTAGGGCCCACCCACATAGCCAAAAAACAAAAAAAAAAAACCAAAAAAAAAAACTCACTTTTCGGCCATTTCCGTGGGTTCGACGGACTACCCCAGGAAGCGTGCGGGGTTTGATGGCAGTGCGCTGCTGAAGCGTTGCCGGTTCGACCCTGAAGCGTTTTTTTCGGCGCTTGGAGCTTTTAGAAGCGTGAAAGCTTCCGACAGTGGCAGGAAGCGAGTTTATTTTGCTCGAAGCAAGCTTCGGAATTTTGGAAGCGCGATTCGGAGGACGCTTTGGGCACAAACTCGCTCGGAGCGCGAATTTGCTCATGGAACTGGGGGGGGGGGGCGCTTCGGCAACTAGGCTTCAAACTTCCCCTTTGCTATGGGCTTGGTCACAATATCTTCAACTTGTTGATCTGTGTGTACATACTAGAGCTTCACTGCTCCCTTTTGAATCATGTCTCGACTGATGTGATACCTAATCTCAATGTGCTTGATTTGTCATGAAAAATTGGATTTTGAGAGAGTTTGATACCGCTTTGATTATCTTAGTAAATCACCATGGGATTGTTATCACACTAACTCTAGCTGCTACTAAAGATATCCCGTCTGGATGGTAGAGGGCAAGCAGCCAGGTAGGTGACACCTGCAAACACCAAGTCCACCGCTCGAAGAACGGTCGTCACACCGGACAAGGCGTTTGTCGCTTCAGACAAGGCAAGTAGCCAAGTCAGGGGGGAGACCCCGCTCAACCAGTGATGGTCGAGAGACAAAAAGGACACCCAAATCCCAAAGGATAAATAGATGGAAACAAGAGATGAGTGCTAACAAGACCCTAAGCTTGATTCCAGCCACTGACTGGACACAATTGGTAAAAATGAGAGAGATATAGAATGCGACCAGCACTTAGATATGATGAAAATAATGAATTAGATCAGCGTTTATGTGGCTGGAAATCAATTAAGGGTGCAAATTAAACTAGAAGTAAAGATGTGAAGCGATTCTGCCCAAGGAAGAGGGTTAAACAATGATTTAGTGGACCTAGGGCAGCGACAAATTAATGTTTTAAGGCACTTCTAGCAGATGAGAGTTTGATTTCTAATGATAAAATGATGTTTTAAACACGAATCCAAACTACCCATAACCCCAAAATGACCCAGCTAGACAGTAAGAGAAAAACGCCCAAGGAGGGCGTTTTTGCCAAATGGACCAGTGCTAGTTCTAAGGGCAAATGGAGTCTAATCAAACTAAAATTTTGGATTTAAGCATTTAACAATATTTCAGAAGCGGATTTAGAAAGAAAAGCAAGTTTTAACGGTGAATTTTCAAGATTTTAATTTTCCCTTGGTTTTTTATGCACTTTCAGCTCAGCAAACATATCAGAAATCTAAATGGAGAATTACGCATGAGAGAAGTACCTGAAACAATGATGAATGGCTGAATATTGTATGAAGACTACTTGCCGAATTCAAGTGATGAGCAACCAACACTCTTCCTAAGCGTTTGAGCCAGCCAAAGACCAAGTGTGCCCTTGCTACCTGCCACAAAAATGGAAAATCAGAGATCTGAAACAAGTAAATAGCTTGCACAGCAAAATGAAAGACAAATGATTGAGAAATTGAAAGACAAATAGTAAATTCAACTCCCTCGTTAAATCCTTGAAGAAAAACCCAAGTGTGGAGCTCCCACTCCAAGAATTGCACCCTTCCTCAAGTGGTCTCTCCACCTGCAATTCGTGCAGCTATAGATGGTGGAAAAATGCACTAGATAACTCAACAATACATCAGCAAATAGATATCAGTCACCACAATACTCATCCAAACAAACAATGTCTCAAGAACTCTCCAAGAATCTTCTCTATTAAGTCCAAGTGTTTACAAAAAAATGCCCAAGAGAGCTACAAATGAGAGTGCTGGTCTCTTAAGTAGAGAAGGCTCTCAATCTAGCCCTAATTCCCTCCATAATCAATGGTTGGGATTAACTCTCCCCAAACCCAAATTGATGGTGGAGATGCAACCTAGTGAGGGGGGGCGAATGCCCTCTAGCACCCATGTGGAAGGTGGGACCACTCGTGGGGCCCAATAAGCATACAAATAGGTGGATGGGAGGTTTCTATGGGCTGTTTTAGCCCCCCATACCACTCAGCCATAATCTCATTACATAAAATTTACAAAAAATGAAGTTTTTGCTAAGTGAAAATGCCCCTCTATGGGAAAATTCGCCCTATGTGTTGGGCTGGGCAAAACTGAGGGCCCCACAACATAAATTCAATGTCCAAACATAGTAAAATGACCTTAGGAGACCCCCTTATATTAGCCAACCTTTGCATTTGCCATTTTCAATAGTTACCTTTGCCATATTTGATTTTCCATATTAATTTATTGCTGGTTTTTATTGCTGAAGATTTAATTTGGGCTTTTGACCCACTTATATTGCCCGGATTGACGAACTGTCTGCTGCAATGCCATCGTAGATCCCAAATATAGTAGACATGGTCACTTGAACGACCCGAATCCATCAATTAGGCACTGTTTGCCCAAAATCCAAGATTTTTAATTAAAACAGGTCCCTAGTGACCCATAATAATTAAAAATCTCATCAACGCTTCAACTTTTTCGAATTCTAACACTTGGAGGCGCATATGGGACCCCAAGACATAATAAATGACCAAAATCGAAATCTTGATCGCAACTTTTTTTTTTTGGGCCCATTTTGGCCTAGTCAACCTGGTTTGATCAAGTCAAATCTGGTCAAAATGGTAATGGCTGAAAATCTGCATGCAACATGAAGCGTTCAAGGCTTCTTTATTCATGTTAGTACATTACTCAAAACATATAATGCCGATATGGTGATTAAAACAAATAATATCCCAATAAAAATAGGCCCCGGGTGAGGTGGGCCCACCACCTCCAACAAAGACTCAAAACTGCTATGCACAACTTATAGATTTGACCACTTAGCTAATTTTGGGTGAGGTGGACAAACAAGGTGAAGGATACGGGAAGACGAGGACCAAGACCATGTGACCCTTCGGATAAACAAGGAAGGCGGGACCCACTAACATAAGCATGCCATGATAATACATAGGGAAGGGCGGTGCCTCACAAATGGGTATAGTGCAGGGAAACCACCACTGATCATCTAACATGCACCTTGCAACTCACATCCGTGCCTTCAGAAGACTCCGTGAGGATCTTTTCTAGAGCCGCCATGACTGGGTGTCCAGCAAACCGTAACTTGAGACTCTAGGGGACAATTCGCATAGCTGTCCCTTACTCCATCTCACCTCCTTGCCCCGCAGGACTAGGTGAGGAAATAACCACTACAATGCTGATACATATGGCTGACCTGTGTCCGTATGTGTTCAAAAACACATTACTTGGACTTTACATTTGACTTTCATACTTAGCCTTTTTGGCTTGATTTACATTTCACATAGCCTTTTTGGCTTCATTTACATTTTATTTCATTACATTTCATGGCCCTTTTTGGGCTACATACATATCTCAAAAGATATAACAAGGTGCTCATACTGCAAGGTAATGGAGGCAAGCGTACATGCTTCGATGACCAATGGGGAACACCCGGTGAGTCTACACAATCCTATACTGCATTGCAACATTGGGGGCAACCGACAGGAGCAAATCCCAGGTTTGAGAATGCATCTCACACATTAAAGAGCCGAGGCACAATAAACAAGGAGTCATGGCATACTCAGAGGTCAATGGGGAAGGGGATCCTCAAGGTCACAAATCAAGGTCCAAGTCGGGAAAGACCAACATGAATGAGTCGGATGGGTGGAAGGAAGTGACAGGTGGATCCAAGGTTAGCTGCCAAGGAGGACGAAATGACCAAGTCTATATCAATAGTGGGGTAGGGACCGATGTGCATATACATGAGTCTACTAGAATGGGTGGACTGACATCACCAAGGGCCATACACATCATAATGAAAAATCGAGATCATCACATCAAACATCATACGTCAAGTCCGTGTACTATCATAAATAAACAAGTCTAAACAACAACATGAGCAATAAACCATAAAGTGCTATACCTGCCATACCATATACCTGCTGCTGAAGCTGTCTTTGGAGCTGGATGTCTGCTGAATCAGGGCAATAAGTGGCAGACCAACAATATTCTGTAGTACTCTCATCACAATATGGCAAAGCAACTCTCTCAATGGGATCATGCAAAGCTCGGCAAGGAAGGGTGACCCTGTCGTCACTGCTCTGTAATATGTCTGGACCAATACAAAACCATTTGTCCCCTCTGATATCTCTGCTCGGGGTAATCTGAATACAATGCATGCCCCCTCTGAAGGCCTCTGATCTCTGATCTGGAAAAAAAAATGTAGTATGGTCCCCGACCACACAATCTGCAGCATGGTAGCTCCAGCTAACATGGATGTGATAACAGGGATCCAACCATAATTTAAAAAATCAGCTAAATTGGTTTCGATTTTGGCCATTTTATCGGTTTGATGGCTGACTGAGTCAAATTGGTATATAGATCGGTTCAGTTGATCGGTTTGATGGCTGACTGTGCCAATCCGGACATCGAATTGGTCGATTTGGTACTAAACCGGTTGGATCAGTTGATTTACGACAAAAATCAGCTAAGTTTTATGGGGACCTGTAGATGCAAAAAATCTCAGTAATTTCTGAGTGTAGTCGTATTTTATAATTTGCCTTAACCCCCGCATCTCCAGTTGTTAATCCCTGACAGTTAAATAGAAGTGGAGGTTGCTATAACGGCTAGTTTTTCATGTCACCACAATCTTCTCCGTGGTGGATATTTCCAAGGTCGATTCTTGATTTCTTAGTAGACTTGTTGCAGTGGTTAATCCAAATAATTGATAGTTATTCACATGGTGCCTTCACCGGGGGTATGAGTTAAAATAGTGAGGTGGGGTTAGATTAATCTCAACAAAACGATGTATATCCCATAGTGTAGCGACTAACCACTACAAAATAGTAGGGTTAGTATTTCTTCTATGTGGTTTTAGATGATAGGTATATTGGGAACGCCTTGTTTCACTTGTTGCAGCAGAGATGTTTCGTGGTAGTGATATTCATGTTAACTACTACTTGACTTTATACAGTATTACTTCTGTAGCAGAGAACGACGACTTATTCTCCACAACATTGGTGTTGTTGCTTATTTGTCTTGGCAATTCTTCGACGTGAATTTGGAATCATGGATTAAAATCTTGAAAATGTTGTTTTTCTTTAAAATTTAAATATTTCTATGTATTTTTTAGTAAACCGAGTCATTAAATGTAAATTGGCCAATTTATGACCGTTTCATTATCGATTTCAATTTCGATTTTGATTCGGAGTTGATCTTCGATCGATTCAGAGTTCGATTCTACTTTTTAAAACTATGGATCCAACTCCTAATCAAATAAACTTGCTAGTAACTGTTGGAATATTCAACTATACTAAGAGTGGGGGGTGAATTAGTATAGGACAAATTTTAACATTTAAATCTTATTCACATTAACTTTCAATGAAATCAATCATTACATACACATGAAACACAAAGTTTTAACGTGGAAACCCAATAAGGGAGAAAACCACGGAAATATGTTCTTTCAATAAACAATGATTACAATGACATGCAAGCACCCATCTGTAGGAGACACCAATTTGCCAGATTTACAAGCAACAACTTGAAGGAGCCACCGACCCCCTGGATTCTCCATCATCAATTGGAAGGAGGGACCAACCCCTTGGATTCTCTAGCACCAACTGGAAGGAGGCACCAATCCCCTGGATTCTCCAGCACCAATTGGAAGGAAGCACCAACTCCCCGAATTCTCCATCACCAACTAGAAGGAAGCACCGACTCCCTGGATTCTTCAACACCAATTGAAAGGAAGCACCAACTCCTTGCCTTGCACCACCCTGCCACCCTGAAGTAGATATGCTTGTGATTTGTGCTCAATCTGCAGTCTTTGTCTTTCACTCTTGAAATCTGTCTTTGTTCTTCAGTCACACATTCACTAGAAGCTTCTTTCTACTCTACAAATTTTGTACTCATGCTTGCCTCATCTCTGCATCCTCTGTTTGCTTGTGCTGGTGAGCCGAACAAAAGTTCGCTCACACAAATATTACCAAAATACTTGGAAAATCAAATAAGCCATAATAAATAATGAATAAAATATATGAATATGAGTTCATGAATATTACATTTATAATATGTTGGCTTTTATATAGCCATCGTGCCTTTTCAACATAAAGGTCACATCCTTTGATTTTATTTAATTAATTATATACTATTGTTTATCATTTATTATTTATGATTATTTATTTAATGTTTATTTTATGTTAATAACATTGCCTTCCTCTTTAGAAAGGCTCTGTCCTCAAAGCAATTTGAAAAAGTCTTTATGCCCTTGCTCTGTAATGTCATCGCATCATTGTATATTTGGTCGTAGTTGATGATGCATGACGATATATGACTTGTTGAGTGCTGAACAAAACCTTCGATATGTAAAAGGATCAGTCCAACCTAAATTGATTCGATGTTGTATGTTGTGCTTCCACAGTGAACTGACATCTTGGGATTTGAGTACACTGGTATCGGTATCTTTTGCTAGTGGTTCTCAATTTTTAGGACATTTGCTTCTACGATTTAGATGTTGATAGGGAATTCTTATAACGTTATTTCCCTTGATAACATTTGTAGTGTTATTTTGCTTGAACTTTCGCATATGCTTTTCTTTAACTGGGATGACTTCTTGAGTGGTGATCTGAACTGGATTTGTAATGGTGTCTTTTTCTACATATTGTATTTTTGAAGATTTTGATGTTTCGTTTTGTAGTTCTTCTAATTTGTTTTCTAACAACTTGTTATCATTCTGCATCTTCTTAATCATTTCTTCTTGCGACTTTTCTAGAAGTTTTCCTTCGATGTCTTCATTAGAGTGCTTTGTATTCCGAATATTTTTCAATTTCTTGATTTTTGTAACTAATATCTTGTTATGGTTTCTTAACCGAAATATTTCTTCAGTATTGCTTGATAACGTGTTATTGAGCTTTGTGATCTCTAAATTGTGCGTGTTTTTAATGTCGTCAACTTTTTGTTGAGGCTCTTTTATTTGTTGCTGACGTAAGTAGATCTTTGATTCTTGGCATTCTAATTTTTCCTGGACTTGTGTAATTTCTTTATCCTTGTCTTTAAGGATTTTGTTCAAGCGCGATATTTCTGCTTTATTCTCATGAAATTCTTTCTTGATATCTCGGTTTTGTAATTCTTGATTGAAATCCTTTTCGCCTTTTAATTCATCAATTTGAACAGACAACCTTTCTATACAATTTTTTTGGTCGAAAATATGTTTTTCTTTGGATTCCATTTGAATTTCTTTTAATTTAATCACCATTTGCAAATTTTCAGTCATTATCTGCAAATCATTATTGTCCTTCCGATAACGCCTTAGTTTAGCTTCTAATTCTTTTATTTGTAACTGCAATCCGGTTTCCATGGTCTTTGACTTCTATTCTCTTCTTTTTCTTTGACAATAATTAGGCACAAAATGTGTAAGGAACCCAATGTGGTCCTTTATGTAAAACAATCTTCCTTCGGTCAATTGAGGGTCTTAAACACTAATAATAGGTATTATTATAAATAAGAATACTATATATATATATGCTGCACAATTTTCCGGAATGCGGGAACATAGGGAACGTGGATACGAGTATCGGATACGTCTAGAAGTTTCCCCCAAATTTGTAGGAAACGGCAGGTTGGGAACGACAATAATATATATTAAAAAAATATAAAAAATATAAAAATAAAATAATTAAAAAAATGAGAAGAGGAGAAACATTAACACAACCTAGATGACTTAGCTTATCCCTTATATTACGGTTGTAATTAGAAACTCTTAGCAAATGGAAATGGCAATACAATCAAGATTACTATCCACATCATTGATTATATAAGGTAGACTCTTTTTAAAGTGGGGACTTTTAGAAGTTATAGTCCCTATATTTGTGGCTATATGTATACATTTTTCAGTTTTATGTCAACTTTTTTTTTTCCTCGGAAAAAATCATAATTTTATTTCAAATAGATGAACAAAATTACATTCTGCACATGTAGTAGAATCACTGAGATCCCTACATTGTCACATATTTACTGTCCCATATTATCATCATATCTAATGTCCCATACATACAACAAAAACTCCATACAACCCGCATATATCCTATTACATAAAAGCTGTAACAGAAATGGAAGAACGTAACCATCATTGATCAACAAATGCTGAGCTGTTGCTCAATGCTGTGTCTCATTATCATAATAAAAAGGTCTGTGATAATTGCTGAAAGTGCCCCCCGGTGAATGAGTAGTTATCCTCCATGTTCCAAGTGCTAATTCCTGCTGCGTAGCCTCCTTGGAGAGCTGATCGGCCAACCCATTCCTCTCCCTGTAAACATGTGTAAATGTAATGTGGTTAAAGGACAGTTTTAACCGGATCACCTCCTCCAGGATAGGAATTAGTACCATCACATGACAATGTGTGATCTCCTTTGCCCAGTTGATAACTAACAAGGAGTCGCCAAAAATCTGTAGAGATAGACATCCTTGTTCAAGTGCAAATAACATCAGCAATTTAAGAGACATGAGTTCTGCATAGTTATTTGATCCTCTCCCCAATCCAGCCATGAGATGGAAATAATGGGTCGCTGTTTTGTAAAGGACTCCCCCCCCTCCACACACCGATTGGTGGTTTAATGAGGCTCCATCAAAAAATTCCCACGGCATTGATTCGTCAATCTGTTCAACCTGCACAGGACGTGTTCGACTCACTTGGACAGGGGCCTCGTGATGATGTATAACCGCCACCGCTTGAGCCACGATAGACTCCAGCGGAACCCTGCAATCCTGGAATATCAACTTATTTCGGGTAATCCAAATGCCCCATGCGTAAATACACGGGAAAGCCCGGATGGAGGTGGATTTATGAAAAGACCACCACAATTGGAACGCTTCCAGGACACTCTCTCCCCTCCATCGCACCTTAAAATCCAAATATTTGCTGATATCATTCCAAACACCCTGTGAAAACCGACAATGAATAAAAAGATGAGCAATGGTCTCTTTCGCATCCCTACAAAGTGGACAGATCCCCGGACCCTGGAGAAAACGTTTTTGCAGAATGTCCCAGGTAGGAGCCTTATTTTCTAGTAAAGCCCAGAAGAGTAATTTTGCTTTACCCGGACATCTTAACTTCCACAAATATCTCCACCACCACACCAATTCCCTGTTATGGACTTCCACATTCAGCTGGATATATCCATGTTTAGGAGAGTATATTCCCGAGGGATGGTGATCCCAGATAAGTACATCAACCCTACTGGTCAGTCGAATATTAGTATGTCTTAATATCCGAATATAATCCTCCCAGGCCCCCTGCAGTTCAACAAAGATCTCAAGTCGTCGTGCAGAGATCCACCCCTGTAGCCAAAGAGTAGATGCTCCCGGATCCGCTATATCAGCCAGAAAATGACATCCTTTAGCAGCCAAAAAAGTCCTCTATTCCACAGAAAGGACATGACTTCCCCTGCAGCCAACCCAAGGGTCCAGCCCAATACGAAGGAGACGCCCATTGCCGATCCTCCACACTAATCCAGATCCGACTAAAGAGAAATGCTGCACCACCGCTTTCCAGACCATAGAGCAATTTTCCCTCGACTTATTGCCCAGCCTAATCCATTCGAGAAGAGTAAGAGGGGCAATATATTTATGATATACCACTCTAGTCCACAGACTCTGCGTATGTATAAGTCGCCACGACACTTTGGCCCCCAAGGCTTTTGCAAACAAAAAAATATTCTTTAACCCCCATCCTCCCAATGCTTTAGGGACAGCAATTTTTTCCCATCTGACCCACACCAAAGCTCGATGCTCACTCGATCCCTTCCAAAGAAAGGCAAAACACAATCTCCTGATCTGCTCTAGGACTCCTATGGGTATCCAAGCAAGAGACATCCAATACACCGGAATTGCTTCCAAGACTGATTTAACCAAGACCAGCCTCCCAGCCCGAGAGAGCCATTTATGACTCCATCCATGAAGGCGCTGTTCTAATTTTGCTATTAACCAGTGCCAATCAGCCTTCAGATAAGCATTCGGTTTCAAGTGAAAGTCAAGGTACTTTAAACCATCATCAATATCCAAAGTCCTATAAGGTAGTTTGTTAACCATTCTTTGAATCTCCTGCTCGGTTAAATTCGAGCAAGTGATAGTAGATTTGTCAATATTCACTAACATACCCGCTGCAACTTGCACTAATTGGAGACCTTCAACCACCTTATCAATATCCTGTCGCGTGCCATCACAGAAAATCAGAATGTCATCAACAAAAAGGAGATGTGTAATAAACAATACCTGAGAAATAGATATGCCTCGAAAGGAACCATCAGCTTTTGCATTCAGAATAAATCGGCTGAGTCCTTCAGCAACAAGGAGAAACAACAACGGAGAGAGAGGACATCCCTGTCGTAGCCCCCTTCCCGCCTGGAAGAATGGACTAGCAGTTTTATGTCAACTATGATTAAAATGTATTAAAATATTATGTGTACAAGACATTTTATGCTAGGGTATTTGCAAAGGTGTATAAATAATCAAATTTAAATTATTATAAAATAAAAATCAAGATAATTTATATTTAAATGTAATATATGAATTTAGTTTTAAAGTAAGATTTAAAATATTTCCAATTAGTTAAAAGTGTTTTTTTAATTCATAAAGTAAATAGTAAAATATATAAATTTATTTTCTTTTATTTAATATATAGAAAGTCAAAATAGTTTTATATTTATTATTGATTAGCGGTAATTGCAATTTAGCGTAGGGATGAGTGAATACTCTTAACACGGGTAGTAGACAGAGATCAGTGCACCAACTCGGCAAGGTAGCACGAAATAGACTTTTACTGCAACTTAGTTTTCTAGAGAAAAAATTCCGAGTCAACCATGTATATGTATGGTTGCGAGGAAGTAGGAATGTTGTTAACAACCTATTTGGCAATCATGAATGTGTAGAAGCTCCCGATGAAGGAAACGCACAAGAAAAAGTCCTCAAGTTTCTAATTTTAGAGGGCAAAAGTTCCCAGTAAGTTCCCAACCATCCAGAATGGTTTCCACTGGATTTGGAAAGTTCCCTACAAGTTCCCAAGTTGCTTGGAACGTTGGAACTTCTGAAACGAGTTTCCTAAAAGCTTGGAGTGGTTCCCGTGCTACATAAATATACATATATATATATGTTTTTAAATATTATAATAACAATTAATATTAAATAATATTAATTGTATTTTTTTAAATTTGATGGATTAGGGTTTTAAACTATTAAAAATAATAATAACCTATTATTAAATTAATAATAATAATAATATTATTATATAGTTTATTTTTTGGGGTGAACATGGGAATTAGGGCTTAATAAAGCCTTGCGTATCAGATGGCCAGAGCTTTGATACCAAATGAGCCGAACAAAAGTTCGCTCACACAAAGATTACCAAAATACTTGGAAAATCAAATAAGCCATAATAAATAATGAGTAAAATATATGAATATGAATTGATGAATATTACAGTTACAATATGTTGGCTTTTATATAGCCATCGTGCCTTTTCAACATAAAGGTCACATCTTTTAATTTTATTTAATTAATTATATATATTGTTTATCATTTATCCCGGTGGGTTAGCTCAAGTGGTTGAGAGCTGTGACTTGTAAGCAGAAGGTCTCGGGGTCAAATCCCCGGGTGGCTATGCATAGATATTTAAGGGCCTCACTTGATGTCCCCACCGGGTAGGCCCCGTAATCAGGGCCAGTGGTTTACCTTGGGTACCATCCTCGAAATGAGGGGAAGTACCTGAGGGTTTTCCCACGACATGTTCCAAGGAAAAAAAAGATATACTGTACCCGAGGGTGTTCCCACGACATGTTCCAAGGAAAAAAATATTGTTTATCATTTATTATTATGATTATTTATTTAATGTTTATTTTATGTTCATAACAGCTGGCCAATGAACCCTTTACACATTCTTATAAGTCTACTTCATTGTTATTACTGTGATTATCACATCTGCACATAGTACATATTGACAACTCTCTGTATTTTCACTGCCCTTATCATGCATAGTCAATTTATTCTGCTTATCATACACAGTCCATATTATATAGCTTTCACATTCTTAGACCAATGTCGAGCAGTAGTATCACATTCTCAAACATTCTCAGATCAACGTCATTTGGTATGCTCAGGGGGTTTCTTTCAGCGTTCAAGCTTTTCAGAACTAATGGTTACATCATTTTAACTCTGTCATTGAACTCTCTGCATCTCATTTTGTCATGCTCAACAACTTTCTCAGCCATGGGTTTTCTTTCATGAATTTATGCACATCAAGAGTGATTGTCACGATTTCCTTGATCAATAGCAAACTTGATTTCTCATCAACACATCTGTCTGCAAGTCTTCATTCATGTAGATGCAAATTTTTTCTAATCAGAAAGCCCAATGATCTTCTGAAATCTATTAAATTTTTGCATGGAAGAGTATAGCCCTATGATTTCAGAGCCCAATCCTGCAATTTATTCTATGCAAAAACGTCAGAGCTTCCAGACATTCTATGCATACACTCAAAGTTCAACAAAAATATTCCCCCGCGATCTCATAACTCACAAAGATCGAATTCAGAACTCAACGCCATCTATGCAATACTTCATCCATGCACATCAGTTCTTCCCCGGAGGTTATACGCAGAGGAGTGGGTCAATTTGCCCCAATACTCAATCACGTGGACTGAGTCAAAGCTTTTATGCTTGCATCTTGGATCGGGATCTTGCAGGCGATGTGTCTATTTGTCATTTGCCATATATTCATTTTATAGGCAGAGATAAAAATGAAGTCCAGAACCTCGACGCCAATTTAGACTGATGATTTCTGAGCACTCTCATTCGTTCATCATACTCCCCAAACATCGCACTCCTTTTCAGAGCACCTTCATTTTCTTGTAGTCAGATCGCATACCAGCTAAAACTCCACAAAACATTTTTGATCTCAGAACTAAAGAGGGTATACTCAACAATTTCAAAAGCCTGTGATTTCAGATTATCAAAACACACTCCATACTACCATCTTCAAATTGGTTCACATATGTATATATAGAATCAAGTGGACCAAATCGATTTGAGTTATTATTGGCCAATCACTGCATGAAGGTTCTTGAACGATTTCAAAGTTCACATCCCCAACCCGGTTTATAAGTTTAGAAGCTTCTCTTCATAGTTTAATGCCCAAACCCCAGTATGCACAAATTTTCATAAAAAAATGACTTCAACTTAAAACACATGAGATTCTTTTCACCATTAAATTCAGAAAATTAATTTTCAGTCAATAACTTCATTATCAGAAAATTAATAACAACCATTCAACCATTAAAATGACACAAGAATTTTTGGCCAATAGACCAGGATAAAACCCCGAAGGGAAAACCTGTTTGGGAGAAAGAGATTTTATTTCTTCAGTAAATTTACAAAATCAGAACAGCAGTACTTATCTCCTTGAAAAGTGTGCCAAACTCAGACTGTACGGAATTCTGGAAATTCGTGCTGTACGACCTCCACACGTGTGACTGTACGGATTGAATTTCTCGATTTCGGTGCCCAGAAATCTGCCTCGAAAACTGTGCCTGCTGTACGGACAGAACATCAATAAATGCTGTACCTTTCTCCTCGATTTTCGTGCCAACCTCTGCCTCGAAAACCATGCTGTACTTTTCTGTCAGAAATCCGTACTGTACGGACAACCTGCTGAAACCTTGAAATTCGTGCTGCTGTATGGTCACTCTGCTGTATGGTTTTGCATTGGGAAATGTGCCCAGTCTCACCTTCTCAAAACTCGAGCCACCTTCCTTCTCAGAAATTTTCTGGTTTGGAATCTCTCCAAAACCCTCTCTTTCTCTCTCACTTGCTCAATCTTCTTCTTTCCAAAAATTCTCTCTTGGATGTGAATAATGAATTAGAAATGCCTTGCCCTAGCCCTTTTTGTTCATCATAACTTCCTCTTCAAATCCAATGGTCAATATTAAATTAGATGGATGGCTCTTATTAAATGCTCAATTAATAATTAATAAATGTCATTTAGTGCACCTCATGACATTTAATAAAGTAGAGACATCCTCATCTAATTAATTACTCACTTGACTTAATAATATGAACTTAGGATATCATGACTTTTTAACTTTTAATGAAGTCACTTTAAAATTAGAAAGTGCATCTCACTCCATTAATTAAAAATGACTAGGGATCAGAACTTTAAAGTGTCCTTGTCCACCCCAAGTCACTACTAGGTGAACAAACACTTCCTAGGTACTTTTTCAACACTCCCTCTTACCGAGGAAGGTGTTCTTCACCACTCCCATTTTGTCTCTGAAATAGACATGCTTCCCTCTACCCAAAGACTTCGTGAGAATGTCAGCCACCTGCTCATCAATAGAAATATACTGCAACTGTATTGCTCCTCTCTGAACATAATCTCTAACGAAATGATACCTGATCTCAATGTGTTTAAACCTGTCATGAAATACCGGATTCTCAGAGAGCTTGATGCAACTCTGATTGTCACAATGTATCACAGTGGGTCCCATCACCTGACCAAATAAATCAACCCTCAACTTGCGAAGTCACAAGGCTTCACAATTGGCTTAATTGGCAGCCATATACTCAGCCTCTGCAGAACTCAATGCTATGGACTTTTGTTTTTGACTGAACCAAGACACAACTGCTGAGCCCAAACTGAAACAACAACCAGAAGTGCTCTTCCGATCCGAAACACTACCTGCCCATTCTAAATCTGTAAATCCAACCAATCCCACTCCATCAGATCTCCTGTAGTCCAGACCAAAATCTACTATACCAGCAAGGTACTTCAACACATGTTTTGCAGCTATCCAGTGCACTCTCCTGGGCTCCACCATGAACTGACTGAGAGTGTTAACTGCAAAACTCATATCTGGCCTGGTGTTGGCCAAATACATCAACAAACCAATCAACTGATGATATAATGTGGGATCCACCAACTCTCCCTTGGAAGCATGAAGCTTCGTCCAGTTGGTGGTCATAGGTGTGGACATGGGCCTGCAACCCTCCATCTGAAGACTCAGGAAAACATGTCCATCCTCCTGCCATACCTCCATCCCCAAATAGTAATGCATCAGTCCAAGGTCGGTCATCTCAAACTCTGAAGCAAGATCTTTCTTACATGCTTCAATCAGGTGCTCTCCTCCTGTAATGAACAAGTCATCAACATATAGCAGAAGAATGAGCGGAACACCACCAACTACAATGTAGTACAGGTTGGGATCTGCCTCACTCTTCTGAAACCCAATCGATAGCAAATGAGAATCAATCCTGGAATACCAAGCTCGAGGGGCTTGCTTCAGACCATACAAGGCCTTTTTCAGCCTGCAAACATGTGAATCTCTCCCATGAATCTCAAGGCCTGAGGTTGCTCTAGATATACCTCCTCCTGTAGAAAACCGTTTAGAAAAGCGGTTTTCACATACATTTGATGAATCCTCCAACCCATCAGTGCCACAACGGAGATCACTGCTTTGATCGAAGAAAATCTAGCAACCGGTGCAAAGGTCTCATAGTAATCAACTCCCTCTACCTGTGAGAATCCTCATGCAACAAATCGAGCTTTGTACTGGTCGATGCTGCCATCCGCAACACGCTTGATTTTATAGAGCCACTTGGAAGTTACCACTGACTTCCCCTCTGGCCTAGGAACAATCTCCCACACCCCATTCTTCATGATGGATTTGTACTCTTCCATCATGGCATCTCTCCAAACCTGGTGTGGGTTAGCCTCCTCAAATGTAGTAGGCTCAGAATCACTCAAGCTAGTCACCAATGCCATATAACTGGAAAATCTCTCTGGTGCTTTGCTCTCCCTGACCTCCCTCTTGGGCGGTCCCACAGACTGCTCAGCTTCCTTCACAAGATCCTTAAGCCAACTTGGCTTACGTTTCTTGGAAGTAGCTTCTTCCTGTAGGTGCTCCTCCATAACCTCCTCATCAGACAACTGTGTACCTGAAGAAGTACCTGTGGCCTGAGATCCTATACCTGAAGATCCTGAACCTGTACCACTCGAATCACATGAACGTGAAACTTGTGAACCTGTGACTCGTGAACCTGTCCCTGTGCCAGAAGTCCTTGTAGACCGAGTCCCTGAAACTGATGAACCTGTAACTTGTGACCCAGTCACACTTGAAACCTGTGACCCTATACTTTGACTCTGTGAACTTGTCACTCGTGGAGACACAATCTGCTGCTCCTCCACCTCTGAATCATAAGACTTCCTGAAGGCTTTCTCCTCCTCCCTGACCTCCCTCTTGGGCGGTCCCACAGACTGCTCAGCTTCCTTCACAAGATCCTTAAGCCAACTTGGCTTACGTTTCTTGGAAGTAGCTTCCTCCTATAGGTGCTCCTCCATAACCTCCTCATTAGACAACTGTCTACCTGAATAAGTACCTGTGGCTTGAGATCTTGTACCTGAAGATCCTGAACCTGTACCACTCGAATCACATGAAGGTGAAAGTTGTGAACCTGTCCCTGTGCTAGAAGTCCCTGTATACCGAGTCCCTGAAACTGATGAACCTGTAACCTATGACCCAGTCGCACTTGAAACCTGTGACCCTATACTCTGACTCTATGAACCTGTCACCTGTGGAGACACAATCTGCTGCTCCTCCACCTCTGAATCATAAGACTTCCTGAAGGCTTTCTCCTCCTCAAATCTGACCTCCCTCCTAACAACAACTTTCTTCTGTGCAGGAAGGTATATGCGAAAAGCCTTCGAAGTCTCATCGTATCCAACAAAGATGCCTTTCTCCGCTGTAGGCTCTAACTTTGTCCTCTTCTCAGAAGGGACATGAGAGTATGTAAGACATCCAAATATGCGAAGGTGACTTATCTCAGGTCTCTTTTTGGTGAACATCTCCTCAGGAGTTTTGCACCCCAATGCTCGGTTTGGACTCCTGTTTTGAACATAAACAGCAGTGCTACAAGCCTCTGCCCATAGAAAGAAAGGAAGACTCTGATCATGCAACATAGCTCTAGCTGCTCCTACTACCGCCCTGTTCTTCCTTTCCGCAACTCCATTCTGCTGTGGAGTGTATGGAACTGTCAACTGCCTGTTGATGCCCTCCTGTCTGCAAAACTCATCAAACTCCTTGGAGGTATACTCACCCCCATTGTCTAACCTGAGTGCTCGAATCCTCCTACCTGTTTGGTTCTCCACAAGAGCTTTGAACTCTTGGAACCTCTGCAAGACTTCTTGAGATTGTTTACTTCTCAGAAAGTAGATCCAGGTCTTCCTAGAGTGGTCATCAATAAAAATGATATAGTACTCAAAACCTGTCACAGAAGCTGAAGACATCGTTCCACATAAATCTGAATGAATCAAATCCAGTATCCCACCTGCTCTGGTGTCATTGCTTGGAAAAGCAGTCTTGGTGTACTTTCCCAAAGCACACCCTTTGCACACACCACCCTGCTCTGTGCTGAACTGAGGCAAACCTGTCGACATCTCCCTCAACAATCTCAATACCGAATAATGCAGGTGACCCATCCTCCTGTGCCACAACTCACATGTCTCGATGCTACTGCTAGTATGGGCTAATGCATGATGAGGCTGGAAAAGAAGCTTGTACAGTTTCCCACATCTCACTCCAATGGCACATGAAGTAGATGGTCCTGCTGCTCTGGGAAAGATATGAACTTTCCCATCTAGAACACTTACTCCAAAGCCCCTGTCCTCAATAGCGGAAACTGAAACAAGGTTCTTCTTCAGCCCAGGGACATACAAGACATCCCTCAATGACATAGGCTACATGGACTCCCTCTCAAAGGTAACAGTCCCTCGCCCAACTGCTCTCACAACTGTGTCATTTCCCAGTACCACCTCAAGACTCAAGCCTGTCTCAGTCATCTCTGTGAATACATCATGTACACCTGTCATATGGCTCGAAGCCTCATTATCAATGTACCAAGTGGAGGTAGTAGTGGTAGCACTAAAAGAATGGCCAACCAATAATGAACACTGAATTTCAGCCTCCATGTCAGTCTTCATATCACTGCTAGTGAAAGATGTCCTCTCTGTACATCCAGCATATAGAGAGAACTCTTCCTCAAACCATGAGGAAAAATCATCCATCTCTGCTGTCGCTACTGTCTGCTGCCCTTTCTTCTTCTTGTTCGGACATTGTCCAACATAGTGTCCAAACTTCTAACATGCGAAACACTTGATTTTACTCAAGTCTTTCTTCTGCTCACCTGTATGCTGCTTGTACCCACCCTTGGGACGCTTCTTGAACTTCTTCTTATTCTTACCTTTTGCTGCCAATGCCACATTCTCCTCATCATCTCTGTGATGTGACAAACTGCCCTGTAAGTATCCTCTACGTGTCTCCTCCTGTGTGAAATCATCCCACAGACGATCCCATGTAGGCATGTTCTCTCGACCAATAATAGTCTGTGCGAACACACTCCACTGCTGAGTCACGCTATTTAAGGCTGTACGCACCATCTCAATGCCCTGTATAACCTCACCTACAGCTGCAAGCTCATCCCTCACCTGTGTAATCTTGGTGAGATAGGAAGCCAAGCCTTCCTTTTTGCTCATATGTACATTCTTCAATTTCTCTCTTAACACCATCTTCCTATTCTCATTAGAACTCTGGTAAAGGTTGGTCAAAGAAGTCCACATCTGAAAAGCATGATCTTTTGCTGAAATATGAGGGATCACATGATCCTTCACGGCAACAAGTATGATCCTCCTTGCTTTCACATCCTTCTTCATAAAGGTTGCCTTATCAGTAGCATCAGCAAGAACTGTTACAGGATTTGCCGTTGTACTGTTCACTATGTTCCATAGCTCATTTTCCTCCAGTATCAATTTAATTCTAGCCTTCCATGGGCTAAAATTTGCAGCCCCATCTAGTCTGTCCTCAACTCTAAGTCCAACTACCATGGCTGTAACCTGTAATGTTCAACTAACTTGTTCAAGAACTTTTTATGAATTCTGAAAATTTCCTTCAAAACCCTAACTTCTTCAAATCTGATTTTTTTTTTTCCTGTAAACCCTTGTTTCTTGAATGTTAAACTTCTGAATTTTAAATGTGCTCTGATACCATGAAAGTTTTTGACATCTCCAACCCGGTTTATAAGCTTCGAAGTTTCTCTGCATAGTTTAATGCCCAAACCCCAGTATGCACAAATTTTCCTAAAAATTTGACCTCAACTTTAAAACAGATGAGATTCTTTTCACCATTAAATTCAGACAATTAATTTTTAGTCAATAACTTCATTCTCAGAAAATTAATAACAACCATTCAACCATTAAAATGACAGGTATTTTTGGCCAATAGCCCAAGATAAAACCCCGAAGGGAAAACCTGTTTGGGAGAGAGATTTTATTTCTTCAGTAAATTTACAAAATCAGAACAACAGTACTTATCTCCTTGAAAAACGTGCCAAACTCAGACTGTACGGAATTCTGGAAATTCGTGTTGTACGACCTCCACACGGGTGACTGTACGGACTGAATTTCTCGATTTTTGTGCCCAGAAATCTGCCTCGAAAACTGTGCTTGTTGTACGGACAAAACATCAATAAATGCTGTACCTTTCTCCTCAATTTTCGTGCCCACCTCTGCCTCGAAAACCGTGTTGTACTTTTCTGTCAGTTGTCCGTACTGTACGGACAACCTATTGAAATCTTGAAATTCGTGCTGCTGTATGGTTTTGCATTGGGAAATGTGCCCAGTTTCACCTTCTCAAAACTCGAGCCACCTTTCTTCTTAGAAACTTTTTGGTTTGGAATCTCTCCAAAACCCTCTCTCTTTCTCTCTCACTTGCTCAATCTTCTTCTCTCCAAAAATTCTCTCTTGGATGTGAATAATGAATTAGAAATGCCTTGCCCTAGCGCTTTTTGTTCATCATAACTTCCTCTTCAAATCCAATGGTTAATATTAAATTAGATGGATGGCTCTCATTAAATGTTCAATTAATAATTAATAAATGTCATTTAGTGCACCTCATGACATTTAATAAAGTAGAGACACCCTCATCTAATTAATTACTCACTTGACTTTATTTAATAATATGAACTTAGGATATCATGACTTTTTAACTTTTAATGAAGTCACTTTAAAATTATAAAGTGCATCTCACTTCATTAATTAAAAATGACTAGGGGTCACAACTTTACAGTGTCCCTGTCCACCCCAAGGCACTACTAGGTGAACAAACACTTCCTAGGTACTTTTTCAACAATTGTGGACCCATCGTGGGAACAAAGAATGGGTTTATATGGTTCAAGTCTGGCTTGCCCAACACTCTTCAATTAATCAATTCCTTCAACACATACCTGTAGTCAACGATTTATACAAAGGCAATCCCCATTCAAAACTCTTCACAATTTCTCAATAGTTTGATCCTATATATATATACATATATATATACATATATATATATACATATATATATATATATACATATATATATATATATATATAATTCATGGTGATTCTATGTGGATGAACGTTGACCCAATTCTGGTAGAGAGGAGCAAGATCACAATTTGTTCCTTAGCCAACCATTTTGTGCTTGTGGATTCGATTGATTTAATTAATTGTGAGTGGACCATAACGTGAATGCTCTTTAAATGTTCAAACAATCTTAAACTCATTTGACTTGCACCTTGTGGACCCATCGTGGCCAAGAAACCCATGGTCAAGATCTTCCTTGGCTTTGTTGAAATTAGCAGCATCGGAAGACATTCTCCAATGAGAGGCCTTAAGTGGACATAATGTACTCCTTTTCTCAAATCTGTGGACATAATTGCAAAATAACTGATGGCCTAGTTTTCCCCCCGGCAGTAGTGACAGGGCCAAAAATGAAAATTTTCGGTTTTGAATTCTACTTTCACAGGAAGATGTGCCCTCCTAGGGCGAATTGAATTGACCCTCTTTTCAGGTTGATCTGTGGAGGAAAGTGCCCGAAACAGGAAGCCCTAGTTTCTCCCAGCACCAGTGACTAGGTCAAAAATGAAAATTCTCTGAACTGAGTTCTGCTTCCTCCAAAAGATGTGCTCTCCTAGGGCGAGTTAGCCTAACCCTCTTTTTCTGATGATTTGTGGAGAAAAGACCTTGAACTAGGAAGCCCTAGTTTCTCGCTGCTGCACAATGCCTTCTTTTCAACTTGGCTCTGAAACCATGCTAGAGTTTGCACTTTAATTTCAATTTAACTAGGATCTTTAATTGAAAGGAAAACAAGCACAACAAAACACAATAGACACAATAGTTTTCCTCGGGAAAACCATAAAGAAGAACCCCCCCCCCCCCAATTTCCTCAAAGATAGATTCGTCACTAATACAATATCAAGCAAAATGGAAAACCCAAATATAAGATGTCTTCTGAAGCTCTCTCTCTTTCTTCTCCAACGAACTTGTCTTCTCTCCTTGGTTATGCGAACTTGTTTGAGTGAGTGGTGTGTCCAAATGAGAGAGCAAGCTCTCTATTTATACTTTATGTCTGGGTGACCTTTTTCCTAATTAGGTCAGCTTGACTAACTTGACTGGGCTGAGGTGTCCCAGGGAGACTCAATAATACATTTTACATTCATTCTTTGGGGTGCTATTGCCCCGACTTACAATGGAGGTTTTACCTCATTGACCTAGCATGACCAAACATAATAATGACATCCCGAACAGAGGAAAAACATCTCTGTTGGAGGTACAAGTAAAATACAATAATAATATCAATATAAAATACAAATGAATATCTTCTAAAGTTACATTTACAACAACAGGTACGAGGGGTAATACTTGCTTGGCTGTTAGTAGTGAGCCAAGGATTGTCCATGAAGCAAGGAAGAGGAGGGCAGTATACCTTGAAGAGGAGATATCAAAACCTTCTACTGCAAGTTGTTGAAAATGCTCAACAATCAAGGGAGAGACGAAGTTGAGACAAGAGTGGCAAGGGGCATCTATGCTTGTGGTATCCCTTTTAATGTGGTTTGGTCCCCCTATTGGCAGGATTTGGTGAGGTTAATTAACATAGCCCCTCAAGGTTTCAAGGGGACAAACTATGAAACTTATAGAACAATTTTGATCAGGAAAGAGAGGCAGTTTCTTAAGGATATTTTAAGTCCTACTCGTAGCTCATGGAGTAGCTCGGGGGTTTCCATTATTTCAGATGGATGGACTGATACAAGGTGCAGGCCATTGATCAATGTCATTGCATCATTAGCAAAAGGAGCCATGCTCCTGAGAGCGGAATATTGTCCAGGTAAGGTAAAAGATAGTAAGTTCATTGTTGACATTTTAGTTGCTGCTATTGGGCAACTAGGCCCACAAAATGTGGTGCAAGTTATCATAGATAATGCACCTGTTTGTAAAGCTGCAGGATTGATTGTTGAGGGTAAGATACAATCATATATTTTGGACTCCTTGCATTGTCCATAATATAAATATGATTTTAGAAGAGATTGAGTCTAAAATTGCATGGACCAAGAAGGTCACAGTGCAGGCAAAGGAGATCATAAAATTCATCACCAACCACCACTAGTCTCAAGCAATATATCGAGATTACTCCAAATTGGAGTTGTTCAAAGTTGCTGAGACAAGATATGCCTCAAATTTCATGATGTTATGCTGCCTTATTGAGGTCAAACCTGCATTGATGATTATGGTGGTGGGTGTGACTTGGGCTGAGTGGAGACAAGCAGATTCAGAGAGAAGTATGATGTGGAGGATGTTGATTGATGAGGATTGGTGGAGCAAGATATAATTCTTACTCAAGTTCACTTTACTTGCATTTGAGCTTCTCCGAGATGCAAACACAGAAAAACCTTTATTGGGAGAGATTTATGATGGCATGGGTACCATGGTTTAGAAAACCGTGGAAATTATTACACAGGCGGCTCCCACTTCTTTTTGTAGATGTTGATTTTGCAGAGTAGGTGAGGTCCATCATAGTTGGAAGGTGGAATGAATTTAATACTCCATTGCACGCTTTGGCACTTGCTCTAAATCTAAGATTTTATGATGAATAATTCATTTCTCAAAGCAATGGGAAGAGGAAGGCCCCACATAAGGGCAAGGAGGTGGCCAATGGAGTGAAGAAAGCCTTCTAGAGGTTGTTTCCAGCTTCTATACAAACTGAAGTGAAGGAAGAATTCGCATGTTTTGCAGCTGGACTGGAAGATTTTGAAGACATTGTCTTTGGATGAGAGGAGGAGCATTAACCCGATTAAATGGTGGACTTGTCATGGGGCAAATGGTCTAGATTTGTAAAACCTTGCCACTCGTATTCTATCACAAGTGGCAAGCTCTTCATCAGCGGAAAGGAATTGGAGCACCTATGGTTTCATTCATTTAGTGAAGCGCAATAGGTTAGGATTCCAAAAGGATGAGGATCTTGCATTTATGCATACAAACCTATGCCTTGTGTCTGGTAGGGGTGAAGAATATACAAGGGGGCCTCATAAAGAGTGAAATGTGAATGCAGAATACCCAGACTTGGAACTCTCCCTTGCTGCCCTTGATATTGGTAATGATGCAAGCCGAAGTGGAGCTCCCTCTTTTTCCAATCAATGCTCTACTTCTGTTGAAGAAGCATCTTGTTCTATTTTTGTTCATGAGAATGAGGATGAGATGGACATATAATTGTACTTGTCTTTAGCTCACGTTTTATGTCATTTTCAGCACATATAGCCTCATTTATAAAGGCTGATTTTGGATGTATAGCCTCATCTATAAAGGCTAATTTTGGATTTTGCATCATGTAATCATCTATGGCAGTTAATAAAACCATGGTTTTCCTTCTAAAATGGTATTTTATGTGTGTTCATTCTTACTTTCTTGCAAGATATTGCGTTATTTAAAAAAAACTATATATACATATAATATATATATATATATATATATATATATATATTTGGTTGTATAAAAGCAATTGCATCATTATTTTCGTTTCTTGAAGTTTGTAAAATTGCTTATTTTAATCTACACCCCATATCTTTCAGGAGTCAGTTCATTATGATCATAGTTTTTAACTTTTTAATGGCCAAAGGTTAAAATTTAAGTTTTGTGGCTACTGTTGCAGGCAATTGTGTCAGACAAAAAGCCGACAAAGCAACAACTATCATCTATTGATTATAGTTTGTATCACCACAGGTTAGCTGGAGCTAAATATCTAAGAAAGGAAGCATGATAATTCACTCCATCATTTAAGTTCTATAAGCTGATTATGTATTACATTTTTATTTGCAATTAAGGTCTGAAAGTGGATTTGATGCTCTTATTGACAATTTTCTACAGCGACACTTTACTAGAAGAAGTCAGAGCACTTGTAGCACGTCATCCAGATAAAATGTCTGTAGGTCGCCACCTCCATGCCTACTAGGAATTTCTTTCTACCTGATCCTAACTTTGGAATCTTTTGCTTCGGTATGTTTCACATAATTCTGATAAGTGCAATTCAACAATTTGCTAGCCAGATGAAGCTCTTGAAGTCAACAAGGACTGGATATTCAGCAGAGATAGCAGTTGTCACATTTGCATCTGGGCAACAAGAGGCTGAGGATGGGCAGAAGACCCGCATCCTTCTTGTATGGTCCAACCTTATGGCAATTGTTTTTTTTAACTTTACAAAAGATTGCAATTATGTTAGTTTGGAATTTGAATTGGATTATTTCTTTATACAATTGCGCCATATTTTGCAATTTTTCTGACAGTAGATTCTCTTTGTGCTCAAGAATTTTGGACAACATGGAAGGGAGATGATCACATCTGAAGTTGCTCTGAGATTACTGAGTGCCTTAGCTGGGGAACACCACTTGCGTGGCCTACATAAAAGTTCCCTGAATTATATTTTGCAAAAACTCATCATTAAGGTATATTTCCAATGTCTGCCCAGAATGTCTTGTTTGATATTACTTGTTTTTAATTCAGTTGTTTGATAGGTTTTTGAAAAGTGTTTCACTTGATTGACCTGTTGGAAACATAGAATTTCTGGGGTACACGTGTTCATACAAATGGAGATGAAGGTGGAGAGAAAATAAAAATATTAATGTTGCAGCCAAAACATCTCTCTCACACACCTTTTGGTAGGTATATCTCATTACAATTTATAATACCCTTAGGTGGTTTAACTACCGAATCCTAACCTCAATATTTATATTACATTGGTAATTTGTCACTAAATATAAAGTGACCACATTATTCATAACTTCAAATGTATTGGAGTGTTAATACTCCAATCGCCATGCCCCCTAACATAGAAATAGTATTTTTTTCAATTGTCTATCTGCCCTTGCAAAAGCTCAATTGATTTTATTTTTTTACAACTTTTACAAAGAAAACAAATCAACAAGTAGGTGGATTCTATGTTCAAAACGAAGTTGATGGTGGCTTGATAAATGGATGATTGCTTAGGGGAATTCTATCTTCAATGTGAGGGTATATGCAGGTGATGGCAACCTAATGGAGCAGCATGGTTCCTGATCTGTTAGAGGAGATAGATAGATAGATTTTGCTCTGAAGACATGATGTGTATCCGGCTTATTTTCCTAGAAACCAGTGAGCATCGTGACTGGTTACCCAAATGCCCGTGTAGTCTACTTAGGTAGCCATCCATATTGAGCAGTGCCTTTTAAATCGCCTCGACTGTAGGCCTGCCTTATAGGCTACCTTTAAGCAGTCAGTCTGGTCATTGCTAGTCACCATCTTCATCAAAATGGGTATGGCAACACTCCTCTCACTGTTTTCTACCTTGTATGTTGTCATTACTTGTCTTCTGGGGGTAAATTCTGATGACTAAACTTATTGTTGTGATCTGTTATCACCCAAACTCACACCCTTAGAGATAAAGTCCTAAAGCTCAAGGTATGGTTTTGATGAAATTAAGAGGGAGGCCAATGTCACCACACCAAACCCTCTTCTGCTCTTTGGGTTGGCTCTTCTCCAGCTCAAGGGAGGCTTCCCTAGATTAGGATTACTAGAGCTTGAAACAAGGTTTAAAGTGAAATGAAGAGATGGCTCTAGCAAAACAATGTGGTTTTGTATTTAAAGGAATAAAGATGAAGGGACTGGAGGCTAGTGTCTTATCCATTGGGAAAAATGGGGTCAACCAAGGCTCTTATGAAGTTTAAAGGAATGATTAGAAAGGGTTAGGGAAGAAAGTTACAAATCATAGTCACTCTCTAATTGCTTCACAAATTTCAGAAATCTCACAAAAGAAAAACCTTAGATTAGATATTTTCAAATAGTCTTGAAGGGATACTTGTCATGCAAGGGATAAGAGAGCATGCAACCAAGAAATGGGATACATGCCACAGCTCAACACTTCCAATTGACAATCACAACATGCAAGAGAAAGGACTTACTCCATTAGTTCTCAAGATCATTAACATTTGAAGATCCCATCCATCAATGAAACATGAGCAACAACACAACCATTCAATGGAGCACTTTGGTCAACCAACCATGAGAAACCAAAAGATATTCAACTAAGCTCTAAGGGATTTCTTCCCCCATCCATCATTAGAATGAATGAGGAAGTCAACTATGAGAAAGCAAAACAATAAAATAATGCTAGATCATAACCAATTCATGTTGTGAAGTCAACAATGAATAAAATATTAGGTGTGATATATTATTTTTGGGATTATTTGAGTAGTGTAAGTCATTAATCTATGATCCATATCCCATGAGTATAGTCGTACCTGACTGATTTCTCATGGTTTTTGAATAGTCCACTTAGCACTCATTGCATTGGATGATGCTCACAGGGGTGAAGAAGCAGGATTGAGACTACCGAAGTGAATCACTTGCATTAATCATCACTTTTGAGTCTTGCACTTGGTAACTACGACTTCCCGAGAGGTCACCCATCCCAAGACTTTTCTGGCTCAAGCATGCTTAACTATGGAGTTTTCCCCACAATCAAGCCCACTTAGCTTGCTACCCCATTTGCAAAACCTAAGCAAGTATTGTGCCTTTTGAACTATATTGAGTTAGAGCTCCCTTGACTCTTTTTATTCAAGGATTGAGGGATTTTTCACAATCCAACATATGATATATCATTTTTGGTATTATTTGCGTAGTGTAATTCATTAATCTATGACCCATATCCCATGAGTATTGTTGCAGTTGACCAATTTCTCATGGTTTTTGAATAGTCCACAAGTGTGAAGAAGCGGGATTGAGACTAGCAAAGTGAATCACTTAGCATCAATCATCACTTCCGGCGCTTGCACTCGGTAACTAGGACTTCCTGGGAGGTCACCCATCCCAAGATTCCTCTGTCTCAAACACTTAATTGTGGAGTTTTCCCCACAATCAAGCCCACTAAACCTTAGCAAGTATTGGGCCTTATGAGCTATTCAGTTAGAGCTCCCTTGACTCTTTTTATTTAAGTTATTTAAGTATTGAGGGATTTTTCGTAGTCCAACATATGATATATCATTTTTGGTATTATTTGCATAGTGTAAGTCGTTAATCTATGACCCATATCCCATAAGTATAGTCGCATCTCATCAATTTCTCATGGTTTTTGAATAGTCCACTTAGCACTCATTGCATCGGTGATGCTCACAAGGGTGAAGAAGCATGATTAAGACTAGTGAAGTGAATCACTTAGCATCAATCTTCACTTCCCGGGCTTGCACCCAGTAACCAGGACTTCTTGAGAGGTCACCCATCCCAAGACTCCTCTGGCTCAAGCTCGCTTCTAACATGAAAATAATACATGAAATAAAATTACATTCATACCCTTCTAACAATACAATGACTTATTTAACCTTTACTCATCCAATCTAATTCTAACCTTGGTGTGACCCTATTAAAACCTTATTAGATGTGATACCCCTATGTTAAGAATCAATATGCATAGCCTAACTACCTAAGTCAAGTGAGGTTGCATGAAGTGAATTATGTACTAGGGAAGAAAGGGGGTCTTTATAAAATAACTATCATAGCAATATAAGAGTGATATGTCTATCCTTAACTTTCAAGAGCTAGGCTTTTATATGTTTCTTCCACGTGTGCCTAAGGAAGTTCTGTATGGGTCATCCATCATTGCACCTTTATATTGCGATCCCTTTATTTTATTTTTCCATTGATATTTCATTTATTTACATTTCATAGTCCTTTCGTTCACTTAATCCCTTTTTTGCTTTAGATTTGGCTTTGATAACCTAGGACAAGGGAACCTAGCTTTTTGCAAGGGGAGTATCTCCCATAATTTTCCATTTGCATTTCCATTTAATTTCTCAACATCATCCTTAAGAGTACTAGACGCTTTTGACTTTATTTGAGGCATTCATACATGGGAACAATAATGAGACTTTAGATTATTACTAATGATAGACCATTCATTAAGGGGAAAATGACAGTGATAGATGAATTGGCTAACAAAAATGAAAATGGCTAGGTAAAATGTTATGAAGTGGATGAAAATACTTTAACTTAGTTTACTAAGGCAAAGCACACCAAAGAAAGACCATGACATGGGTAATTGTTTTAAGCATATGAATCATTATATGAGCATAAAAGTAACAATCTATGCAAACATATCATCATATAAGAAAACATACTAAGAGTAAAAGAGGGCTAGAGATGTCACAACATGTAGAGGATCATACATTGTATCTTGCTAGGCACACCCAAAATACATGGACCATCTGATATATGTTGAAAGACCTCTGACCAATGATCTACGGTGAAGCCACAAATCTCATCTCAGGAACAACTGATCAAATCACCCCTTGCCGAAAGAGGGGTAACACAACCCAAAGGAATGTATCACTTAATCCTTCTATTTGATCCTCTACATCATTCCAAAATTCTTGAAAAACATTGAGGAAATTACAAAATGTGGATATCTCATTTGAATTGATTACCGTACCATTCTCTTGCATCTTTTTTCATAGAAATTGCAAACATTTTCATGATCACATCTTCATGGACAAAATTAAATCTTTCAATAAAATCCATAAATGACACGTCACACAACAAAAGATGGAGCATAGTTGTGAAGTCCATAGAATTTTGGAGCATGCTTCTTCCATAGTTGATAATTGCATTCACGAGGATATCCTTGAAGAAAAATGACATAGTATGAAATTGCTCATTCACACATTCTGTCAAACACTTGAACATCTAGGGTTTTAATTAAAGATTAATTCAGAATGCTTTGAAACTAAAACCACCACTTCAAGATCCCTTCAAATACTGAAATTTTAACAAGCACATAGAACACATGTATTTTGGTCAACCTAGACCGGGCAAAACCCTGAAGAATAAATTTTTTATTAAGAAGAGTTTTCTTAGAAAATTCATTTACACTGAATTTATCTTCTAACCCTCACTGACAAAATTCCACAAAACTGAACAGCAGTACTCTACCTGGTAATTTGTGCCAATGAGTGACTGTAAAATCTACTGTATGACTGCCCTCACGTGCCTGTACGACCTGCACAATCAGCACACTTTACTGCATCGAAAACATGCCCAAATGTGCCTGAAACTTCTGCTCTACGGTCTGTACAGCCTGTAATTAATGTACAGTCAGCAACCTTGGATTTTGAGCCCACGTGTGGCTGTACAATGCTGTCAGACTTTAGACTGCATTGGGAATCATGCTGCTGCTCTTCTCTTGGAAATCATGCCAACTCTGCTAGGGAAACTTCTCCTCCTCCTTCACTTTTCTTCTTCCTCTCTCTGATGGTGAGTGTCTTCAATGCCCCTTCTCTCTTTATTTTATACTTTGTCTTTTTGTAACTAACTTCTAACTACCCAATTTAGGGTTGAGATCAAATTACAAAATCAAGGGTCTAAAATACATGCACTCACTTTTTAATAATTAAATCATTAATTATTAAATATTTCACTTGAGTGAGACCCAAACTCATAAAGTACAAAATATCATACTTTATTTATATAAAAGTCACTTTTTGCATAAATGTACAAGGAACAAAGCCTTCAAGTTGTTAGTTTTTCATAATCATAGCATTATAATTCAATTGCATAAGATCAATAGGATCACTAGAAGAAAGACAACACAGAAACAAAGAGCACGAGAATTTATCCTGGGAAACCCAGTTGGGAGAAAACCCAGCAACCTTCGTATAGAGATGAATAATTATGAGAACAGAGTACAATGATGAGAGAGAAAAGGTGGAAGAACTTTCCAAGTAGAAACCCCAAAATATCTTCTCCTAGCTGCAGATGCGAATCTCTCTCCAAGTGGTGCGAACTAGCTTGAGTGAGTGAATGTGCAAATGAGGTGAGCTTTTCCTCTATTTATACAAGTGCCAAACTGGCCTTTTCCCTAACTGGGTCGACTTGTCTAACTTGACTGGGCCGACTTGTCTTGGGGGAATATAAAAATACATTTAATAATTATTTTCTTTACTTAATTTTCTCCGCAAGGTTTACATTGATTCTTTCAAGGGTTTATGTAATGTCCTCTTTTGCTTAAGCTCTGAGGACCATCCCGCAAACCTATCTGATTCCCATAGGTTCGAGCGGGCACTGACATTCAAGGGATTGACTAGGATTGATGCCATATACACCATAAGAAGATCTTAAGCATGGTTATTAGATCATCAATAGTTAAATAAGGGCCACAGGAACTAGGTCCCCCTTGTATGCATGGCATGCGGGCCATATTCATGTTGCATGCATTGAAACTGTTGTATTGAGTTTCCATGCGCACCAGAAGCACTGCATGCAAGTCAACTGGAAATTAGAAGATATAGCAACCTAGTCATGCAAAAGTTAGGTCAGGCCAGGTGAATGTTATAAAAGAAAGGTAAAGTGAGTGAGTAAGCCCTGCTTATATGATTATTGAATTGAGAAGTCGATTTGGAGAGCTCAGTGAGCCAATTAGGGTTGAGGGCACAACACTCAACCATTGAGTGTATTTCGGCAGCGAAATATATCTGCTCTAGTCACTATCAGGGTTGGATCATCCAGGTTCAACATTACTACTATCATCCGATACCAATCTTCAGCAGTTTATAGGTTCCAGACGATATATAGACCAATGGAATTCGCTATCTCTGTAGGGGCGCATTATACCAGTGAGATATCTTCATATATCAACACATAGGGCTCCTTTCATTTGCATGCTGGCTTCATTCTTCCGAGAGCACCACTATTACCCTATCCTTGGAAGAAGGGCTTCTTGTTCGGACTGCGGAGCAAGTTATCAACATCTTCCCTTTTCAGAGGACGTCCTCTCTTGCATGGGCGACTTTCCCAGAGGAGGGCTCACATTTTATACCTCAGAGCTGGTGCATGGTCTGCATGCAGCTTCTATAGTGATCAGAGGGGGATTCTAACCCTAGTGCACACCTTCCGGAGCTATTTGCCATCAGTATAGCACTTATAATTCCATATCAAGATTGAAGAGGGCACATTCTTGGAGGAGGAATACTCCATATCTTGCTCGTTCTCCGACACAATTCTTGCATGCTGATCTCATATTGACGTATATCCACTCCTTCTGAGATGAACTTGCAACAATTAATTGATATAATGCACAATATATGAGATCACAGAATATTTTTAGAGATCGCAGGCCACTTCGAGGGGGCAACCTCCTTTGAGCAAGTTCAATACAAATAACTTCATGGTGCCTTCATTGGCCTCAACACAAACTTATATACTAAGTCTAGGCGCCAATACTATGGGTCAAAACCATGGGCCAGTACAAACTATGGATCAACAAATACTATGGGACGACTTACAAAGCATATGCGTCCAACAACAATAATACAAACTATGGATCAACAAATACTATGGGACGACTTACAAAGCATATGCATCCAACAACAATATACTAACAAAGTAAATAGAAGGGTTGACATGGGTTCCTAACATCCCTCCCCCTTAGAAAAAAGCTTTGTCCTCAAAGCTTTAGATGTGGAAATTGTTGCTGAATTTGAAGGAGTGGTTCCCATGTAGCATCCTCTGGTTGCATTCCGTGCCACTGAATTAAGACCTCGATGATAGAGCGAGAGCGAAGCTGACGAGTGCGCTTATTGAGGACGGCCTTCAGCTCCAAAAGGATGGATCCTTCATTATCCAGTTCTGGTAAAATAGTTTGTCCTATGATGTTGGTGCCAAGAACTTTCTTCAGACAAGAGACATGAAATACTGGATGAATGCGGGAAGGAGGAAGTTCCAATTTATAAGCAACGGACCCAATCTTCTGAAGAATCCTATATGGCCCATAGAACTTTGGAGCGAGCTTATGACACCCTTTGAGTTTCAGGGAGGATTGCTTGTAAGGATGGAGATGAAGAAAAACCATATCACCTGCTTGAAAAGTGCGCTCAGAAGGTGCTGATCGCCTTGTTGCTTCATGTGATTTCTTGCCATGTGAAGATTTTCCCGCAAATGCAAAGAATCTGATCGCGGTTTTGAAGGACCTTGTCAACTGCCTGAACTGGTGAACTGCTGGGGGTGTATGGAAGAAGAACTGGCGGTGCCTGACCATAAACTGCTTCATATGGAGTCATTTTAGAGGCAGTGTGGTAAGAAGTATTGTACCACCTGTTATCACACAACTTGTAGTTGTCCCTAATGGTATCCCATCCGGGATGGTAGAGGAGATGGACAACTAAAGAGGTGACCCAAGAGATGCCACGGTTCCCAATGCATGCTGGGAGTCACGACAACCGAGGCACTCTTCACTTTAGATCTAGACAAGACAAGATCAAGGGGGAGATCCTACAACCAATCGACAGAAGATTAGCCAAAGCAAAGGTTCCTAGGGGGATGTGAAACTTGAGTTACGGAAACCAATGCAAGCTTAGGTGGACCCAAGGGTTTAAGTATGTAGTTGGAGAGGCTTAAGAAGTGACAATTGCTTCAACCAATGTATGAGTTGGGTCACCTAAGGAGAATCAAAAGGTAGATCTAGTACCATGAAATATACAAGTGGGACCCACTTCCTTAAAATAGGGAAAATGGTCCAAGATGGGTCCACTTGGTCAAAATTAATGGGAGATAGTACTATAGGGGCTCTATGACATGGATCTATTGATTGACCAAAAATTGAGAGCACCCAAGTGTGGGATCTAGGAAAAGTCACTAACCCCAAGAAGTGCGAATTACCCCAAGGAAGACTAGTGCCTTAGATCAAGGGCCAAATGGAGTCGGATGTCCACCAAAATGTAGATCGGGGTAGTCAAGGTGCAAAACAAGGTGGGTTTTGAAGATCAAAGGCATCCAATGGCTAGATCTTAGTAGATCTGAGATTCAAAATGCATCACTAAGTGACCCAAGTGGGGCACAACCCTCAAAATGAGGAATGGGGCCCTGTTGGAGGGGACCCTTCGGGATCCTTAATTGTCATTAGTTACTTATAGTTAAAGAATCCATTAGAGAGGGTGCAACTGCTCCAACCACATGTAACATGTATAAATAATACCATCAAGGTGAATATAACCAGTGGGATGCATTCGACTCATCTCTCTTGTCTTGATTATATCTCCGTGTGTGCTTATACTCTTTGCTTGAATACAACATATGGCGCCGTTGCCGTTCTCTTTTGGCTGGGTGACATCAGCAACAAAAGAGGAGCGGTTCGAACCTGAAGGAGATCGTGAGGAGAAAGAACCTTGCAAGAAATGCTCAGAAATGATGATGCTGCGTAATCGAATTTGAAGGAAATCGTGCAATGTTCGTTGAAGAAACCTGCAAGAAAGACTGCTCGTGTTTGATACTCCTGCGAAAAGAAAAATCTGAAGATGTCCACCGTGACCATTGACCAAGCATCGAACGATGAAATATTCTTTGACAGCTGCAACAAATGCCTGACAAGAGGATGAGGAAATCAATAAGTCTGCAAGAAGCAATAAAGGTGATCCTCTGTGCGTAATGTGTGGTTGCTGAGGGTAAAAATATTATTGGTGGAGAAAAACAATGACGAGGATATACGTATTTCAAGTTCGACTGACAGAAGTTCCCTACATTCGCCTTGATAGCTCTGCCACATTGATTCATCTCCGATGGCTCTCGACCAAGCATTCATCGACTGCAGTCCTTCAATTTCCCATCAACTTATTTCCAAGGTAGTATGCCTGGCAGTCAATTAGTCTATTTATCGACTAGTCTAGTCGTTTGGTGGAAGCTTTCTCTAGTTAACCGTATAAAAGAAAAAGTGTTGCTGCTATGAACAAAATGTATATGACTTCAACTGGGGGCGAGCATTTTGAAAATATAGATGACCTCTGTCAATTGAATGATATCCAACATTTTCTGCTTGAAGATCATGAAGTTTGCACCAGCTAGAAGTTGTTTGCAGTTCATTCAAGTCTATGATTTTAGTTTGCACCGACGGAGAGCATTCCTGGATCGTGCGGAGATCAAGATGGTTGACTCTAGTAGCTGCTTGTGAGTGTGATGGATGACCGATCATCCTTCCCGACTACTCTCGAAAATATAATTATATATGTCGAGGGCATATTGAACATATCGCAATGAAGTTGTCTGCCGACGCCGTTGAATATATGTCGACCACCCGAAGACAGACTGTCGATTGATACGAATGAAGATATTTAGTTCATTGAGACTCGGTCGATCGAAACTGTTATCACATATATAGTAGCTGGGCTACCATACATTATTTTTCTGATGCCAGTACACTATTCAGCCAGTTCCCTTACATTTGAGATGCTGAGATGAGCATCTATATTGGATCACTATCAGATTTTGGACAACAGTTGTATTCCCCATGCCATGACTGAGTCTCAGGACACTCAGAGAGATGACCGATGTAGCCATTATACCATTTGTACAGAGCAGTCAGTAGTGCCCAGAGTAGCAGTAGCAGTTTCAGAGGACAGGTGATGGTTCAGATGATGAGCATTCAGGTATATGACTCAGCAGGTATATCATTGTGTTATGGTTATATTGCTTTTATTCTTATTCTTATAGCATGTCTTAGCACTTAGTGTCATGATCTGGCGATCATATAGATATGTGGACCTGGTTGATCTTATTATATATACTATATTGTCCCTACTCAGACTTAGAAGTTCACTATTCATACTCATTGGTCTTACCCTCCTTAGGGAGAATAGAGGTGATCATTCCACCATACTTTGGCTTGCTAATGTTGGCCCCATTATTCATTGTCTTCATCCATCCATTGCCTACCTTTTAGTTTATCAACTTGACTTACTACTTGACTAGTGGCATGGAGGACTTTTCCCCACTGTAGCCGCTGTATTGGATGAGCTTCCCTGTTTACTGTGTCTCGACTCTGAGTTGGTGACAAAACTTACCTTTGGTGAGTTGGATTGTAGGCCTAAATCATTCTGGTCGGTTGTCCCGATGTTTGGCATTGGCTCGAACTCCCCCTAGTCACTTGAGATGTTGTTGGCTAAAACTGAAAGCTCATGTACTATTTATGGAAACTGATAAATTCGCCCATGGAAACTAAAAAGGGCAAGAGCGATGAACTGCTGAAAAATACTCGAAGAGTATAAGAAAGGTCCAAAAAGCAATGATTCTTAAAAGCTATATCTAAACAATCGCTGACCTTATACATGTATGAAAAACATGCCCTGGATGCAAGCTGCAACTAGTTGTGCTTATCAGCACACCTGAGATCCGAAGGGTTATGTAGGCCAAAAAGGCCTTGAAATGAAATTGAATGATCCTAATGAACCTGGATCAACTTGATGTAGACATGATGCCTAAGTTGAATAAGCACTCTAAACAACTTATCCATTTGTGAGACACCGCCATTCCCTGTGTTGTTGCTCATTCAGTATATACTATGGTGTGTATTCCCTTTCCCATTGCCAAAGTGTCACAAAGTTAAGTCGGTCAAGTCATCCCTTAGCCTAGCTAGTTATTTTAGCCTTCACCCTTCACTAGCAAATTGATCACAGCTATGAAGTGAGTATGGTCTTGAAAGTCTAGTCTGAGTAATAATAATAATTAATGACATTATATATTTGGATTTAGATCGCCAGTAATGATTACTTTGTGTTATAATTGTTATTTGAATAAGTTGTAGAGAATGCATTAACGTTTGACACTTTGCAACAGCTTCCGATGATGGTCTGAGTTATATTTGGTCATGTTGACTTGGTCAAACCTAGTTTGACCAAGGTCAACCATAGGATATGAGATGGTTGGACTTTGTGATGATGTGGATTGATGATATATGGTCTATGTACATGTACATGATGATTCTATGCAAGAGCTACAGGGTTATGATGATGATTCATGGTTTACAATAGTATTTGATCATTTACAGATTATTATTATTTGACCTATTCCGGTATATTGGATATATATATTGATCATGCAGAGACTCATATGGTTTATGAGTACACATCTTGGATGGATTTGGACCTTCTGAGTCCAATGAGACAGTTTGTTTTCAGTTCCGGGCACTTACAGTGATGATTGAGCCTCAGTAGGCTATCCCATTGCAGTTTTGGTCTGTTAGAGACCCTGTCAGAGCAGATGTGATTTTTATCCGGTTAACCTAGGGCGCTGTGCTTGGAGGGGGTGGTCCAGCCACTTGTTTTTACCATATTACCCCCCTCCCGGACACACTGGTGCCCTCACCTTGACAGCGCAAGCACTCCAGGAGGCAGTTTGGGGCAGTTTCACGCTTCCCGAGGCATTTCAGGATTGGTAGAAATGGCTATTGAGGAATTTGATTTGGGCTACTGAGGCAATGTTTTGGCATGGGATGATCAGTGATGATGGATTGATGTCTTCCACACCTCCTCCAGCAGTTTCAGCTTCATCGGGGCCCGCATCCATCACTTATGGCACTTTCTGATGATTTTTGAGGTCTTTTGAGGCCTACGATTTGACCATGGAGGCACGATTTGGTATATTGATGACTATTTTATTATTATTGTGCTATGGGGATTGACCAAAGGTGGCTAAAATTACCCCTTGGACCCACCATAAGCTTCTTATTATATTTTGTCATCATGATTTGGTGGGATTCCCCTCTTCTAGGGCGATTTTGTCCACTTATGTTATATTTTATGAGTGATCCATGTATTTTATTGTTGAGCTCATCTCAACCATTGATTAGACATTTGTATCTTTTAATCTTAGCCACTCATTCAAAAAGTGGTTAGGATTTTGATGCCTCTCCTTCCTATTTAAAGGAGAGAGCTTCTCATTGTAAGGGGTCTTTGGCTCTTGGATTATTGGTATAGAAAAAATTTCTTGTGGAAATTCTTGTGATCTCCTTTGCATCTAGTGTTCTTAGATGGTGATTGGAAAGTCTATTGCAACCTAACATTTGGAATTTGTGGTAAGATCTATCTTTTTTGGAAATCATTGTCTTGTCTACAGGAGGGCGACTTCAACAAGGGCGATTTTGCAAGGCTTCCTCAAATCGACTTTCTTGGCATTTGCTTGTATCAGGGGGTTATCATTAGTATCATTGTGATCTATGCTATCTTTCTGTTACTTCTCTTGTGGCATTAGTCTTATCTCTTGATTGCATCAAATCTGATATTGTTGACGTTTGTTGTGCAGGAGAGAGGGCGCATTGGCTTCTTGGACTAAATCGATTGCATATAAAACTACCTCAAAGCTTCTCAAATTGATCGGGTTTGCATAGATCATCATCATCAAGGCATCTACAAGGTTACCCAGGTAAGATCCACAGGTTTGTTTCTCTTATCTTGATCCAATCCATTGACATAGCTCATAAATTGATAAAACCCTTATTTCTTCAAACCCTCATTGTTACATTTTCTCAGATCTACTAAGATCTAGTGGGTTGTTGGGTATAATATTGAAAACCCACCTCTATAGTATCCACGGCATCCCAGATCTATAGTTTGGTGAGGATTGGCTTCCATTTGACCCTCTTCCCAAGCCAACCTAGCTTCGCCAAGCAAGGGCACACTTCTTGGTGAGGGTGAGTTGACCTAGATCTAGTTGATGGGTAGTTGAGATCCCGCTTGTTTCATGATCTACACCTCCAATAACCTACCCTTAGACTATCACTTTTTTGATTTCTACCTTGTGGGCCCTATTCCACATTTTAAGGGATTTAATCCCCTTTTTGGACCACTTGGTATCTTTAAACTCAGATCTAGTAAGATCTAGCCATTGGATTGCCATGAAATTATAGATCCACACTCTCACTTGCTTAAACGACTTGGATCTAAAGGTTGGATGCCATTGGACTTGTCTTGAGTCATTTATCCCACTTTTTAGTCTCCTTGGGTAAAGTCGCACCACCTTGGAGAAGTGAGTTGGTCCACTTCTAGGACATGGGTACATGAGATCTTTGTGGATTTGTAATGGGCATAATTCAAAACCTAGGTCTAGCAAGTCACCTTGTCAAATCTTGCCTTGGGGATAACATTCCTTGTTTTAAGGGATTGTGGTCCACTTAGTTCAAACATCAAATCTCTAGATCTAGACCTATTCATCCATCAAGACTTTAATTGCCCCCTTGTCTCATGCAATAGGAGTCCTTAACCCCAAGTTAACCTTACTTTGACTCCATTATCCCAATTCCCAAGGCACTGGTTTTTCACCAAGTCAATTCGACTTTCTTAGATTGTTGGATTAACTTGTGGTTTGACCTTTGTGTGGTGAACTAAACCCTTTGATGTCATCATGTATCATGATCAAGCTTGTCACTTGTACTAGTTAGCCCCAATTCAACCCATAAAATGCCTTGCATTGGACAGGGTTCCCAAGGCAGTGGATTTTCTCACATTGAACTAGTACTTTAATCCTGGATCCTATTTCACAAATCATAAGTCACTCTCACATCAATAATGAACCAAAACTATACTCATTGAACCCCTCACTTGTCTTGTGACTTCATCCTAAGGTCTAGGATAAACCATACACCTTACTTCACTTATAATTAACTTGATTTGGTGTCTTGGTTTTGATCTCTCCTGTCGAGAGTAGATTGGGTCTCCCCCTTTGTTGTCTGGGCTAGATAACATAAAGTGAAGGTTGCCTCGACTGGCGTGACAACCTATATTGGAGGTCGAGGTGATCGTGGTTGCACCTTTTGAGTTGCCCTTCCCTATTGCCATCCATGAGTGGATACATCCATAGGGGTAACTACAGTTTAGGTGACAACAGAAACTACTACCAATTTTGACGCTGTTGAGTGCTGTTGCTATCAGTCATCCAGAAAGTTGAGCATATGTTTAGGAGCAGCCGGTGTTCTAGTCTTATATCATCCATTGGCAGTTAAAAGATCCTGTCTCGACCAATGCACTGATCATTTCAGCTATTCAAAGTTATGCCAGTCGATGAGCTTGTTCAGAGGAATGTCGATCCTTTTCTGCTCTGAAAAGCATCGTTGATTGCTTCTTAGTTCGAGCATGTGAAGACTAAGATTGCAGTAAAATATTTTATACGTGTGGGTAAAATTCTCTTTTTCGTCAACGTGGAAATATAGTTGGTTGTCAATTTTAGTCAATGAGTTGATTGGTCGAAACCTCGTCGATATTAATTCGATCGGTTAAAGTATGATAAAGTGGCCAACAGAAAATTAGATGATGGTCGGGTCACTTTAGTTATAAAAATGGTTGGTCATAAATGTTACTTTGGTCGAGATTATAACTTATATATTGGTCGAGATTTTACTTATGTAGTCGAAGCTATTTGGTCGACCCTTCATTGTAGTCGATATAATAGTGTCGACAGAATTGTATTGTTTTGGTTGGTTGTAAATGGTCGGGTCATTTTATTTGTAAAAAGTGGTCGAAACTCAAAATAGTCGAGTCATTGGTCGATATTGTAAGTGGTCGAGTCTTTTTATGAAGTCAATGGTCAAGAGTCTACCTTTTTGTATTATAATTTTGTAATTCAGTCGGTCTCTAGCAGACTAAATAAATCATGTCGAGTCAAATAAGTCATGTCGAGTCGAGTCAAGTCGACCAATATCAGTCGGTATCAACTACAAGCAGCAGCGACACATTCAATTCGAAACTTGCAGGAAGCCTCACGACAGATAAGTCTACGAAAAGCATGTACTCAAGCAGAAGACATCTATACCACACAGAGAAAGCGCTTCACGTTAATAATGACAAAAGAACACTTAAATTGATCAAGCCCCCCGGTACTGACACACATAAACATCTATTCAATGTCATTTCAGACGTTTTTCAGGCAGTTGGTGAGTTGGTGCAATTGCAGAGCGTGGAAGCCCAGATGCTCCTGGACCGTGGAAGAGAATCCGACAGGAAGGTGAAAGGGGTAAGCGGCTCGATTGGCCACTACCCGACTGCTGACAAAGACTAAAGGAATCGCAGTTCATGGTTGTTAATGTTTTCTTCGAGACGAAGAAAGATTTTGAGGTGGGGGAGATGTTGGAGGGGACCCTTTGGGATCCTTAATTGTCATTAGTTACTTATAGTTAAAGAAGCCATTGGAGAGGGTGCAACCGCTCCAACCACATGTAACATGTATAAATAATACCATCAAGATGAATATAACTAGTGGGATGCATTCGACTCATCTCTCTTGTCTTGATTATATCTCTGTGTGTGCTTATACTCTTTGCTTGAATACAACAAGCCCACAAGGTGAAAATCAACAAGGTGAAACACTAGGGGTAGGTTATCAAGGTAGATCTGTGCAAATCAAGTGGGATCTCACCTATCCATGTGTTGGAACTAGCTTAACTCACCTACCCAAGGAGGGCGACGTCACTCAAGGAAGGCTAGGTGCTTTGGGGGAAGGGTCAAATGAAGTCCAAATGCTACCAAACTATAGATTCGAATTGCCGTGGATACTATAGAGGTGGGTTCTTTTATTATACCCAAAGCCAAGCTAGATCTTAGTAGATCCAAGAAAAACAAAAATGAGGGTTTTAAGTTTTAATGGAGTTTGTGACCAATAGGATGGAGAACAAGCGAAATCAATACATACCTTGTAGATCTTACCTCAAAGCTTGCGGCTTCTTAGCGTATGGAGAATTCTTGCCCTAGTTACAATTCCAAGCTTGATCCAAGTGTCTTCAACCAAAATCGTCCAGGCCCTAGGAGGAGAGATGTCCCATGAAAACCTGTAAATCAAACTACATTAAGTTAGATTTGATCCACAAATCCATAAGATCTAAGCATGTCATATCAAGAAAGCAATCAATGGTCAAAGCACAATTGAAAACTCCCTCAAGATGAAGACGTCTTGCCCATGGGGGATGTGAGAAACCCCTACAATCTTCCCACAAGGCAAATCGTTGAGCTAGCTTCAAGCAATTCAGCCTCCCTCTCTTGATGCCGATTTCACCTGAAAAGCAAACAATGTCTAGAAGCAAGAGATCCAAGAACATATACAAGAGTCACCCAATCAAAGCCAAGAAGTACATCTCCAAAATATTATTTTCATTCCAAGTTTTCCAGAGCCCAAAGGTGAGCTATACAATAGGCAGTCTCCTCCTTATATAGGATAATAAAGACCAAAACCCTAGATCTCAAAACCTCTTTACAATACATGAAGATGAGTGGTTGAGATTAAAAGATCTCATAATCTAATCAATGGCTAAGATGAGCCTAACAATATAACACATGGATCACTCAATACAAAGGTGACGTCATAGCTAAGAGATACAAAGTGAGGGTGACGTCATCCTCTAGAGGGGGCAAAAGTACATGGGCCCACATCATATGACTAGGACATGACTCATAAAGCTCATGGTGGGGCTAGGAGGCATCAATCCTTGCTAGCTCATCCCCATGGCACAATAATATAAAATAATATGTCCAAATAATACAAATGATCAAAATCTGTCCTCAAAATCTGTGAGAGACATGCAGTAAAAGGCCTCCTGTGGGCTCTGTGGACCCCACTGACTGATGAAAATTGGCTGGAAGATGGGGAGTTCACCCTGGAAGACCTCTGTGAAGACCAAGTGACAAAACCTTGCCTCAATTGCCCAAATTGAATTCCTCAGTAACCCTTTTATTCCATTTTTAATCTGCCTCGGTAACTGTGAAGCTGTAACTGTGAAGCTGTTGAAATTGCCACCTAGGGTACCTGCGCTGTCAAACTGAGCCCACCAGGCTCTCCAGAAGGGGGGTAAAATGGTAACATCAAGTGGCTGGACCACCCCCTCCTCATATAACGCCCTAGGTGAACTGGCCTCTCATGGCCCCTGCTAGTCAGGCTGGGAAATCAGCCCTAAATTTGGTCAACAAGTGGAAAACTGCATCTATCACTGTCAGAAGTGCCCGGAACTGAATGATAAGTGTCTCATTGGATCCAGAAGACCCAAATCTACTAAGAATGTGTACTCATACACCATGAGTTTCCCTGATGGGCCAACTGTAGGGTCCACCATATATGGACAGTGCATAATCTGATGATCTGAATTAATAATAAAACCTGCTGAACTGCATCAATCACCATATGAATCATATGTCCATCATTTAGTATCATCATCAAGAGTATGTGGGGCCATCAATTATCATCAATAAGCATACATGGTCCACATCATCCCGGATCCCAAGGAATGACCATAATCAAATTGGGTTTGACTAGGTCAATATACAACCAAGGATAAATCATATCAATAGACTTAGACATGTTCCTCTAATCATACTCACAGCTTAACTTAAAGCATAAACATCATTTAGTGGCATTAATGATGTTTGCATATTCCATTGTTATTTATTTTTTACTTGCACAATAGCTTAAATGACAAACTCACTCATTGGATATGGTCTAACTGCTAGCTAAGGATGAAGGCTAGGAACAAGGTTGGGCAGAAGGGATGACTTGCCTAAATTCAACTAAAAGATATTGTGGACTAGGAGAAGGGGGAAGCTACACTCTGTGCAGGACAAATAACACGGGGAAGGGCTGTGCCTCACAAATGGGTAAGTTGTTTAGAGAGTGCTTATTCAACTTAGGCATCATGTCTATATCAAGTTGATCCAAGTTCATTAGGATCATTCAATTTCATTTCATGGCCTTTTTGGCCTACATAACTCTTCGGATCTCAGGTGCGCTAAGAAGCACAACTAATTGCAGCTTGCATCCAGGGCAATTGTTTAGATATAGAGTTTAAGAACCATTGCTTTTTGGACCTTTCTTATACTCTTCGAGGATTGTTTATAGCGTTTCATTGCTCTTGCCCTTTACTCACGTGTGTTAAGAAACACATTCTAGAGTTTATAGTTTCCATGGGCGAATTTACACAAGTTTCCATAAGTAGTACATGAGCTTTTAGTTTTAGCCAACAACATCTCAAGTGACTAGGGGGACTTCATGCCAGTGCCAAACATCGGGACAACCGACCAAAATGATTTAGGACTACAATCCAACTTGCCAAAGGCAAGTTCTGTCACCAACTCAGAGCCGAGACACTAAACAAACATGGATGTGATCCAACACAGAGGTAGTAAAAAGGGAAGTCCTCAATATCAGAAAGTCAAGCAAGACAAGTCAAGGGTAAAAGCCAAGTAAGGAAGGTCATGGATGGATGGAGACAAATAAAGGTGGTGCCTAAGCTAGCGGACAAATGATGTCATGAAAGACCATATCTATGCCAGGTAATAAACCAGTGAGTTTTGTCAAGAAACCTAAATGTGTAAGTAATATGTCCATTTTATAAATTATAACATCATCAAGATAGTTCATTTTAATTTTACAAAGTTTGCCACATCATGAATCATATACCAAGCTAATGCTGTGAACATGACAAAAGTAACAAGATGATAATCCATAATCAATGATCAGAAATCCATAGGTCATATCACATCATCATAATAATCATCATAAACCATCTGAAACACTGCTGCAAGAAGATCTCTAAGCACTGAACTGAAACTGTATGGAATAAAGGGTCACATCGGTCATCAAATCTGAACTCTCAAGGCTCAGCCTTGGCACAAGGTCTAACATAAGTCCGATAAAATACACTGCTTTGATCATGAGTGATCTCAAAATATAAACTCATCATAGCCAAGCTCTGAATAATCCAAGCTCTGAAATGTGCAGATATCTGCTAAGCAAGAATAGTAGCCCTGCTACTATGGTGTGATAACACCACCATTCCGCGAGAGGGAGCCACTTTGCCCACTGATGTTGTTGTTCAGAGGTGAAGCAACGAAGATAGGTTTCCAAGCATTTATTGATAATTTCAGTTTGATCATCTGTTTGTGGGTGATACCCTGAGCTCATCTTCAGTTTGGTGCCAGTGTGGCGAAATAGTTCTGTCCAAAAATGACTGGTGAAAGTCTCATCACGATCCGAGACAATGGATTCCATGAAGACGAAAGATCTGGTCTAGGAAAATTTGAGCGACTGAGGAGGCTGTATAGGGATGGTTGAGAGCACAAAAATGACTATATTTGGAGAGGCGATCAACCACAACCAAAATCACTGTCTTCCCTCCAGATTTAGGGAGCCCTTCAATGAAATCCATAGAAATATCTGTCCAAATCCGTGTAGGTCTGGGCAAGGGTTCGCGCAATCCCAGAAGGAGTGTCGTTTCACCCTTATTGCGCTGACAGGTATCACATTCAATCACCATCTGTTAAATTGTCCTTTTCATTCCCTGCCAAAAGAAGTTATGTCGTGCCCGCTCATACGTTTTGAGGAACCTAGAGTGCCCTGCCGATGGAGAAGCATGGATTTCATAGAAGACAGCTTGTTGAAGATCTGTGCTCTGGGGAAGTACCAGACCTACGTTGCGGGGAAGCGCTGCCCCCCCCTCGCCCCCGCTCTGGAAGCTAGCTTTCGGTCGAAGCTAGTCGAAAGCTAAGGGGAATCGCGATTCGGTTTCGCTTCCTCCCGGAAGCAAATTTCGGAAGCTCGCTTCCGCCCCAAAAAAATCGCTCCCTGCCACTGTCATAGAGCGTGCAGGAATCGCTCGGAAGCGTCGCTTCCCTTTCGCTTCCTATTTGCTTCCTGATCGATTCCCACCGCTTCCCGGAGATTAAAAAATCGCTTCCCGTTTCTTCCTAAATCGTTTCCCGTAGCTTCCTCAGACGCTTCGCGTCAACCCACGGATTTGATGGTGAAGTCGAGCTCGTGGGGTCCACGCTTGGGTTTTGGAGGGGAGGAATAGAGCTTTGAGGGATAAAGCCCTCCTCCACACTCCATTTATCACTTTGCTTTGCTTGAGAAGAGAAGAGAAGAGAAGAGAAGAGAGGAGAGGAGAGGAGAGGAGAAGAGAAGAGAAGAGGAGAAGAGAAGAGGAGAAGGTGCCATCAAGCTTTGGTTTTTTCTTGGAGATTGAAGAAGGTTGGATGCTTGGCAAGTTGGCACACTCACTACCATTGGACATCCAAATAGGTAGGCTCTAAACCCTTTCTTGTTGATTTGCTTTGTGTTTGAAGTTTGAACTTGAAGTTTTGATGCTTAATGCTTCAGACTTGAACTTTTGAAGTTTGAAATTGACTAGAATCTAGAATGTCATTGTAAATGTTCCTCTCCTACTCTTTCCCATGCTTTCTCCATCATTCTATTTCAGGGAAACAGGTTAAACTCTAGTTCCACTTCCAACTTCCAAGTCCAACAAACATGATGATGGGTTTATGGTTTCTTTTGTTGGTTCCATTTGTTATTTTGATGATGTTCATTGAAAACCGGAGGAGGAATGAGGGAGAGGGAGATGATGAAGAAGTGGGTAGTGGCACATACTATGGAGAGGAGGAGGGAGGGGAAGAGGAGGAGGAGGAGGAGGGAAACCGAATGAAAACCAAGGAGGACTCAACACCCTTGTGGAAATATGTCACCAAGTAGGGAGGAAGCAAGGGGGGTGGAACCGCCAAATTTGGTTGCCCCCATTGTAAAAAGACTTACACGGTTCATATACCCGTCTGAGAAGACATCTACGTGGGAACATGCCATGTGATGAAAACAAAACTGTAAGAGTTTGTGTTTGCCCAAGTGTGTCATCAACACAAAGAGCCATGTATAAGAAGGAAGAATTTGAAGCACAAAACAAATCAAAAGCAAGGGTTGACCATGACCCCTCATTGAGCTCACCGAGAACTGGAGGCCCATCCACCCAAGGTAGTGGATTCTCACCCCCTGGGTCACGCAGGACCATATTAGATTTCCTTGACCAAGGTGGTAGGGATGGGGTGGATGCAAAAGTGTTCCGGTTTCTCTATGCATGTGGCATACCATTCAATGTCCTTCGCTCACCCTATTGGCATGAAATGGTAGACGCCATTCGCACTGCTCCAACAGGATACAAGAGCCCAGGGTATGACAAAGCTAGAACTGTGGGGCTTGACAAGGAAAGAGGCAAGATCCAAAATGCTTTGGGGCAATTCACAAATGCTTGGAATGAGTATGGGATATCAATTGTATCAGATGGATGGACAAATGTAAAAGGCAAGCCATTGATAAATGTTCTTGGTGTGTCTGCTACTGGTGCAGTCTTCCTTTCAGCCCATGACTACTCAGATACATTCAAGACTGGCATAAACATTGCAGAACTCCTACTCAAAACCATTGAAGCTATTGGTCCATAGAATGTCATCCAAGTCATAACCGATAATGCTGCTAATTGTAAGGCAGCGGGAGCAATCATTGAAGATAAATACCCCAACATATTTTGGTCTGGGTGTTTGGTTCACACAATGAACCTTCTGATGCACGACATCATTAAGTTGAAGGAAAATCAATACAAATGGATTGGTGAATTGTACAAAAGGGCAAGAAGATGATAAGATTTATAACCAACCATAGCAATGCCCATGGCATTTTTCGCAGTCACTCAAAGTTGGAGCTATTGAAGATAGCAAAGACTAGATTTGCTAGCTACTACCTCACTTTCAGGCACCTTTTGAAGGTAAGAGAGGCATTGGCTAGCATGGTATCAAGTGAGTCATGGCAGGTCTTGAAAGATAGGTCTACATCCGCATTTGACAGGATTGATTTTCAGGAGGTGGAAGAAACAGTTCTTGATGCGGGGTTTTGGGTAAGTGTCAAGTATGTTTTGCAGTTCACGAAGCCCATTTATTACATGATTCGGTTTGCAGATACAGATAAGCCGGTTATTGGGGAGGTGTATGAGCAGATGGATAGCATGCTGGGTCAAATTAAAGATATTGTTGAACAGAAATATCCCATCTTGTATGACCATATTCACACACATGTGGTAAAAAGGTGGGAACATCTCAACGTTCCACTGCATGCCTTAGCGTATGTGTTAACACCAAAATATTATTCTCCATCTTGGTTGGCCAAACCAATACCTGGGGGTGGGGTTAGGAGAAAGCCCCACACAGATCCAGAGGTATAGGTTGGGTACATCGCTGCTATAGACAGAGGAATGTGACATATTGCGCAGTGAATTAAGCAAATACCTTAGTGAAGTTGGTCCATTTGGTACTTTGCATGCAATCAGAGATCGAGATAGGGCGCCTCCTATCGAATGGTGCAACATGTATGGCTCAACATGCCAACGCTTGTATAAATTGGGTGTGCTTTCATAGGTGGTTAATAGTTCCTCTGCAGAAAGGTGTTGGAGCACCTATAGCTTCATCCACTCAGTGAAAAGAAACTGATTAAATGAAAACCGAGCAGAAAGCCTGGTTTATGTACATTACAACTTGAGGTTGTTGACTCATTATTGTGAGCGTGCCAAAACTGATAGATCATATGTCACTTGGGACAACAATCCGTAGGAGCATAACTTGGAGGATGGAGCCTTAGATTTAGAGCGCTTGGAGGAAGAGCTTTTGGGCGATGAGGATGATGCATATGGAGTACCACTACCAATGGTGTCCCCATCTTCTACCTTGTTTCTAGATGCGCCATCTTTGCCTAGAGGTTCAACTTCACGACCTCCATTTGCATCAGTGAGGGGGGGTCGTGCAGGATCGAGTCTTGGACGTGGCTCAGCAGTGGTGGCTATTGGGGATGATAATTCCACTCCCATTGTTCAGAGAGCACGAGAAAAGAAAATGGAAATTTCTCGTGGCAAGAGGAAACATCCATGATTCGATAAAATCTACTTTTCTTGTATTTTCTTGTTTACAGTACTTTCAAGTTTCTGCACTATTGACTCTTTTATATTTATTATCATATATTTTGTAAACATTACATGGCATTTCAATTTTCAAGTTTGAAGTTTGAAGTTGAACCTACCTTTGAATTTGAAGTTCACTATTTGCAACTTTGCATGATTGAGTCACTGACTGCATAAAAGCATATTATAACTCTTTGGTAATGAATATGATGCTTCGTGAATTGTTTCAACTTTCAAATTTCATTTTATGGTTGATGTTCTCTGTTATAGACTATGTCACTATAGTTTGGTAACGGTTACCTGGTAACTTTGGTTACAACTTACAAGTACTAGTGAGTCATGATGACAAAATGTTTATATATTGAAAATTTGAAGCTTTAAGGTTGAATCTTGATGTTATAACTTATGGAATCATGGATATTGGACCTATGATTGATAAATTCACTAGTAAATGATTAATGGATGATGATTGATGAATGATGTTATATGGTATTGTTATCACCAAACCTATAGTCGTCCCTAGAGATGGATCCAAGATGGATGGCAGAGGGGATAGGCAACTAAAGAGGTGAAACCAAGATAGCCTCGACTCCCAATCGATGGTTGTCACGCCAATCGAGGCAATCTTCGCTTTAGCTATCAAAGCCAAGATAGCAAGGGGGAGACCCAGATCTACTCTCGATAGGAGAGATCAACTCGATCACTAGAGCAAATCAATCTAATGAAGTACGTAGGGTGACAGGTATGGAACCCTAGAAATGAGGAAACAAGACCACTGTGGAGGCTTAGGAAAGGTATGATATGATAGTGAAAGATGACACATAGTGACTCAAGAATTAAGTATGATTCCAAGATTCAAAGCTAGTTTCAAATGGTCAAAATCAACTGGCTTGGGAAACGTGACCCTTAGAACAGGGAAAGTGTCCTAAATCAGAGATCTGACAGTTAGGGCTTTCTAGCTGTGCTTGATGAAAGGATATGACAATGTCTAAGTGTGCAAGCAACCATATAGAGATCAAACCCCAAGCAAACTCAACAACTCAGGAAAGTCGTGAGAGCTTGGAGAAGGATCAGTGTCGTGGTAAATGGGCCAAATGGAGTCGGATGTCTACCAAACTGTAGATCAGGGATGTCAAGGTGTAAAGCAAGGTGGGTTTTGAAGATCAAGTGCATCCAATGGCTAGATCTTAGTAGATCTGAGATTCAAAATGCATCACGAAGTGACCCAAGTGGGGCACGACCCTCAAAATGAGAAATGGAGCCCACACGGTGAAAATCAACAAGGTGAAGCACTAGGGGTAGGTTATTAGGTGAGGAGAGTGTGAATCAAGTGGGATCTCACCTACCCAGGTCTTAGAACTAGCAGAACTCAATTAACCAAGGAATGCGACCTCACTTGGAGAGGCTAAGTTGTCTTGGGAAAGGGGTCAAACGGAAGCCAATCCACACCAAACTATAGATCCGAATCGCCGTGGATGCTATAGAGGTGGGTTTTCAATATCTTACCCAAAAGGCCACTAGATCTAAGTAGATTTGAGAAAATGTAAAATGAGGGTTTTAACTTATGAGGGTTTTAATGACTTAGACAAATGGATAGATCATGGAATGAGAAATTTACCTTGAGATCATACCTGAGTGATGGATGAGGTTGCCTTGTTGTTGAGGAAAGTTCCCGCAGAGATCAAATGGGAGATCTTCGATTTCTCTTGCCTTGAGATGACGCCCTAGTCACACGTGCGACCTCCTCTTCCTGTCAACCAAGGAAAGTGATTTCAATCAGTTGAGCAACAATGGAGGAAATACAAATGAAAAGCAAATGATAACATGAAGTAGAAGGTACTAAGACAATAATACTCCTTGTTATCGACGAAGAAACCCAAAGAAGAGGCAGGGAGAGTCTTCCCCTACCAATGCGTCCTCCTTGAACCAATTCGGCCTCCACCTGTAGATGAAAAATACATGGACAAAAAGTATAGCAAGATAATCTCCAATAACCCAGTGCAAAGGAAGAACCAACGAACGAACACCAAAAGCATTCACCACAACACAACAAGTAGATGTAATAGTATTTTTCTATTCCAATAACCCAGAGCCAGAAGTCCCCTTTACAATGAGGAGCTCTCTCCTTTAAATAGGAAGGAGAGGCACCAAAACCTTAACCACTTTTTGAATGAGTGGCTAAGATTAAAAGATCAAAGTGATCTAATCAATGGTTGAGATGAGCTCAACATAAAAGTACATGGATCATTATAACAACATAATAGATCAATGGACCAAATCGCCCTAGGAGAGGGGGGTCCCACCAAAAGTGAATGATAAAACATAAGATCTAGCTCATGGTGGGTCCAAGGGGTAATTTCTAACACCCTTGGTCAATCCCCATGGCACAACAATAATAAAATAATGCTCTAAACACCAAATCGTGCCTCTCTGGGATAGTCGTGAGCCTTAGGAGGCTCCATAAATCAATATAAAATGCTGGAAGTGATGGGTGTGGGTCCCACTGGAAGCTGAAACTGCTGGAGAAGGTGTGGAAGACATCCCACTCATCATCACAAGTCATCCCATGCCAATCCCTTGCCTCAGTACCCAAATCGAATCCTTCAGTAGCCATTTTTACCATTTTTTAACTGCCTCGGGAAATGTGAACATGCCCAAACTGCCTCATGGAGTGCCTGCGCTGTCAAGGTGAGGTCACCAGGCTCTCTGGGAGGGGGGTAATGTGGTAATATCAAGTGGCTGGACCACCCCCTCCTTGCACAACGGCCTAGGTGAACTCATCAAAACTCATCACTGCTCTGACAGGGCCTCTGATAGGCCAAAACTGCACTAGGATAGCCAATTGAGGCTAAAAATCACTGTAACTGCCCGGAACTGAAAACAGACTGTCTCATTGGACTCAGAGAGCCCAAACCCATCTAAGGTGTGTACTCATACACCATATAGACCTGCATGGTCAAAACTAAATGTCCATCATATTCGACAAACCAAATAATAATAATCTGTAAAAGTGCTGAAAAGCACAAATCATCATCATAAGTCTGAAACCACTGCATAGAACCACCATGGTGACCTGTACCAGACCATATATCATATCTCTGTATCATCTGAGGTCTACCACCTCATGTCCTGTGGTTGACTTTTGGTCAAACTGAGTTTGACCAAGTCAACATGACCCAAAATATAACTCAGGCTATCATCACAATGCTACAAGGTGTCAAAGGTTAAAGCATGCTCTACAATTCATTAAAGTAACAATTATAACAAGAAGTAATCATTACTGGTGATCTAAAACCAAATATATAAAGGTCTTCAATATTATTATTACTCAGACTAGACTTTCAGGACCATACTAACTTCATAGTTGTGATCAATTTGCTAGTGAAGGGTGAGGGCTAAATATAAAATGGTTAGGCCAATGAATGACTACCGACTTGACATCATGACACTTTGGAAATGGAAAAGGAATACACACTAGTAACATATGCTGGACAAGCAGATAACACGGGGGATGGATGTGTCTCACATATGGGTAAGTTGTTTAAAGAGTGCTTATTCAACTTAGGCACCATGTCTACTTTTATAAAAGATGATCTAGTTCATTAGGATCCATTGATTTCATTTTATGGCCTTTTTGGCCTACATAACCCTTCGGATCTCAGGTGTGCTGATAAGCACAACTAATTGCAGCTTGCATCCAGGGAATGTTCATATACATAAGGTCAACAATCGTTTAGATATAGAGTTTAAGAACCATTGCTTTTTTTGACCTTTTATTATACTCTTCAAGGAGTATTTTTAGCTTTTCATTGCTCTTGCCCTTTACTCACATGTGTTGATAAACACATTCTAGAGTTTACATTTCCATGGGCGAATTTACAAAAGTTTCCATAAGTAGTACATGAGATTTCAGTTTTAGCCAACACATCTTAAGTGACTAGAGGGAGTTCATACCAGTGCCAAACATCGGGACAACCGACCAGAATGATTTAGGACTACAATCCAACTCACCATAGGTAAGTTCTGTCACCAACTCAGAGCCGAGACACAAATAAACAGGGAAGCGTATCCAACACAGAGGCTACAGCGGGGGAAGGTCCTCCATGCCACTAGTCAAGTAGTAAGTAAGGGTAATGAACAAACTGGGAGGTAATGGATGGATGAAGACAGTGAATAATGAGACCAACACTAGCAAGCCAAAATATGGTGGGAATGATCACCTCTATTCTCCCCAGGGAGGGTAAAACCAATGAGTATGGGTAGTGAACTTCTAAGTCTGAGTGGGGACAAATATATATATATATATATAAAAGTGCAACAAGGTCCACATATCTATATGATCGCCAGATCATGACACTAAATGCTAAGACATGCTACAAGAATGAATATAAAAGCAATATAACCATAACACCAAAATATACCTGCTGGGTCATATACCTGAATGCACAATATCTGAACCATAACCATCATCTGTCCTCTGAAACTGTTGCTGTAACTCTGGGCAATACTGACTGCTCTAGGCAATACTGACTACTCTGTATCAATGGCTAAATGGCTACATCAGTCATTTTCTGAGTGTCTTGAAATTCAGTCATGGCATGGGAAATAAACTGTTGTCCATGTAATAATCATGATCCATAGTAGATGCTCATCTCGACATCTCAATGTAAGGGAACTGGCTGATAAGTGTACTGGAATCAGAAAAATAGTGTATGGTAGCTTGGCTACTATATATGTGATAACAGGTATTATTGTTTATTTCATGTTTTTATCATTTCCATAACTAATTCAACATTCTACTTGCATTTGTTGACATATATGCATCAAAATATATATTATATAAAAAAACGCTTCCTAACCGGAAGCTTTTGAAAATTTCGCTTCTCGCTTCTCACTCCTGCTCCCGCTTCTCGCTCTCGCTCCCGCTCCCAAGTAACCTTGTACCAGACAACCCTTGTATCTCAGGGAAGCACCATCCCAAGAGTAATGTGGTACAGCAGAAGGGTTGTTGGCCAAGCATTGGATGATTTGAGATAATGAAGAGTCATTCACATAGCCCTGTTGAACAGATTGCAACCAATTTGGAACAGGCATAGAAATAGCTGAAAGAGAACCCTGGTCATCAAATGTGCGAGAAAGAGCATCCGCTGCAATATTGTCCTTACCCCTCTTGTAAGTGATCTCATAGTCATAACCCATGAGTTTGCTAACCCATTTCTGTTGTGCTGGGGAGGATACACATTGTTCCAGGAAATATTTCAGACTCTGGTGATCAGTCTTGATGCATAAATGATTCCCTAATAGGTATGGTTGCCACTTCTGTACTACATGCAAAATAGCCATAATTTCCTTCTCATATGTAGAGGCAGCTAAATTCTTACCTGAAAGGGCTTTGCTGGTGAACGCAATGGGGTGTTCATCTTGACGAAGAACAACACCAAGTCCATTGCCGCAAGCATCACTCTCAATAGTGAAGGGCTTGGAAAAATCGGGCATAGTTAGAACAGGTGTAGTACACATAGCTTGTTTCAGTTTGTCAAATGTACACTCAGTAGCATGTGTCCATGTAAAAGCATCCTTTTTCAATAGAGCAGTTAATGGAGCTGCAATCTTCCCATAATCCTTGACAAACTTGCGGTAGTAGCCAGTCAACCCCAAAAAACCACGAGGCTTTTGAGTGTTTGAGGATGTGGCCAATTGTTCATGGCAGCGATTTTGGTAGGATCCACGCGAACCCCTTGTGTTGAGATAATGTGCACGAGATACTCAACTTCCTTCTGTCCAAAAACACATTTAGACTATTTGGCGTGGAGATGATGGTCAGAGAAAAGTTGCATTACAAGATCCAGATGCTGGAGATGTTCAGCCCATGTTTTACAGTAGATGAGGATATCATCAAAGAATACCAGAATGAATTTCCGCTAGTAGGGCCGGAATATTTTATTCATCAAGGCCTGGAATGTGGAAGGAGCATTAGTGAGGCCAAAGGGCATGTCCAAAAACTCATAGTGGCCATCATGTGTGCGGAAAGTTGTTTTAGGGATATCATCTTCATGAACCCGAATTTGATGATACCCAGAACGAAGATCCAACTTGGAGAAAAATTGAGCACCATGAAGCTCATCAAGAAGCTCATCAACAACAGGAATTGGAAACTTATCCTTGATGGTGAGGTGATTAAGTGCTCGGAAGTCAATGCAGAGGCGCCATGACCCATCTTTTTTGTGGACAAGAAGAACTGGTGAAGAAAAGGAACTAGTGCTTGGGCGAATAATACCTTGCTTCAGTAAGTCCCGAACGAGCATTTCAATCTTTGTTTTTTGGTGAAATGGGTAGCGATAGGGCCTGATGTTGGGAGGAACGCTTCCAGGAAGGAGCTGAATACGATGATCCTCTGGCCTTGAAGGTGGCAATCCCATTGGTTCAGCAAAGACACCTGTATATCGATTCAAAATTTGATGTAGATCCAAAGTAGTGGTGGAGACCGCTGATGGTTGCATCTGAATGGAATGGATCTGAGCGATGACACCATGTGAATTATTCTTAAGGAGTTTTTCCATGCGATGTGAACTGATGATGCTGAGAGACCCTGGTTGTAATCCCATCAATGTGTGTTTTTGTCCATTGGGGGAAAGCTGCATCCAAAGTTCAGCAAAAACCCATAAGATGGGGCCAAGTGTGCGTAGCCATTGAGCGCCCAAAACCACATCACATCCGCCTAAGGTCAAGGCAAACATGTCAGAGCGCAGGTTATAATCTCCCATAGAGATACGCACATTACGACACTTCCCTTTGCAAGGTAAGGTGCCCCCATTGACAACCATGACTTCAAAGTTGGAGTAAGGATGGATAAAACAATCAATCTGTTTGGCGATCCGAGGGTCAATGAAATTATGAGTGCTACCAGAATCAATGAGTATTGTAAGAGGAAGCTTCTTGAAGTAACCCCTGATCCGCATTGTTTGGGGGGTGGTGATTCCAGCTAAAGCATGGAGAGATATCTCTGGCTGGTCGTCCTGAGACGGAGGGTCAAGAGGCGGCTCCTGAATGTCGACCTGAGCATCCATTGTATCTGGAGTTTCTTCACCAATTTCAGAGGCAGGCGGACAATCCACATCCAAGAGATAGAGATTTTGCTGAACACATCTATATCCTCGAGTGAATTTCTCATCACAATTATAACAAAGCCCTTTTTCTCTGCGTGTCTGCATCTTAGTTTCAGACAAATGCTTGATAGGAGTTGGTCGAGGAGCTGGCGGGATGGGAGGTCGTTGAGAACCCATATTTTGGAAGGGAACAAAAGTGGGTTTGGAGCGTTGTTGGGCTGCAATCTTGTCTTCTACCAACTTAGCCAACCCCAGGGCTTCCATCATTGTGTTGGGACAGAACATTTTGACCTCAGAGCGGATTGCATCCATTAGACCACTGATAAAACAACTCCGGTAGAAGTCATCAGGCAATCCTTCGGTGTGGTTGGCTAGTTTCTCAAATTCGGTTTGATACTCTCTCACAGTGCCAATTTGACGAAGTTTAGTGAGGGCTCCTGTGAAGTCATCAAAAGCACTAGGACCAAATTGTTGCAAAAGGAGCTGGCAAAAATATGGCCATTTTGGCTCTTCATGAGCCTTGATGTACCAACGGTACCATTGAAGAGCTTCCTGTTCCAAATGAAAGGATGCAAGTGAAACTTTGTTGACATCAAAAGTACTATGCAAACTGAAATATTGTTCTGTAGGATAGATCCATCCAGTCGGATTAGTAACATTGAAGCGAGGAAAATCAAGCTTTGGACCACGAAAATTGCTGGAAGAAGAGAACCCATTGTCTGATGAAGACTCAGACTGTCGTTTGTTGTTCATGGCTGAATGCTCAAGATGGATGCTGAGAAATTTTTCATCCAGATCCTGGAGTTTGGTTTGGATGGCTTCAAGTGCTTCCTCCATGGTTTTTGTTTTTGCGCGGGTGACAACCATAACCAGGAGTTTTTTTTTTTTTTGAGTGGGTAGAAAAACAAAAACAGAAACTGTTTCAGTAAAGGAAAATTTGGATTTGGGAAAAAATCTGATGGGTAATTTGGGTTTGACTAGGTTTTGGACATTGTCGAATGAACAGGGAAGTAGAAAAGGTGGATTTTAGAAGCAGGGTGAAAGAATGAGAAAATTTGGCCGAGAGGGACAAAGAAGCAGAAATAGGAAAGGAACTTTGTGGTAAAATTTGAGGGTGATTGGGTGAAAATCGTAGAAGTTATGGCAAACCCTAAAAGTAGACAAATGTGGGATTTCTGGCTTTGGGAAGTGGAATTGGGTATAGGGTCCTCAGGAATGAAATATGCAGAATGGTATTACAGGGGTGTCAGGGAAGTTTCAAGGGAAACAGAGTGAAAACAAGGGATCTGGAACGACGCGGAAGGGATCGGAAACAGATAGATCTGCAACGGTGCGAAGTGATCGGAAACAGATGGATTTGCAACGGCGCGGAGGTGATCGACAACAGATAGATCTGCAATGGCACGGAAGTGATCGGCAACAGTTCTGGACAGAGGAAATCTGCGATTTTTCAGCTGAAAATAGATATGGACCCCAAGTATGCTCGACTTCCTAACAGTTCAGGGGATTCACTCGGCCACCAATGCTGTTTGACAACTTGCGTATTGGGGCAGTACCCCTCACTCCATAGCTCAGGTAAAATTGATAACCGCTTTGCCACAAACGATAGCTCTTGGTTTACCTCACGGGTGGGAACTAGTCAATCAGGTAGGTGTCGTTGCCCTTTTCGCTAACAGGTCCTCTCAATGGGCCAGCTACTTCGGGGTTTCTTTGGTACTTCTTACAGTTAAGCGGATAGGGATTATTTCCAGATCCAAACCTGCAACAGATGCGAAAATTTTTTTTTGGCTGAAATTTCACCCAACGAGCCCAAGAAAGTGCTATGATATTAGATGAGATGAACCTGCAACAATTAATTGATATAATGCACAATATGTGAGATCACAGAATATTTTTATTGATCGCAGGTCAGTTCAAGGGGGCAACCTCCTTTGAGCAAGCTCAATACAAATAACTTCACGATGCCTTCGTTTGGCTCAACACAAACTTATATACTAGGTCTAGGCGCCAATACTATGGGTCAAAACCATGGGCCAGTACAAACTATGGATCAACAAATACTACGAGACGACTTACAAAGCATATGCGTCCAACAACAATAATACAAACTATGGATCAACAAATACTACGGGACGACTTACAAAGCATATGCGTCCAACAACAATATACTAACAAAGTAAAGAGAAGGGCTGACATGGGTTCCTAACACCTTCATATGATGGTACGTACAGGCATATTTTCTATCCCTATTTTATAGCATTTCTGATTATCTGGGTTATTTAGGGGTTGGCAAACCCATACATCTGCATTCATGCTCATGCAAGCATAGTTCAGTACATGCATTCATATTTACTTCAAGTATTGAGCCCTAAAGACTACTAGCAAGCAACAGAAACTCCATAAACAGACAAAAATATCAGTTGGAATAGTACAGTTTACATGATTAATTACATCAAGATCAACTCCCGTAGGAGGTACAAATAATTACAATAAAATATAATAGGAATATCTTCCAAAGTTGCACAAAATCCAACACTCGCTCTCAACAAGGAAGGTATTCTTTGGTCATCATCAGCATCACGATCATCTGGGTTTCATCTGTACATCTATATCGTCTCAATCATCTCTATACATACTGAAGGTTGTCAACACAGTCTCAGTCCTTCGAGAAGTTTCATCATGCATCAACTCCACCAGTCCTTTGGTGAGTCCAGGAGTAGTCTCTCCATCCTACCTGGATGTTTTGAGAGATGAGCTTTACAATCTGCTACCTGTCCGTCTCATCTGTCGATGGGATCCTCCCATACTTGGCTGAGAACCTGGACGAGCAGAGGTGCACGGCCATCTACTACTTGTTCATCTCATCTGCCGATGGGATACTCCCATACCTGGCTGAGAACCTGAACGAGTAGAGTTACCTGTGCAAGCGTCACACGACAATCTACTCCTCGTCCGTCTCATCTGCTGATGGGATTACTCCCATACCTGGCTGAGAACTTGGACGAGTAGAGGCACTTGTGTGTAACTCGACCATCTACTACCCGTCCGTCTCATCTGTCGATTGGATTGCTCCGATACCTGGCTAAGTACTTGGACGAGTAGAGGCACCTGGGTGGAACCCTACCATCTACTACCTGTCCATCTCATATGCCGATGGGATCACTCCCATACCTGGCTGAGAACCTGGACGACAAGAGGCACCTAGGTGAAAGCACGGTAAACATCTCTATGTCATCTTTCCCTCTCAAGGAGGGACACGTTCTCTTCTACTCCAAGTCTTCTATGAAAGTATTCAAACTTTATCCTAGGAAGAGGCTTGGTGAGAACATTTGCAGTTTGGTTATTTGTCGGAACATACTTGTTGTCACCTAAACTGTAGTTGCCCCTATGGATGTATCCAATCATGGATGGCAATAGGGGAGGGCAACTCAAAAGGTGCAACCACGATCACCTCGACCTCCAATAAATGGTTGTCACGTCAGTCGAGGCAACCTTCGCTTTATGTTATCTAGCCCAGATAACAAAGGGGGAGACCCAATCTACTCCCGACAGGAGAGATCAAAACCAAGACACCAAATCAGGGTATTTCTAAGTGAAGTTAGGTGTATGGTTTATCCTAGACCTTAGGATGAAGTCACAAGCCAAGTGAGGGGTTCACTAGGTATAGCTTTGGTTCATAGTTGATGTGAGAGTGACTTACAATGTTTGAAGTGAGATCTAGGATTAGTGTACTAGTTCAATGTTGGAAGATCCACTGCCTTGGGAACCGTGTCCAATGCAGGGTAGTTTAAGGGTTGAATTGGGGCTAACTAGTACAAGTGACAAGTTTGACCATGATACATGATGGTTTCAAGGGTTTAGTTCACCATGCATAGGTCAAACCACAAGTCAATCCAACAATCTAGGAAAGTCGAATTAACTTGGAGAGAAACCAGTGCCTTGGGAATTGGGAAGTGGAGTCAAAGTAGGGTTGACTTGTGGTAAAGGACTCCTAGTACTTGGGACAAGTGGGCAATAAAGGTCTTGGTGGATAAGTAGGTCTAGATCTAGGTTTGACCCAAGTGGACCACAATCCCTTAAAACAAGGAATGCTATCCCCAAGGCAAGATTTGACAAAGTGACACACTAGACCTAGGTTTTGAATTATTCCCGTTCCAAATCCGCAAGAATCTCAAGTACCCACGTCCTAGAAGTGAGTTAACTCACTTCTCCAAGGTGGTGCGACTTTACCCAAGGAGGCTAAAAAGGTGGGTTAGGTGGGTCAAGACAAGTCCGATGGCATCCAAACTTTAGAATCGGACATCCAAACTTTAGATCCGGGTAGGTTAGTCAAGTAGGAGTATGAATGTATAATTTCACGGCAATCCGACGGCTAGATCTTACTAGATCTGAGTTTAAGTACACCTAATGGTCCAAAATGGGGATTAAATCCCTTAAAATGTGGAATAGGGCCCACAAGGTGAATTTCAGAAAAGTAACAATCTGGGTGTATGTTATTTGATGTGTAGATTATGGATTAAGCGGGATCTCAAACACCCATGTACTAGATCTAGGTCAACTTGCTCAAACTAGGAAGTGCGCTTTGGTTGGGAGAAGCTAAGTTGGCTTGGGAGAGGGGTCAAACGGTAGCCAATCCTCACCAAACTATAGATCCGGGATGCCGTGGATGCTATAGAGGTGGGTTTTCAATATTATGCCCAACAACCCACTAGATCTAAGTAGATCTGAGAAAATGTAAAAAGGGGGTTTTGAAGTATTTAGGGTTTTAACAATTTATGAACTATGTCAATGGATTGGATAAAGGAAAGAGAAACAAACCTGTGGATCTTACCTGGGTAACCTTGTAGATGCCTTGATGATGATGATCTATGCAAACCCGATCAATTTGAGAAGCTTTGAGGTAGTTTTCTATGCAAGTCGATTTGATCCAAGAAGCCAATGCGCCCTCTCTCCTGCACAACAAACGTCAACAATATCAGATTTGATGCATCAAGAGATAAGACTAATGCCACAAAAGAAGTAACAGAAAGATAGCATAGATCACAATGATGCTAATGATAACCCCCTGATACAATCGAATGCCAAGAAAGTCGATTTGAAGAAGCCTTGCAAAATCGCCCTTGTTGAAGTCGCCCTCCTGTAGACAAACAATGATTTCCAAAGATAGATCTTACCACAATTTCCAAATGCTAGGTTGCAATAGACTTTCCAATCACCATCTAAGAACACCAGATGCAAAGGAGACCACAAGAATTTCCACAAGAATATTTTTCTATACCAATAATCCAAGAGCCAAAGACCCCTTACAATGAGAAACTCTCTCCTTTAAATAGGAAGGAGAGGCACCAAAACCCTAACCACTTTTTGAATGAGTGGCTAAGATTAAAAGATACAAATGTCTAATCAATGGTTGAGATGAGCTCAACAATAAAATACATGGATCACAAATAAAATATCATGTGAGTGGACAAAATCGCCCTAGAAGAGGGGAATCCCACCAAATCATGATGACATAATATCATAGGAGGCTTATGGTGGGTCCAAGGGGTAATTTTATCCCTCCTTGGTCAATCCCCATAGCACAATAACCATAAAATAATCATGAATGTACCAAATCGTGCCTCCATAGTCAAATCGCAGGCCTCAAAAAGACCTTAGAAATCCACAGAAAGTGCCATAAGTGATGGATGCGGGCCCCGATGAAGCTGAAACTGCTGGAGAAGGTGTGGAAGACCCCAATCTATCATCACTGATCATCCCATGCCATAACTTTGCCTCAGTAGCCCAAATCGATTTCCTCAATAGCCATTTCTACCAATCCTGAAATGCCTTGGGAAGCGTGAAACTGCCCCAAACTGCCTCCTGGAGTGCCTGCGCTGTCAAGGTGAGGGCACCAGTGTGTCCGGGAGGGGGGGTAATATGGTAAAAACAAGTGGCTGGACCACCCCTCCATCATCAGCGCCCTAGGTCAACCGGATAAAAATCTCATCTGCTCTGACAGGGCCTCCGACAGACCAAAAATGCACTAGGACAGCCTACCGAGGCTCAATCATCACTGTAAGTGCCCAGAACTGAAAACAAACTGTCCCATTGGACTCAGAAGGTCCAAATCCATCCAAGATGTGTACTCATACACCATATGAGTCTCTGCATGATCAAAATAAATATCCAATATACCGGAACAAGGCCAATAATAATGATCTGTAAATGACCAAACACTGCTGTAACCCAAGAATCATCATCATAACCCTGTAGCTGCTGCATAGAATCATCATGTATGTATACATAGACCATATATCATCTATCCATATCATCATAAGGTCTAACATCTCATGTCCCATGGTCCTCCATGGTCAAACTGGGTCTAACCAAGACCAAATATAACTCAGACCATCATCCAAGGCTGCTGCAAAGTGTCAAGGTTAATACATGCTCTACAACTTATTCAAATAACAATTATAACACAGAGTAATCATAACTGGCGATCTAAATCCAAAAATATAGTGTCGTTAATTATTATTATTACTCAGACTAGACTTTCAGGATCATACTCACTTCATAGCTGTGATCAATTTGCTAGTGATGGGTGAGGGCTAAATTAACTGGCTAGGCTAAGGGATGACTTGACTGACTTGACTTTGTGACACTTTGGCAAGGGAAAGGGAATACACACCATAGTATATACTGAATGAGCAATAACACAGGGAATGGCGGTGTCTCACAAATGGATGAGTTGTTTAAAGAGGGTTTATTCACCTTCACAGATGCGCACAATCCATAATACAAATAATGCCAGCAATTGTTTAGATATAGCATTTAAGTTCCATTGCTTTTTGGGCCTGAAGTTTCCATAGCCTTGATCTATGTGTGTTTATAAACACATTGCATAGATTTACATTTATTTTAGGCTTTCTGCTGCAGGTGTGTTTTTAAGGCACTTGTTTACCTGAGCACTTCTAGGTGTGTCATGGACAACTTGTTTACCTAGGTATTTATTTTCCAAAAGATATAACATTTTATTTTCATGGCCATTTTCATTTGGCATGCCTTTAATTCATGTGTGTTTAGAAACACATTGCATGAATGGGCTTTTCATACAAGATATGGCATTTCATTTTTTCCAGATTTTGCATTCATGGCAGCACTAAAAGTTTCAGGTTTAGCCAACACAACTTTAGTGACTAGGGGGAATTCACAAGGAACTCCAACTCACCATAGGTAAGTTTTGTCACCAACTCAGAGCCGAGACACAATAAACAGGGAAGCTCATCCAATACAGAGGCTACAGTGGGGGAAAGATCCTCCATGTCACTAGTCAAGTAGCAAGTCAGGGTGATAATCTAAAAGGTAGGCCATGGATGGATGAAGACAATGAAATGATGGAGCCAACACTAGCAAGCCAAGGTATGGTGGAATGATCACCTCTATTCTCCCTAAGGAGGGTACATACCAATGAGTATGAATAGTGAACTTCTAAGTCTGAGTAGGGACAATATAATATATATAATAGATCAACCAGGTCCACATATCTATATGATCGCCAGATCATGACACTAAGTGCTAAGACATGCTATAAGAATAAGTATAAAAGCAATCTAACCATAACACCATAATATACCTGCTGAGTCATATACCTGAATGGTCATCCATCTGTACCATCCTCTGTCCTCTGAAACTGCTGCTGTAACTCTGGGCACTACTGACTGCTATGTACCAATGGTATAATGGCTACGTTGGTCATCTCTCTGAGTGTCCCGAGACTCAATCATGGCATGGGGAATATAATTGCTGTCCACAATCTGATAGTGATCCAATATAGATGCTCATCTCAGCATCTCAAATGTAGGGGAACTGGCTGAATAGTGTACTGGCATCAGAAAAATAATGTATGGTAGCCCGGCTACTATAAATGTGATAACAATACTGTAACTCGACCACACCTTTCTGCACCATATCACGAATAAAGTGATACCGAATCTCTATATGCTTCGACTTGTCATGGAATACAGGATTCACTGACAATCTGCACACAACTCTGGTTATCACAATGAATCACGGTTGGCTCTGGAATCTGGCCAAACAATCTTGCAAGGAGTTTCCGAAGCTATACTGCTTCTCGGGCTGTTGAACTAGCAGCCATATACTCGGCCTTTGTAGTACCGAGTGCTACTAAGTTCTGCTTCCTGTTGCACTAGGAAATCACTGCAGAACCCAAATTGAAGCAACATCCGGAAGTACTCTTCCTATCTGTAGCACATCCGACCCAATCTGAGTCTGAAAACCTCTGCAATCTCAAGTCACATTCTGAAGCATATCTTAGGCCATATCCCATAGTGCCACGTAAGTATTTGAGCACATGTTTTGCAACAATCCAGTGAATCTGCCTCGAATTGCACATGAACTGGCTGAGAGCATTCACAAGAAAACATATATTTGGTTTGGTGTTCGTCAGATACATCAAGGATCCAATCAACTGGCGATACATAGTGGGATCAATCAAATTTGAATCTAAAGCAAAATCCTTTAGCTTTTTCAAATTTGCATCCATCAGAGTGGCCAGGACTTGCAGTCCAACATTCCGAATCTCTTCAAATATCTATGGTATATTTTCCTTGACCTAGGAAAATCTCCTTCTGCCTCTGCCATACTTCTAATCCCAAGAAGTAATGCATCAATCCAAGATCCTTCATTTCGAACTCAGAGGCAAGTTTCTTCTTACACCATACGATAAGTTTCTCATTTCCAGTGAGAAAAAGGTCATCAACATAAAGGACCAAAATCAATGGCTCATCATCCACAACCTTGTAGTAAAGGTTGGGGACTGCATCACTCTTGGTGGATCCTATACTCACTAGGAATCTGTCTATCCGTCCATACCAAGCACAGGGTGCTTGCTTGAGTCCATATAGGGCCTTTTTCAGCCTGCATACGTGAGACTCCTTTCCATGGACAACAAACTCTTCTGGTTGTTCAATATATACTTCTTCGTCAATAACACCATTGAGAAAGGCTGTCTTGACATCCATCTGATGCAACCTCCATCCCATAGCTGAAGCAATAGCGATGATCGATCTGATGGAAGTATATCAAGCCACAAGAGCAAATGTCTCATCATAATCGTCTCCCTCTTTCTGAGAGAATCCTCTAGCAACAAATCTAGCCTTATGTTTTTCAACACTGCCATCTGCTCCATGCTTGATTTTGTATAACCACTTGGAAGTCACTACTGACTTCCCCTCGGGTCTTGGCATGACCTCCCACACATCATTCTTCATGATGGATTGGTATTCTTCCACCATGGCATCCTTCCAAACTTGGTGTCTGGATGCTTCTTCATAAGTGGTAGGTTCTGAGTCAATGATGTGACTCATCAATGCTACATAACTGGATAACCTCTGAGGTCTTTTACTTTCTCGAAAAGTACCATGTTGGAGCTTTATGCACCTCTGCATCTCGCAAAGTTTGTTGTGCCCATCTAGGCCTTTTTCGGCCTATAGCAACATCAACTGGATCAATGGGATCAATGGGTTCATCCTTTTTTGCTAACTCCCTCTAAACTGCTGGAGGGGACGATGATCTCATCTCCTTTGGTTCTAGCACTTTCTCATCATCGATCTCCATATCTGATCCTCTTCCTTTCCTGAAAGCCATCTCTTCTTCAAAGGACACATCCCTGCTGACTTCAATCTGTCTTGATCCTGGGATGTAGATTCTGTACGCCTTTGAAGACTCACTGTATCCCACGAAGGTTCCCTTCTTGCCTGAAGGTTATCCTTTGTTTGCATGACTTCCATCTAACTGCATTGTCTAGGAGTCATCCTTCTAGGTTAAGAGTCATACTCCTAGAAGCTTCCTGTTGAACATCAACGAGATTCATGTGTCCATCACTGGAACAAGTCTCATCATCCTTCTCTTGTAGGCCATATCATATGGTCTTTTCCCTACAAGGCAAATCCCGTCTGATGATTAGTGACATTGCATAATCAAATTTAACCAATTTCTATTTCTATGCAATGACAATAGTTTACACTAGGCATCTTGGCTAATGCTTCAGCACAACAATCATAAACATGTCTCCCAAACACATATGGTAACTATCTAGTTGTCTGCTATCTCCACTAGAACATGCCATCAAGAGTGTACACTACTCTAAGCATGCAGGAAGGAGAAATCATCTAGACTAGTTCCATCACATGTTCATGGAATGTTGTGCAGCTCATATGCATAAAAAATACAACAATAGCCTACGGTAAAAAGGTAAACTATATCAACTGCTCAACACACTCCCTGATAGATCTGCATATAATTTGATATGTATAAGACAAAATAGATCTATGTGAGCAATAAAGCCAAATACTTATCTTTTATTGTTTTTGTGTGTGGGCTCCCACTGCTTTCTTGTGGGAACCATGAGAGACCTCTGTTCTTGCAGTCTGGATCTTCATATCACCTCAACATAGGGAGAACTAGAAGAAGAACTCCGAACGATCATCATTCCTTGACTTCTTGTGAGGAGTGTCTTCATCAACATCAACAATTGAGGCTTCATGCTTCCTTTTGTTTGAACTTCGACAATTACTGGGGTAATGACCATATGCCTTGCACATGTAGCATTGTATATGAGATAAATCCTTCTTCTTCTTCTTCTGATCTGGAGGAGGACTTGATCTCCTACCTTGGTGCTTGTGATTGTGAAACTTTCTTTTCCTTCCCTTGCCTTTCTTGGCATGGGACACGAATGCTTGATTCTCCTTAGGTTGAGTGCCATGAAGTCTCTGCCTTGCTGCTATTCTTGTCTCTTCCTGAGTGCAATCTGCCCATAGCTTGTCAATTTGGGTAGCTTGGATCGACCGCTTATACTTTGAATGAATGACTCCCAAGATGGTGGAAGACCATTTAGAGTAGTAATGACAAGCTCCTTATCATCAATGGGAACTCCACTAGTACTAAGCTTGTCCCTTAGTTTTGTGATCCTCATGAAATATGAGGCAATGGATTCTGACTTGGACATCTTCATATTCGATAGCTGGTTCCTCAATGTGAGTGTCACATTGATACTATTATCTTCAAATAACTTCTTTATGGTTTTGAACATCTTTCTAGCAGTCTTCTTTCCCGAGATTTGAGGAACCGAGTGGTCTTTAACTGAGTCCACCAAAATCCTTCTTGCTCTGGCATCATTCTTCCTCCAGCGAGATTTGTCTTCTTCGGCTTCTAGTTTTGGGACCTTCTCATTGACAAATTGCAAGAGATCATTTTCTTTTGGTAAGAGAAGAACCCTAGACTTCCAAGAGATGAAGTTGGAAGCTCCTTCAGACGATCTTCAACCCTCATTCCAATCATCCTGACTGCAGATCTGAAGCAGAAACCCTAGCAGGAGCTAGGTCAAAAATGAAAGTTGGATTCTTGGAAAACTGACTCCACAGGGAGATGTGCCCTAGCAAGGCGAGTTGAGAAAAGGTGGGGTTGAGCCAAATATATGAAGGGAGTAGGTCAAAACTTGAAACCCTAATTTCTGTTGCAGCTGCAGAATTAGGTCAAAAAATGAAAATTCTCAGAATTTGATTTTGCCTTCACCAAAAGATGCACCCTTCCTAGAGTGAAATGACCAAGGCACTTTTTTCTGCCAAAATGTTGAGTGGAGGCCTTAAAAGATGAAACCCTAGTTTTGACAATGGCTTCTTCTACTATAAATCCGAAACCATGTTAGTTTTTCATAATCATAGCATTATAATTTAATTGCATAAGATCAGTAGGATCACTAGAAGAAAGACAAAGCACAAAAACAAGGAACACGAGAATTTATTCTGGGAAACCCAATCGGGAGAAAACCCATCAACCTTCGTATAAAGATGAATAATTCTGAGAACATAATACAATGATGAGAGAGAAAAGGCGGAAGAAATTTCCAAGTAGAAGCCCCAAAATATTTTCTCCTAGCTGCAGATGCGATCTCTCTCCAAGTGGTGCGAACTTGCTTGAGTGAGTGAATGTGCCAATGAGGTGAGCTTTCCCTCTATTTATACAAGTGCCAAACTGGCCTTTTCCCTAACTGGGCCGACTTGTCTAACTTGACTGGGCCGACTTGTCTTGGGGGAGTATAAAAATACATTTAATAATTATTTTCTTTACTTAATTTTCTCCCCAAGTTTTACATTGATTCTTTCAAGGGTTTACATGATTAATTACATCAAGATCAACTCCCGTAGGAGTTACAAATAATTACAATAAAATATAATAGGATTATCTTCCGAAGTTGCACAAAATCCAACACAAGTCCCCCTCATCACCCCCACACCAAAAATACGAGGGAGGACCTTCAAAGTTATCTTTTCAACAATCCTGCAATACATGAAAAATCCAAAGCGGTAGACCCTTTGTCCCAAATATTTTGGGATGATGCCATGCTCCTTTTCTTCACCATTCCTCAACTTGAAATGCAAAATATAGGGCTGCAAACAAATCTGAAATATGCCTCATGTGGGGTCGGCCAAGATGAGCTTTCAAAACCTTCAAGATGGATGGATATGTTCACCTCGATGCCCACCAAGTGTCTTCAAAAATTTGCAAGGAACAAGGGCTTCGTACCTTCATGGAGTTGCCATGTGAGAATAAGATCTTCAAGGATAACACTATCACAACATGTCATGAAGCATAGTCTTCAAATTTTTTGGGAAATGGACTTTACCTCCGGCAATGATGCCAAATGTTATCACCCAAACTCACACCCTTAGTGATAAAGTCTTAAAGGTCAAGTTATAGTTTTGATGAAATTAAGAGGAAGGCCAATGTGACCACACCAAACCCTCTTTTTCTCTTTAGTTTGGCTCTTCTCCAACTCAAGGGAGGCTTCCCTAGATTAGGATTACTAGAGCTTGCAGTAAGGTCCAAGGTGAAATGAAGAGATGGCTCTAGCAAAACAATATAATTTTGTATTTTAAGGAATAAGGATGAATGAACTATAGATTAGAGTCTTATCCATCGGGAAAAATGGGGTCAACCAAGGCTCTTATGAGGCTTAACGAAATTATTAGAAAGGGTTAGGGCTGAAAGTTACAAACCCTAGTCAGTCTTTAATTGCTTCACAAATTTCAGAAATCTAACAAAGGAAAACCTTAGATTAGATATTTTCAAGTAGTCTTGAAGTGATACTTGTCATGCAAGGGATAAGAGAGCATACAACCATGAAATGAGATACATGTCACAATTCAACACTTCTAAATGACAATCACCACATTAAAAATAAAGGACTTACTCCATTAGTTCTCAAGACAATTAACATTTGAAGATCCCATAATCAATGAAACATGAGCAACAACAAAACCTTTCAATGGATTGCTTTGATCAACCAACCATGAGAAACCAAAAAATATTCAACTGAGTTCTAAGGGATTTCTCCCCCAATTCACCATGAGAATGAATGAAGAAGGGCTACTCTCTATATAGAGCATTAGCTCAACTTCCTTTACAATAAAATATAATTCTCTCTCCTGATCCACAATTTACTCAATAAACTCTCCAATAATAGAACAGAGTGGTTAAGATCCACTTTTCTCTCCAAGCAAAACAATAAAATAATGCTAGATCATAAGTATAACCAATCCATGTTGTGAAGTTTTTAATGAATAAAATATAAGGTGGTTATGCAAAGGGTCCTTTTCCAAGGTGGATGCTTCAAGGAATATGCTCCTCATAGGCATGTGTGGTTCTTCAAGTGAAACCCGCACCCTCCATGTGGCACACGTGGAAAAAATGCGGTGCGGCTATTTGAACGACAATTTTGAAATTGCCAACTTTCTCAATATTTATTGGATTTTCTATTATAACCACTTTTTTGAAATCCCACAGCTACACTGCATCTAATGCCATTGAGCGAGCACAATTGTGAGCACTCTGTCAAAAGATAAATGCTCCCAAAGCCAAGATGCCCCTCCAAAAAGCTCAAGATGATGTCCACATGCCAACAATAGTTCTTCAAGTTAGGATGTCACCTCCAAAGGCTCAATATCCAACATACCACCTCATCAAAACATGAGCAAATGATAGATCCATGAAATAAGGAGCCCACCAATCAAGATAGAAGTATAAATCCAAGAACAAAGTGAAAGTTTTATAACCCCAACCCGGTTTCAAGTTTTTCAACTTCTCTGCATGTAGTTTAATGCCCAAACCCAAACATGCATATATTTCTCATATAAAAATATTGTTTTTGCTTGAAACACATGAGATTCTTTCAAATTAATTAACTCAAAAAATTAACTTTCAGCCTAACTTTTCATACTCAGAAAATTATACCAGCCATGCACATAAAACTCAGTATTTTTGACCAAAATGGTCCAGGATAAAACCCCCAAGGGAAAACCTGTTCAAGAGAGATTTTATTTCTTCAGACAAATTGTCAAAAAATATAACAGCAGTACTTATCTCAACCACAGTCAACCTCCTCGGTAAATGTGCCCAGAAATCACAGCTGTACGGTCTGCATTAATTACAGTACAGCCTCCTTGAAAATCGTGCCAAACACTGCCATACAGACTGTCATATTTCTGCCTCGAAATCTGTGCTGTACGGCCGCATTAATTGCTGTACGGACCAGTCAAATTTCTGCCTCGAAATTCATGCTGTACGGCTGCATTAAATACTGTACGGACCAGTCTAATTTCTGCCTCGAAAACTGTGCCTGTACGACCTCATTAAATGCAGCACGGAATCCTCGATTTCTGTGCCTGTACGGTGCTGTACGGATTCCTTAACTTCTGTGCTGTACGAATTTGTCTAGAAATTCGTGCCCTCCAATTTTTATCTTAAGCCTGTAACTCAGCGTTCAAAATAAAATTTCCAAGGGTTTCTTCTCTTCTCCCTTCTCTTTCTCTTCCTCTCCAAAAATCTTTTTTGGGTGAATGAATAATGATGCCTCTAATCCCTAACTCCTCCCTTTTTGTTCATGGCAACTTCCTCCTCTTCATCCAATGGTCAAGATTAGATTAGATCAAAGGCTCTCAATAAATGCTCATTAGAATAATAATTAAATGATATTTAGTACACATATATCATTTAATTACGTGAGAACCTTTTAATTTATCACTCACTTGAAATAATCAGTTAAATGAACTTAGGAAATAAACCATGACTTAAAATTTAATAAAGTGACTTTATAATTATAAAGTCAATCTCACTTTATAAAAAATAAGCTAGGGATCACATTTAAAGTGTCCTTGTCCACCCCAAGGCACTAATGAATGGACAGACACTTCCTAGGTAACTTTTCCACACAAAGTCGCCACAATACTCAACCAACCTCATGAAGGAAGGGAGGGGACGACCCTCTCTTCAAGCAATAAAGTATAACCATGCATCAAAATGCGTGCCAAGAGAGAAGATCAAGGGGAGTGTTCCGCTAGCAATGGTAATCAATTGTGTCAAGATGCCATCAAAGTGCCAAGAAGCGAAGGCGCCCTAGCAAATTATGAGTGTATGCTTCAAAGCATGTTCTAGAAGGGAGGGCGCTCCAAGGAAAACAACAATAAACCATCCCCGAGTGTGAATCACAACAAATGGGCTAGAGTGCTCCAATAGAAAATCTCCAAATGTCATCAAGTCATGCATACAAGACAATATCTCAATCAAAAGGGATATTCCATTCCATCATGATGTCAAATTAACCCAACAATGCTAGGGTGCTCCATCAAGGGGTGATCAATGTGTCATAAGCAAGTGGTGTATGAGTGAAATGCACCACTATCCCCTGGAGCGTCTCATCCCATAGGAAATACTTCATTAAGGCACAATTATTAACACTTTAAAACTCAGGGAGACCCTAAGTTGATGGGTTCCCATTCCATGAATGCACAAAGTGTTAGATAATTGCCTAAATGCTTGCCAACATCACGAAGAGGAGAGCATATCAAGATCAAAACACCATTGAGAGATCACATCCAATAGCTACTAGCACCAATCCATCATCCAATCAATCAAAGGAGATCAACAACCCTAGGCCAAGGATGACATGTACCCCAATCCATCCAATGAATCATCCTGCAAGCTTGATCTTTGTGATTAAAATCACAAGTGTAACCCTCATGCAATATGGGGGGGGGGTAACATGACCAAATCAAACATCTCATTTTCCATGCTAAACTAAAACCTTCTATCATTGTTTTAATATATTTGTTTTAACTTCACAAAAGTAAGTAAATACCTCCTGTGTCTGCTGCTATTGCCAAACACCTAGCAAAAACAGACACCTTCGTCTCTCCTATCGTAGTCTCAACATCTGCCCTTTTTTGGCATCTTAAAGTTCTACTTTAAACACCATCTTTAATTGTGCTCCAAATCGTCTCTCCTTTTCGTCGATTGATTTCACATTTGCTATCTGCAGATGGCCATCTGCTCATACTTTTGCAATTTGACCCAGAATCATATCTGCAATTGCAATGCTTATGCTCATGAAATCTGGCAATGAGTCTGCAATATGTTTGTAATGGGCATGTGGGCTTTCTTTATTGTTGTCTGCTGCCACAAATCTTCATGTGGGTGTGCTTGATGAGTGTTTGAAACTTCACTGATTTGCAACTGTTCTGGGCATTGTGCATGGTTCTATTGCAATATCTCCTGTGCCTTAATAGTCTAAAAAACAAGTCTGCTACAAATCTCTGCAACAGGTCTGCTCTTTTTTTTCTGAAAATGTGTCTGTAATTCGATTTGACTACAAGTAGGCATCTGACATCACATCTAAACTCACTGTTGTTATTAAGTGCCTTCATGATACGTCTGGCTAGCATCTGTTTGCCACATGGCGAGGCAATTTTACTTGCATACATTCTTTCTCACAAATCGTCATTGCAGACATCAAAAAGCTAGCGAACCACCACATGGGTTTCTAAAAATGGCAGATCACTGTCGTAGGTTTTCGAAGGGCAGGTAGCTCACCATTGCGGCTTTAATATTGATTGTATGCTCTTCATTCACCTTCTGCCAAAAGAATTTGATTTTTTTGTTTTCTAAAAAAGTCTTCCACCGTGTAGTCAAGTGGTATGGAATTGTAAAGAATATAATTACATAATCAAACTTAGTTAATCATTGGCATCCAACCTCCTCCATTAACTTCATTCCATCAGTGATACCATGAAACTCCACAAGGCACAACAATGGACACCAAAGATTTGTATAGTCACTCTTACCTACTAACCTGATCACATTACATTGCTAGGGAGGATCATAACATGCCGTCCCTTCGAAAAGCATTGCCCTCAATCCTTACCTTATAGTAGTCCATTCATAAGCTAGGGTCCCAAATATGGGTGCTAGCCTCAACTTCCAATTGGTGACATGTGAATGTGTTGAAATAATGTAACTTCAAAGAGTATGCTACTTGTACTTTGCACTATTATTATTCCTCCTTCAGGGAGATGTCATTAATGTAAAAGGTCATGAGGTAAATCCTCCGTTGTAAGTCGGGTCAATTGTACCCAAAAGAGTTTATTGTAATTATTATTTTGAGTCTCCCTAGAGAGGTCGACCCAGCCAAGTTAGTGAGGCCAACCCAACTAGGTTAAAAGGTCAAGTGAAAAGTAAAGTATAAATAGAGAGCAACGTTGAAAAAGTCGGACTCGGCAAAAAGTCGGCAAGGGTCCCGAAAACAATTTTTCGGAAAAATCGGCGAAAAAATCGGAAAAAGTTGGCAAACATTAAAAAATACAAAATACATTCATTTTTTTCAGAATTTTAAACATATAAAGCAACAATAACATCAGATAAACACATTGGAACATAAATATGTAAAAAGCACTGATATATATCATCATCATGTAGTCATGTCAAATATAAAATGATACATCAAAGTCGATACTGAATCCTGAAAGTCTGAAACACCATAGTTGTCCAATCAAGGACTCAAAACTCAAAAGTAGATAACCAATACAAAATGACATCACATATATAAATGTATCTCAGGAAAACTAGTAGCTATCTATCTAATATCAATGCCCTCTTCCCCTTTTACGGGAAAAGGTCATGGGCCGTTTGTCAGGCCTGCCCCTAGCACTAGAAGTAGCAGCAGAAGACCCTGCCCCTGCATCTAACATCGGACGACGAGTGACGGATGGAGGACTAGATGTATCAATCGGTGTAGGCGGTGGTGGCGATGCTAGCACATCACCCTCCATGGTGGTTCTGACCCCCTCCACCTCCTCCTCCTCCTCCTCCTCCTCCTCCTCCTCCTGCCCTTCCTCTCCCTCTAGCCATGTAAGTTCCTCCTCCATGATAGGAGTCTCAATCTCCACCCTCCAATCAGACAAAATATCAATATTGTCTAAGACGATGGCATCAGCATTTGGTGTTTTATTTATCTGTGCCATCCATAAGCGGAGATTATAATGGACGTAGACCAAATCATTGAGACGTGTGAACTCCATCCTGTAAGAGGAAAATAATTTTTTTGTATGAGTCTAGAGGTTCAAGTTTAAAAAATTAATGAAACATAATTATAATATGTGAAGATGATAGATTCACAAATTATATTAAATGAAATTGATTTGTTGAAAATTTAAAGTCTAAGACTCTAACCTTCTGCGTCTCTTTGCATGTACTTTTTCAAACACACTCCAATTCCGCTCACATCCTGAAGCGGGTACATGTTTGGCTCAGAATCTTGATGGCAAATTTCCGTAAATTTGGTGTCCTTACACCATAGGTTCGCCACCAAGTAGCTACAACAAATAAGGAAATAAATAAATCATAATTCAAAATTTCAAATTTCAACTTGCAAATAAAAGTTAAACACTTTAATAACTTACCTGGCATGAAACTGGTCCTGTCACGAATAGCATCAGCAAAGCTAAATACTCCAGCACCATCCTGATACACCTCTAACTCGCGATTGATTGCATTGCGAGTCTCATAATCAGGAACCATCCTCTGAATACAAGTGAAGAGCCCCTCCAACACCTCAGCATCAAAATCAAATTTGCATTTGTAGGAAAATGCAGGGTTGAGGAAGAGTGCTGCTGCATGAATGGGTCTATGAAGCATCCCGGTCCATCGACTATCAATCAACTCCCATAACAACATGTGCCTCTCGTGCCCCGGGGTACCCCTGCCCACATAATAATTCCGGATGGCCTCTTTGGCCCTATCCATGGCCTCATACAAATAGCCCATTGCGGGCTTATCACCATCAACAAGTCTCAAAACCCTTACCAAAGGTTCACTCACCGCGCACACTTCCCCCACTCCTTCCCAGAATGAGTCAGTGTACACCAACTTGGCAATGGTTCTCCCATCCTCTCTCCTGCTGTAAGCACAATCACGCCAATCATCAGAAACAAACATTTGCTTCAACTCAAACTGAAATCGAAGCAAGGACTGAAGAGTAATGAAGGTGGTGGCAAAGCGTGTGATTGCGGGACGCCTCAAGTCCCTGTTTTTGGTGTGCCTCCTCATGAGGCTAAGAACAAAAGTATGGTTATAAATAAACTTGGGGATGCTCTTAGCTTGATCAATCACCACCTTGATAAAGGGAACTTTCCCCATATCCTCCAGCATCAAATCAATACAATGAGCAGCGCATGGAGTCCAAAACAAAGCGGGGTGCCTCTCCATAAGCATTCTGCCAGCAGCCACATAATTAGCTGCATTATCCGTAATAACTTGCACAACATTGTGCACCCCAATGTCCTGTAGGAACCCATCTAACAACTCACATAAGAGCGCTGCATCTTTTACGTATGCCGATGCATCGACTGATTTCACAAACAAGGTACCTCTAGGACAATGTACCAAAAAGTTGATAAGGGATCTACCCTTACCATCTGACCAACCATCTAACATGATTGTGCATCCAGTGTTCTCCCATGACTGCTTGAGCTCCTCCAACCTAGCACTGATGTCCTTCTTTTCTGCTTGAAGGATTGGACCCCGCAACTCATCAAAGGTGGCACTTTTATACCCCGAGCCAAATGATGCAATGGCATCACACATCTGCTGCCAAAATGGATTGTTTTTTACGATGCTGAGAGGTATGTGACTCCAGTAAAGACACCTCCCCATCACCCTGTCCACTTCTACCTTGTCATTTTTCTTTATCACTGCCTTGATAGAAGGTTGTGATCCACCTCCTGTTCGTGGACCAAAATAATGTGAGGCCCCCGGCGTGGCTGTGGAACCCCTCGCACTACCCTCAGTGAAAGTGGTAGATCCTGTTGCCCCCACACTTCTTGCTAGGCCAAAAGCTGCAAGCTCAGCTCTGTTTGCGGCGATCTCATCCTTCTTTTTATTCTTTTCATGGATTGCGTCATGGGCAGATCTCATGATCTCTGGGGTCACTGCAGTACAAACACCAACATCATGCCCAGGGAGTTTAGCTAGATGGTATTTCAACCTGTTAACCCCTCCTGACATGTGATGCCCACACAATTTGCAACTCAAAGTTTGCCTATTTCCATCATCCTCGGGCTCACCATACTGCCAAAACGGATCCAATGGCTTTGGCATCTTCGAAAATGGAATGGCAGCCTCAAAATGCAAACCTAGGGCACAAAAATACAAAAACAAGAAATTAAACCCCATTTGAAAAAATTGCAACAATTTGGCTTAAAAAATCAGACCTCTAAATTTATATTTTTGGCCATGAAAAAATGATAACAAGAAGGTGGCTAAATATCTAAGAAAGAAAACATGCTATTACATTCTAAGAATCTAAAACCCCCTTGCATTTTGACTCTTTTTGATATTTATAATTTTATGGACATCGAAATCTTTGGAAAAATGGCAAAAAAAAATAAGAGAATAGAGGAAAGAATATAGGCAAGCAAACATGAAAAAAAATCATAAAACAAATACAAGAAAATGAACCACTACATACCTGTGAGACGAATTGGTTGATTGGCAAAGTTTTGACTCTTGAAATTGAATCCCTTCTCCACAAAAATTCACAATGGTGAGCTTGGATGTTGTTTGGAGTCTTGGATGCCTCCAAACTAGTTGATGGTGCCCTCTTGCCCTTCACACTCCTTCTCCAACAGTCAAACAAAACAAATGACAAAAAAAAAATCACTTTTGACCTTTTAATCCGCGGCCGTGACTGCCTGGGCGACTTTTTACCTCGACTCGCGATTTTTTCCAAAAACTCGGCGATTTTTCGAAAAAGTCGGCACTCGGCGATTTTTTAAAAAATCGCGATTTTTACTCGCCGATTTTTCGGCAAGGGTTTGACCTCGTGATTTTTACGATTTTTCGCGATTTTTCGTCGATTTTTTCAAGCTTGATAGAGAGTGTCTCCCTCTCATTTGATCCATTCACTCATTCAAGCATTTGCGCAAGAGAGGAAGAGGAAGGCTAGCGAAGGAGGAGGAGGATTGTTGTTGGCTTTTGTGTTTGAGTTTTGTCTCTCTTTCTTATGAGACTTATTTCTTTGGGCATTGTACTTTGGTAATCTATATTGAGGAAGTTTTGCTGGGTTTTCTTCACCTTGAGGGTTTCCTAGGATAAATTATTGTGTACCTTGTGATTGTGTGTCTTTCAGAGATCCTCTTCATGTTGCTATTGTGAAAATGTATTAAATGCTCATGAAGTTAGAATTTAGTCTTTAGTAGCATATAATCTTAACATGGTATCAAAGCTGTTAATTTTATCCAGAGATCACTACTCCCTCTGTATAGCCCTGAGATCTCAAGCAGTTTGAGTCTCTATAAATAAAAAATGCATTAAAGACTTAAGAATCAAATGCTATAGATCTCTTAACACTTAAACACTAAAATACTCAATCAATCACACAACACTGGATTTATCTTGGAAACCCCAAACGGCGAAAACCAACTATCTGTGGGGCTTGCTTTCTTCTATCTTGAGCCCAGAGCAATATAAGAAAACAAGTACATACAATGTTACCTCAGATGGAACAACCAAACCTGACAGGGTCAAAACCCCAGATCTGCATGCAACAACTGATGCATGCACAGAAGAATTGTGCCCTAATCTGTCAACTGGATCTGGATCTGTCTGCAGGTAACTCTGTCGGTACTGTCTCTCCTACTGCACTGCTCTAATCTGCTTTGCTACGGAAGAAGGCCAACCGCTCAATTTGGTGAATGCGCCCTTCCTCTGCATGGAAAAGTGCGCCCTCCCTTTGGATTTCAAATGCTCGTACGGAATCAGATCTCAACAGATTTGAGCTCTGATCGTCACAGTCCTTCCTCAAACACCAAGGCAAGGTGTCATGTCCCAAAATTTTGCATTGGGTCACAATGGCCTAAGCCCCTTGGCCATACTCATGATAGTTTGTCAAATTGATGCTAAGGGTCAAATAAATGCCAAGAATGAAGTCCAAGTTAGTAATAATGTGAAATTAGATCCAAATGGACAAGGTGGGTCACATTAAGAGAAATTCCGAATTCAAAGTTGTAACATACCCATCCAAATGAACTGCCATGGAGGAAAATTACTAGTTCCCTAGGTTGGGGGGTGGAATCTTTGGGATTTGAAATAAGGGGGATAATAAATGATGTTTGAACGTTAGAATGATATAAATATTTAATAAAGGAGCTAAATAAATAAATACAAGGCAAAATCAAAGTGGCAATTGATCATGAAGACACATGGAGGATGTGGGACCCACACAAGCTAGATTTTCTATGCCGCATGGCATCCTCATCTTGTCATTTCGAATCCATAAGAAGCCCAAGGTTCTTGGGATGAGTTGGAAGGTCAATATACTTGGCATGAATCAATTAAGGTCGAATTGGAGTGGAAGAGTAACTCCCATGGAAGAGGAAGAGGCATTTTGGAGCTAGTGAGACACTTGGACTAGATTCCCTAGCTCTATGACAACAATGATGAAGATGCTATGACACGTATGCCACAAATCAGACCTGAAGGCTGACATCTGACATATATGACATGTCAGGGCTAAAAATAGCTTCCAAGAGGGCGCTCAAAAGAGTTAGGGCAGCCAAAGAGACACCAATTCGAATTTGGAGGAGAGGGCTAGAATTGGAAGGACAAGTGGCATACTTGGGAATCCCTTCCCAACTTGAGTTGGCATGAAGCTCTTGGGAGGAATTCGACCCATGGAGGACCTTAGAAGTTTATAAAAGACAATAACAAAGAAGGATGGTAGCTTTTGATCATTTTAGAATTTGCATTTTGCATTTGGGAGAGGAGAGCTAGTGGAGTGCTACTCTACTTGCCTTAGCACCAATTTTGAGGGTGAAAGATTCCCATCCTAGTTGGTAATTGGAAAGGCTATTCAGACCTTTCATTTGGAGCTTTAATGGAGTCTTTTGTTACAGGCTTAAGCTACAGGGAAGCTCATGGTCACATCTCTTTCAGCTTGCTTCTACAACCATTCTTCTATTTTTTGGCATATTCTTGCTCCTTGAGGAGAGGCACACTTGTTGAGGTGATGAACTATTTGGGATAGCTCTTGAGGCCCCATATATTTGTAATATGATATATATACTCTGTTTTTACTGCTCATGAGACTCTCAGGTCGAAATACTAAGTGGACTTATGCAAAAATACCAAACAATGCATAAATGATGCCATTTCCCCTAGATCTTGTTGTTGGAGTTTGAAGAGACACTATTTCGAGTTATATCAGTTATTCTCTGTGATTTTTTTGGAACTAATTAAGGATACATTAGGGAACTCATTAAAGCCACTTATCAGTACCATACCTTTGTTCAGAAATTTGGAGCGGTTTAACAACATTTGGGAAGCCATCTTTGTCCACTACCCTTGGGGGATTTGAAGCTCGAAATTACTAGTAATCTTCCCTACTTTGTCCAGATTGTAAATGAATGTTGCAGAAGTGTTTTAAGGGTTTTTAAGCATCCATTAGGCTCTGTTATATGTCTTAATACCTCTCAAATACCTTCAGACCCATTATATAAGCATTTGGAGTCACTTGGAGACCAAGGGACGAATACTAGTCAAAGAGAAATGCTAGTCAAACTCCCTACTTTGGCCAGAACTTAAAGGAGAGTTCCAGAATCCTATTGAAGAATCTAAAGCATCCCTGAACCTCATAATTATGTCCTAATATCATGCATACACCTTTTGCAACAATTTGGGAGCATTTGGAGTCATTTGGAGACCAAGAGACCAATAATAGTCAAAGGTCGAACTAGTGGAAAAAGTTGAAAATTTCACCATTTTAATAAAAAAAAAAAGAAAAGACATTACAGTGGTATCAGAGCATGATCTTACAACCTGAGGTGGTCTGATATTCAAGAGGACAAGAAGTTAGGGACCACCATTACATATTGAAATCAAAAGTTCTTTTGTTGAAGAGTAAAAAGTAGGAAAAGAAGAGCAATTTTTTGAGGAAACTATGACTAGGGATGAAAAGGGAACCTCAGATGATGGTGAGAAGCTTAGGAAACTCATGAAACCAATCTTTGAAGACATGACCAAGCAGATGATGAAAGAATTCGAATTGTTGGCTAGCCAACTTGGGAGCAAAGGAGTAATATGAGGCAGCAAAAGTTCTCATTATGAGGAAAAGAAGCCAATGGGTGAGCATATTTTCTCAAGCACAGGACCCCATAATAGAGTAAATGAATTTCAGAGAACACCAAGGCCTACTACACCTAAATTTCTTGATTCGAAAGCAAATATTAATACTCCAAAAGTTGTGGAGTTAGTGAAGAAAGGTTTATGCTATTCTTGTAAAAAACCTTGGAGAGAAAATCATATATGTGTGAGTGAAAAGATCAATGAAATATCTGAAGCTTTAGGGAAGGCATGTATGTCCTACTTGAGGAGAGTTTTTGGGATTTCTTCAAAAAAGGATTCCAACTATATTAATCTTAAGGAAACCAAAGGGAAAAATGCATCAGCTTGCTTGAAGGAGCAAAAGGAGGAGATCCATGAAACACCTAGTTCTGAAATAGATGAAGTAGAAGAAGCAGTACATGAAGAGGATCAAAAGTCACTCGCAAGTGACTCTGAAAAAGATGAAGAGACATCACATGAGCATGAAGAAGGTTCTATTGAAATTATTGAAGATTATTTCAAGACACATTCTACCTTGGAAATGAAACAAAGAGCATCTACTGATGGATGCTTGAACTATGAAGGAGTACCTCCTGATGGGTGCCCACACCTCTATGTTGGTGACATAGAGATCACTTTTGAAAGTGTTGCTGCAAGCCAAAGTTCCATTAAGCATGAGAATGAAGACCTTGTAGCAGTTGAAGAGGAACCAAGATCAACTTCCCCATCACCACTTGAGCTTCATGAAGTTTGTCCAATCAAGAAGGAAGAAGATGAGGAGGTTCATTTGCAAGAGCCTCATTTTCTTGAAGGGTCCTTGAATATGAATGAAAATAAGATTCAAAGAGCAATGCGCAAATTCAAAGGTAATTTCATGTCTTTGCCTTTTGATAGAAACAATTTGGTTGAGTTTAATGAATTATTGCATGATGCATACTTGAAGAATAATGAGGATATTCATAAACTCAAAATTCAAAATGAGCAACTTCTTGAAAGGTTGCAATATACTTGTTCTTCCTCCTATGTTTCAAATTGTCATATGGTAGATTGCATGGAGGATTCTCATGACATGGTAGATCATGAGAAACATGAAAATTTTCATGTGCTTGATGTGTATGAAGATGAGCTTCATGAGATCCAAGCACTTAATGTGGTGGAAGAGGAACTTGAGTTTCCTCTTGGAAATGGTGACACAATGTTTGAAGAAGTGTGTTATTCCACTACCTTGGAACTGTTATCACACAAACTCTAGTTGTTGAAGTAAGGTGTCCCAACAGAGATGGTAGAGGGTGGACAACTAGGAAGATGTAACCAGCAATGGCCAAGTCCTCCGCTCAAAGAACGGAAGTCACACCGGACAAGGTTACTGTCACTTCAGACGAGGCATGTAGCCAAGTCAGGGGGGGAGACCCCACTCAACCGGTGATTGTTGAGAGACAAAAATACACCCAAACCCAAAAGAATAAGAGATGAAAACAAGGAGTGAGTGTAGATGAGCTGTTTAATTTCAGCCAATTGATGGACACAAGTAGTGAAATAATGGTGATGTAGTAAGTGACCAGCAATCAGAAATAATTAGATGACAAGATTAGAATAATGATTGTATGGCTGGAATAGTCTAAGGAGATACAATAAAATGGAAGTGAAGTGCTGAAGTAAAACTGCCGAAGACAAAGGTTAAACAGTGAGTGAAATAGATCTAGGGCAGCGAGAAATTGGCGTTTATCATCACTTCCAACAAACGATACTAGATTTTTTAAGATAAAATAACGTTTTCAATCCAAAGCTAAAGTACCCAGAACCCAGAAAAATACCCAACAACGTGTTTGGCCAGTTTGCCCAAGTGGGGCGAATTCAGAAAATGACTAGTGCCTGATTAAGTGGGTAAATGGAGTCGAAACTAAATGAAACTTAAGATATAGGCTTTTGACAACGTTTCATAAGCGGGTTTACAAGCAAAATAAATTATAACGGTGGATTTTAGAGATTTTAATTTTTAGGGGTTTAATGTGAATTTTCTCTCTTCAACAAACTAGAAATTGAAATACAAGAGAAGAAGATGAAACACCTACTTGGAACCAGCTGATATTTTTGATTTTGATGAGGTTGTACGTCCCGAAGATCAAATAGAAGTGGTTGTAGAAGTCCCCAGGTGAATTCGATTTGCCCACTCCCACTAACTCGTCCTCCTTGCCTGCCAAAACCAATGGACATAGATCAAATCAGTAAGACAAACAAGTGAAATCTACAGCAATACAAATAAAAGATGAGAGAAAATGCTTGGCTGAAATGGCAAAAACACTTCTCTTTTTTTTTACCGATCCTAGAGAGTGGAGCAATAGTGGCAGCCAAGTGGTGCGCCCTCCTCCAAAACTTTGTGCTTGCTGCAAACAATGGTGAGAAATACAATGCTGGAAACATCCACAATCTACTCTAGTGCATCAAGATAGTATGGCAATCAACAATCTCAAGGGAGTATCACACAAGGACCAAGCAAGAGCTGCCAACGTTTTCTCTTCTATTGCAAGTCTAAAATGCCAAGAGAGACTGTACAATGGGTGAGTGCCTTCTCTTATAGAGAAAGGCCACTCTCAAAACCCTATTCCCTCCAAAATGGAAGGCTGGGATTAACTCCCCAACAACCAAATCGAATGGTGGAGAGTGAGCCAAGAGGGGGTGCGAATTGCCCAAGTGTAGCGCACAAGTGGAGAGGGGGTCCCCTTGTGGGGCCCATACAATACATAAGACACAAGCTAGGGGGTGTCTATAACATGTTTTATCCCCCTTAGCTAATACATCAAGGTCCCACCACAATATACATCAAAATCGAATTGTGCCAAGTGAGGAAAAACGCCCCCCCTGGGCAAATTCGACCTCCTATAGTGAGCTGGTCCAATGGAGGGACCCACAACCAAAAATACAATGCCCAACATTACCAAAATTACCTTAGAGATCGCCCATGTATTAGCCAACCTTTGATTCTACCATTTGCCATAGTTTCCTTTGCCAATTTTTGATTTTTTTCTTTAATTAACTGCTGGTTTTTATTGCTGAAGATGTAAATTGGGCTTTTGACCCACTTATAGTAACCGGATTGCTGAACCGTCTGTTGCAATGCGATCGTGGACCCCAAATATAGTAGATATGGTCACTTGAACGACCACGATCCATCATTTGGGCACTGTTTGCCCAAAATCCATGAATTTTAATTAAAACAGGTCATTAATGACCCATAATAATTAAAAATCTCATCGCTGCCTCAACATTTTCAAATTCTGATGCTTGGAGGTTCGTATGGGACCCCAATAGAATACAAGTGACCAAAATCGAAATTTCGATCGCAATATTTTTTCAGGCCCATTTTTGGCTTGGTCAACCTAGTTTGACCAAGTCAAATCTGGTCAATATGGTGCTGGCTGAATACTTGTAAGCAATATGAAGCGATAGGCTTCCTTATACATGTTAGTACATTACTAAACAATAAGATGCCAATATGGTGATCAAAAATACATAATATCTCAAAAATACGAGGCCCTTGGTGAGGTGGGCCCACCACATCCAAAATACTCAAACTGCTATGCACATCCTATGGACTTGACCACCTAGCTGACTTTGGGTGATGTGGGAAACAAGGCGAAAGGTAAGGGATGACAAGGACAAAGATCATCTGACCCTTTGGATGAATCGGGAAAGCGAGGTCCACTAAGATAAGCATACCATGACAAAACACGGGGAAGGGCGGTGCCTCACAAATGGGTATAGTGCAGGGAAACCGCCACTGGTCATCTAACAAGTACCTCACAACTCACATCCGTGCCTTAATAAGACTCCGTGAGGATCTTTTCTAGAGCCGCCAAACTGAGTGTCCGACAAACCGTAACTTGAGACTCTAGGGGACAATCTTGAGCTTGTCCCATGGTCCCTCTCACCTCCTTGTCCCGCAGGACTAGGTGAGGAAATAACCACTACAAAGCTGATATGTATGGCCGACCTATGTCCATGTGTGTTTACAAACACATTGCATGGATTTTACAATGAATTTCATACTTAGCCTTTTTGGCTAGATTTTACATTTACATTAGCCTTCTTGGCTTGCTTTACATTTCTTCATTTCTTCATTTCTTTTTACATCAAGGCCCTTTTGGGCTACATACATATCTCAATATATATAATCAAGGTGCTCATACTATAGAGTAATGGGGGTGAGCATAAATGCTTCGATGACCAATGGGGAACAATCGGTGGGGCTACACATCCTATACTGCATTGCAACATCGGGGGCAACCGACAGGAGCAAATCCCAGGTTTGAGAGTGCATCTCACACACTAAAGAGCCGAAGCACAAAAGACAGGGAGTCATGGCATACTCAGAGATCAGTGGGGAAAGGGATCCTCAAGGTCACAAATCAGAATCCAAGTCGGGAAAGATCAATCATGAATGGGTCGGATGGGTGGAGGAAGTGAATGTGGATCCAAAGTCAGCTGCCTAGGGGGAACTAAGTGACCAAGTCTATACCAATAGTGGGGATGTGATCCAGTGTGCATAGACAGGAGCCTACTGAAGGGGGTGGATTGACATCACCAAGGGCCAAACACATCATAATAACAACTAGATCACCACATCAACATAATATGTAAAGTCAGTGTACTATCATGTATAAACAAGTCTAATCGACAACATAAGCAATAGAACATCAAATGCTATACCTGCTGCACCATATACCTATTGCTGAAGCTGACTCTGAAACTGGATCTCAACTGATTCCGGGCAATAAGTGGTAAACCAACAATACTCTGTAGCACTCTATCAAAATATGGCTTGGCAACTGTAAATATTTGATCCAGAGATCACTACTCCCTCTAGATCGCCCTGAGATCTCAAGTGGGATGAGTCTCGATATTAATACAACTTTAACATGAACTCAAACAACTAGATCTGCATTTACCAACTAAACAATATAAATGCAATCATACATAAACACCAAATGTACCCTGGAACCCTTTCGGGAGAAACCAACAAACTATGGGGCTATCTTCATTCTCGAGCCCAGAGCATATAGGAAAAGAGACAAGTACAATACAGGGTTACCTCAGTAATCTTTTCTGGCCAACTCATGATTTGCATGCATCCAGCTAATGCTTGCACGGAAGAGATAAGCCCTAAATGGAAAACTGAATTTGAATGTCCTTGTATCCGCCTCTGCTTGATCTATTTGTCTCTATCCTCAGATCTGCTCTGCTTGCTCTGAATACTGCCTGGTGACTGAAAACGTCCTCCTTCTGCATGCACAAGTGCGCCCTTCCTCCAGCAATTAAAGACTCGTACTGAATCAGATCTTAGCAGATTTGAGCTCTGATCGTCACTGATCTTCCTCAATCTCCGAGGTGAAGATGCTTTGCAAGTTATAGACACTCAACTGCTCTACCGGATGCGGTACGAGCTTCTCCCTCCTTGAAGAATGCGCCCTCCTTCACATGTGAAGTCGTCCTCCCCTCTCTTGATCTATCTCAGATCAATAATCACTCTGGTGAAGACAGTCACCTCCTGTCTTCCTTATAACATCTCATCATCAAGTTAGGTTTACCAAAACCCTAAAAAGGTTGCATGCAAAACTCACTTTTGCATGCATGCATGCAAACCTTTGCATGCATTTCTCTCCAATCATTTTCCTTGTTAATATTTTAACAGAAACTGTCTCAATGGGCTTGTGCAAAGCTTGGAAAAGAAGGGTGCCTCTGTAGGCCATAATGTACACATGTCTGGACAATACAATAAAACCATCTGTCCCCACTAATATATCTACTCGGGGCAATCTGAACAAAACCGTGTGCCTCCTCTGAAGGAATCCGATCTCTGATCTGGAAAAAAAAGTATAGTATGGTCCCTGACCACACAATCTGTAGCATGGTAGCTCCAGCTAACATGGATGTGATAAAAGGAACCAACCTATGTGGAAAGTTTTGCACTTTTGAGGTAGGTGCATGATCCTACCATTATGGAGCATTCACATGAGGACACTTCTGCACTTTCTGATCATTTGGGTGAGTTGGTTCATTCTCCTACATCCTACACTTATATATTCTGCAGCATTCATCCTGATGAAGTATGGGTGAAAGGTTTATTTTTTATGGTGCCACACGAGGAGCATGAAACTCCTATCTCTCCTTTACATGATTACATTATTAGAGCCATGTCTTATTTACATTTGCAGCAGCATCCCTTGTTACCTTATGGTGAGACACATCCACATGGATGCACTTATGATGTTCACTTGAGTCACTTGAAGACTCATGATTTTCCTTGCTCCTTGCTTAGTTCAATTGATATTGGAGGAAATTCATCCACTACTTGGGTGAAGAGATATATGATTGGAGCAAATTATTATTGGCAACAGCATCTTTTGTTATTTCTTGATGATACACATGTTCATAGATGCACAAATTCTACTTATGTGAGCCCCTTGAAGGCTCATTGTTTTCTTTGTTCCCTACTTGGTTCAAATTTTAGTGGAGGTTCTTCATTCACTTCTTGGATGAAAGAACACATAGCTGATTATTTTGATGCATCTTACATCCTTTTGGAGCAGCCTTATAGGACATGGGATCCTCACCTATGTCATTGGATCAAATTTGATTGGTCACTTGAAGCTTGTATGCACTTGGCAAATGGTGGTCTACTTACTTGGAGGTATAAGCACTTTCATGATTATTTGATGAGGCACCTCCTTGATGTACATCTTTATTATGTTGTTATGTACTTTGATGATATATATTTTGTACTCATGATGTTTGGAAGAATGCATACAAGAAAATGGGATCCAGGAGTTCTCTTTCCTAATGGTATGGATTGGAGAGCACTCCTAATTGTTGGAGTGCAATACAAGCAATGGGACCCTGGGATAATTTTTAGTCTCATTCGTTTCAATTTTTTGGGGAAACAAGTAGTATGGGGGATGGATTCCCCACTTAATAAAGTGATTTTAATCAGACTAGTGCACCAGCAAGCATGGTGGTCCCTCTCTAAAATATTCATGGGATCTCGAAGACTGAAAGTTGGGCAAGTCAGTGGCAACTTTAAGAATTACAATGGTATCATAAGGGGTTTCCAAAATATGAAAGAGGTAAAGAGTAATTGTGCAAACATGGTTTTGATGGATTTAATTAACATTTTGCTGTTTAGTGGTGATGTTACAGGGGATATCAAAATGAAAAAGAAAATCCACATCTCCTTGCTTTTGGAAACACACAATTGTAGTGCATGGGTGGCTCTACTCAAGGTTCCAGAAGAGAAGTTTTGGAAAGCAAAATTTTGGAAAGAAAGCAGGTTCTTCCATATACATGTGTTGAAATTGCTTGAGGACAAGCAATATTGGGAAGGGAGGATTTGTCATATCCCAAAATTTTGCATTGGGTCACAATGGCCTAAGCCCCTTGGCCATACTCATGGTAGTTTGTCAAATGGATGCTAAGGGTCAAATAAATGCCAAGAATGAAGTCCAAGTTAGTAATAATGTGAAATTAGATCCAAATGGACAAGGTGGGTCACATTAAGAGAAATTCCCAATTCAAAGTTGTAATATATCATCCAAATGAACTGTCATGGAAGAAAATTACTAGTTCCCTTGGTTGGGGGGTGGAAGCTTTGGGATTTGAAATAAGGGGGATAATAAATGATGTTTGAACATTAGAATGGCATAAATATTTAATAAATGAGCTAAATAAATAAATATAAGGGAAAATCAAAGTGGCAATTGATCATGAAGACACATGGAGGATGTGGGACCCACACAAGCTAGATTTTCTATGCCACATGGCATCCTGTTGTCATTTCGAATCCATAAGAAGCCCAAGGTTCTTGGGATGAGTTGGAAGGTCAATATACTTGGCATGAATCAATTAAGGTCGAATTGGAGTGGAAGAGTAACTCCCATGGAAGAGGAAGAGGCATTTTGGAGCTAGTGAGACACTTGGACTAGATTCCCTAGCTCTATGACAACAATGATGAAGATGCTATGACACCTATGACACAAATCAAACCTAAAGGCTGACATCTGACATATATGACATGTCAGGGCTAAAAATAGGCTCCAAGAGGGCGCTCAAGTGAGTTAGAGCAGCCAAAGAGACACCAATTCGAATTTGGAGAAGGAGAAGGCTAGAATTGGAAGGACAAGTGGCATACTTGGGAATCTCTTCCCAACTTGAGTTGGCATGAAGCTCTTGGGAGGAATTCGACCCATGGAAGACCTTATAAGTTTATAAAAGACAATAACAAAGAAGGATGGTAGCTTTTGATCATTTTAGAATTTGCATTTTGCATTTGGGAGAGGAGAGCTAGTGGAGTGCTACTCTACTTGCCTTAGCACCAATTTCGAGGGTGAAAGATTCCCATCCTAGTTGGTAATTGGAAAGGCCATTCAGACCTTTCATTTGGAGCTTTAATGGAGTCTTTTGTTACAGGTTTAAGCTACAGGGCAACTCATGGTCACATCTCTTTCGGCTTGCTTCTACAACCATTCTTCTATTTCTTGGCATATTCTTGTTCCTTTAGGAGAGGCGCACTTGTTGAGGTGATGAACTCTTTGGGATAGCTCTTGAGGCCCCATATATTTGTAATTGGATATATATACTCTGTTTTTACTGCTCATGAGACTCTCAGGTCGAAATACTAAGTGGACTTATGCAAAAATACCAAACAATGCATAAATGATGCCATTTCCCCTAGATCTTGTTGTTGGAGTTTGAAGAGACACTATTTTGAGTTATATCAGTTATTCTCTGTGATTTTTTTGGAACTAATTAAGGATACATTAGGGAGCTCATTAAAGCCACTTATTAATACCATACCTCTGTTCAGAAATTTGGAACGGTTTAACAACATTCGGGAAGCCATCTTTGTCAAATGCCTTCAGACCCATTATACAAGCATTTGGAGTCATTTGGAGACAAAGAGACCAATACTAGTCAAAGAGAAATTGCTAGTCAAACTCCCTAATTTGGCCATAACTTAAAGGAGAGTTGTAGAAGCCTATTGAAGAATCGAAAGCATCCCTGAACCTCATAATTATGTCCTAATATCATCCATACACCTTTTGTAACAATTTGGGAGCATTTGGAGTCATTTGGAGACCAAGAGACCAATACTAGTCAAAGGTCGAACTTGTGGAAAAAGTTGAAAATTTCACCATTTTAATAAAATTCAAAAAATGGACATTACACAAGGATACTCCAAAAGTCTTAGCTGCTCAATCGGTCAATCAGATCCAGAACTCCTCTCTCCTCTGGTAATGCACCCTTCTCCCTCTCTGGAAGACGTCCTCCACAATCTTTGCAGTAATCACTTTGATGAACTATCTCAGTCCATAGAACTGGGCGCCAAGTGCCTCTGGACAAGTGGTGTTTGATCCAGCTTAGATCACACCACTCTCCCTCCTGCAGAAGCTCCTCTCTCTCAGAAAGTCGCCCTGCATGCACTAATGCGCCCTCCTCACTCTTGAATTATCTCTCTAAGATAAGTCAACTAAGTTGCCTCGTCTGGGGACCTCCTGCCTCCATATATAATCTCACCAATCAATTAGGTTTACCAAAAACCTAATATCTATGCATGCAAAAAGTCACTTTTGCATGCATCCTTTTAATTAATAACTGGACATGCAAATCTCATGCATGCATGAGGCAAAACACTTCGGAAGGTCCGCATGCATCTACGAATGGATTCATGCCACTGAGTAGATTGCATCTCACCCTCTAGTCCACACTGATGCCTATACTGTTGATGTACCTCCATGCAAGGCATCTGAATCATGGAGGACATCCCGAGATACCATAATCTCTAACAATAGCTAGACTGAAAAGAGCAGCTTTCACTAGGGTAAATCTCTCTCTTTCTCCTGACATGAAAATTAGGGTTTCCTACTGAAGAAGAATTTTGGAGTGCAAGTGACATTGGGAAGTGCGCCCCTCCTAGGCGCATCTTTTGGCACTTAGATCGAAGTTTTTCAGTGGTTAGATCTTCCAGAAAGTCAAACCCTAGTTTGACCTGGAACAAAAAAAACCAGAAACTACAGTCCAAAGTCTCGCAAGTCCAGTTTTAGGAGTTAAATCTTGGATTCCTCAGAAACTGATTGTACCAGCATACTCGCCTCCGTCAAGTGCATCTCTTGGAGAGTTCAGTTTTCATTTATGAGAAATTTCAATTTTTGGTCATTTTCTGTTCTCCGGGATAAGATGGTTCAAGCACTAAGCTTGATGACAAGTTGGAAGGCATAGAAAATTTCCGTGCTTGGAAATACAGAATTGGACTCATTCTAGAAGAGAATGATCTTGTGAAGTTTGTTAAGGAAGCTGTGCCAAAACCTGTAGAAGCTGAAGCAAAGGAAAAGCACAAGAAGGACATTATTAGAGCCAAGAGGATCATAGCGGATTCCATCAAGGATCACTTGATTCCTCAAGTGTCCTCCAAGAAAACACCTAAGGAAATGTTTGATGCCCTATCAAGAATGTATGAAGGAAAGAACATTAATCGGAAGATGAATTTGAGAACCCAACTCAAAAGTACAAAGATGAGGCAAGGTGAATCTATCCAAGAATATTTTACAAGGGTTTCTCAATTCAAAGAACAACTAGAAGCAATTGGAGACAATCTTGATAAAGATGAATTAGTGATGACCGCTCTCAATGGTCTTACTAGACCTTGGGATTCTTTTATCTAGACAATGTGTGCAAGAAAGGAAAGTTTACAATTTGAAATTGTGTGGGAAAAATGTGTTCAATGTTAGCATTTGATAGCTCGGTGGCACTCCTGCATCAGGTGCCTAGGTGCAGGGGTCAATAACTTGAAGTCTCAATTATATTCTTAAAGTGACTTTAGTAATGTGTTTTTTTTATTTATTAAAGTACCTTTTTGATGTGACTTTATGATTTTAAAGTGAGTTGTACTTTAATATGTTTTTAAAGTGACTTTAAGTCATAAAGTGTACTTTTAAATATTTAGGGTCAAGTGACTTTTCAAAAGGAAAAATGTTTTGTAAAGTTCACTTAGGAGATCTAAGTGAACGAGAAATTAGATCCCAGCCATAGATCTCTTGGCCAAGATCTAATCTCGTCCATTGAAGTGAAAAGTCATGAGAAAAACCCTAATAGGGTAAATAAAAGTACATGAGATTTCATTTTTTGGCACACATTCCAATAGAGAGAGTCTTTGGAGAGTGGCTCGAATTCCAAGAAGGAGCTTGGTGAGGAGTGTGAGATACACACATGCAAGAGAGAGCAAGAGATTGAGATTGAAGGAGAAGGGAGATAGAGACAGCTTGAAGGGGCGCACTTCCCAAGGAGAGGGTGGCACGCAAATCAAGAAGCATCTTCAGCATTCTTACTGTATTTACAGGACACGAGTTTCCAGATTTTAGTGGGCACGAGTTCCAAGATTTTGACTGGGCACAAAACCTGAGAAGGGCACAGAAATCGAGAGTGTGTTCTGCTGAGTATTTGCTGGGCACTATTACCAAGGTCACGGTCTGAACAGCATACAGTGGGCACGATTTTTGAGACAGCAGGCTCATTCATTTTTGTGGTATGGTGGGCACAAAACCCGAGGCAGATTCTCTGCTGCACAGATTTCGAGGTGTCTGGAAGGACTGTGGGAGATAAGTACAGTGACATTTTACTGCTGAAAATGACTGTTGTGATTTCTAAGAATTTTTCCTTCATGAGCTAATAAAATCTCTCTTGCATGCTAGTTTTCCCCAAGGGTTGACGGGGGTTTTTCCAGGGTCAAATTTGACCAAAATCCTGTGTCTGACTTTTATTACAGTCTGCTGATATGAATTATTTCCGCTGCTAAAAGTTGCTTTATGAACAGTATATTAACTTACAGACACACATAAATTGATACCAGTGAAATGCAGTTATTTATATGTCTGTAGGAGGTTATTATCAATGGTTTGTAAAGTGTTTGACATTATTTCTCAGTGGCTGTTATGTGAACAGTGAGCAGATTTTTTTTGTCATTTTTCTACATTCAAGAGGAAGCTAGAGTGGCAAATCGAGAAGCACTACTCAGAGATGATGATCAAGCTCTAGCTACCCATACTAGAAGAGGAAAAGGGAAATCTCATTACTAGAAGGAAACCCATAAGGAGTTTCATCCTTCTAAGAAGTTTCAGAAATACAAGAAGGGAAACTACAAGCATAACGACTTCTCTTCTTATCAATGTTATCATTGTGATAAAATGGGACATATTGCTAAAGATTGTCCAGTAAGAAAAGAAGAATACAAAAAGAAGAATAACGAAAGACATCATGCTCATTTTGCCGAAGAAGAAGAACCTTCCAGGAAGTTACCAAAGGAAGAAATTGAAGAATATGTCTTATAATAGTGGTGCTTCAAAGCACTCTCTCCAATCTTGAAGAAAAGGACTCTCCTCAGAAAGTTTCACTAGGAGAATAGGAGAAGCCACATACAAGCTTGATTTAGGAACCCCAATGAAGATGAAGGACGTACTATATCTTAGCTTTATATAAGAAAGAATTTAGAGTTGCTTTTATAGATGGTGAAGTTTTTATATAAGTTGCAGTTGTTATTGGGACAAAAGAAGGTGGCTCATATAAACTGAAAGGTCACTTAGAAGCAGCTTTGATTTATGATACTACAAGTCTATATCTATGGTGTAGAAGACTTGATCAACATTATAGATCATTAGCAATAAAGGCACATGATCTCAGAATTAGATGATGGAGTAGAGCTCACCATCAGACATTCCAGTAATCCCTGCAAGGAGACTAGGATCAAAAGAGATCCTACCAAACAAACTAAGATAAGTATTTGAATTGTCATTTTATCAAATTGTTTAAATGATATTGTTCAGTTGTGTACACATTTATATTCCTAGATTTAGGAAGTGTAGTATGCATGTTAGAACAGTTGCATTAATGAACAATATACTGCTAATATGCATGTGATGGGTAAGTGGCCTATGATGCTGTACAACATTCCATTGCTACTTATCTAGTGAAACCTCCTTGCTGACATATTGGGAGTAGTGCACGCTCTTCATGATGTTCTGGTAGAGATGGAAGGCATCTGGAAAGTTACCGTATGAATACATGATATGGATGAATGTTGTGTTGAAGCATTGGATAAGATAGTTGCATGACTACGAGACCTATATCTTTATACATAAGAATTGATTTTATGAAATGTTTCTAATCATGAAACTAAATTTGGTTTGTAGGAAAGATCGTGTATAGTCACCTACAAGAGAATAATGATGAGACTTGTTCGGAAGAACAAGTGACGATGGTTCAGCTATAACATTCAAGAAGACTTATGAAATCAAGCATACTACATATGAACAAAGCGAGGGTTCTCTCAGAAAGAGGGAGTCGATTATGACAAGATGTTGCTTTAGTGGCAAATGATGTATATTACACTAGACAAATGGTGTAATTGAACAAGGAGCATATATCGAGTAACCTCCAGAGTTCAGAACTCTCTACAGAGAACCACATGTGCCAACTTGAAGAAGTATATGAAGAAGATGTAGGTCTCAGAGTTGCGAACCGATGAAAGAAGTTACAAAGCTAGATTGTGGCTCGAGGATTCTCTCAAAAGGAAGGATTGTCCATGATCTTGTAATTTCGAAAGGAAGGATAACCCGTGTTGTTGGACTGAATCTCGTAATTCCGAAAGGAAGGATTGTCCATGATCCCGTAATTACGAAAGGAAGGATCACCAGTGTTGTTGGATTGAATCTCGTAATTCCGAAAGGAAGGATTGTCCATGATCCCGTAATTCCGAAAGGAATGATCACCAGTGTTGTTGGACTGTATCCTATAATTCCGAAAGGAAGGATTGTCCATGATCCCGTAATTCCAAAAGGAAGGATCACCCATGTTGAACTTGATCTCGAAATTCCGAAAGGAAGGATCACCTGTGTTGAACTTGATCCCGAAATTCCGAAAGGAAGGATCATATTGGTTGTTGATGCACCTGTTGCCAAAGATGATGTTGCTCCAAGCCTTGAGTTGTTGATGATGATGATATTATTCCAGCTTTGTGTTGATGAGCCAGCCTTGTGCTGTCATTGTTGTTGATGTATCAGTTTTTATACTGATGTGATGATGATGATGATACTTTAGCTCTGTATTGAAGATGATGATGATGATACTTCAACTTTGTACTAAAGATGATGATGATGTTCCAGCTCCGTGCTGCAGATGATGATGGTGATGTTCCAACTCCGTGCTGCAAATGATGATGACGTTCCAGCTCCATGCTGCAGATGTTGATGATGTTACAGCAAGCTGTTCCAGTTGCTGATATTGATGTTGTTGAAAAACTTCCAATGATTTATAGATGTACCAGCCAATGTTCCAGATGATGCCTCCTCCCTCCTTCCGATGATGTTGTGTAGAGCCACACCTGTTGTTTTTGTTGTCAGTGGAATACCCTTCTTGTTAAGGGGGAGTGTTGAAATAATGTAACTTTGAAGAATATTCTACCTGTACTTTACATTATTATTATTCCTCCTTCGAGAGATGTCATTAATGTAAAAGGTCATGAGGTAAATCCTCCGTTGTAAGTCGGGTCAATAGTACCCAAAAGAGTTTAATGTAATTATTATTTTGAGTCTCCCTAGAGAGGTCAGCCCAGTCAGGTTAGTGAGGCCAACCCAGTTAGGTTAAAAGGTCAAGTGAAAAGTAAAGTATAAATAGAGAGTGTCTCCCTCTCATTTGAACCATTCACTCACTCAAGCATTTGCGCAAGAGAGGAAGAGGAAGGCTAGCGAAGGAGGAGGAGGATTGTTGTTGGCTCTTGTGATTGAGTTTTGTTTCTCTTTCTTATGAGACTTATTTCTTTGGGCATTGTACTTTGGTAATCTATATTGAGGAAGTTTTGCTGGGTTTTCTTCCCTTTGAGGGTTTCCTAGGATAAATTGTTGTGTACCTTGTGATTGTGTGTCTTTTAGAGATCCTCTTTATGCTGCTATTGTGAAAATGTATTAAATGCTCATGAAGTTAGAATTTAGTCTTTAGTAGCATATAATCTTAACAAAATGCTCTCAGTTGCTGAATGGGTCGAATGAGCAAAGTAAGCAAAGTGAAATGGCTGTGCTGAATGGTTGGGATGAGTGAATGATAAGGAAACATGATTTAACAAATTAATATCCCTACATCTTTTAAGAAAAGTGAGATCAGATTTCCCTTTCAATAATTGTGACCGCATTTTCTCAAAGAGGCAAACCCTATCCTACATCTTTTAAGAAAAGTGAGATCAGATTTTCCTTTCAATAATTGTGACCACATTCGCTCAAAGAGGTGAACCCTATCAGCAATATTCCTTCTGTACAGGGTAAGTACTTCAGATCTCAGACTTCTGCAATTGAGGTTATGATGAGAGAGTTCTTCCAGATCCATCACATTTGTTTATAATTATCGATGTTTTGGGCTAGTCAAATGTGGTCCATCATCAGGATGAGTGAATGATAAGGAAAATCTGATCTAACAAGTTAATTTCCCTACATCTTTTAAAAAAAGTGAGATCATATTTTCCTTTCAATAATTGTGACCGCATTTGCTCAAAGAGGCGAACCCTATCAGTAGTATCCCTTCTGTACAGGGTAAGTACTTCAGATCTCAGACTTCTGTGATCGATGTTATGGTGAGAGATTGAGATCGCATAAGTCTCTCACCATAACCTTGATCGCAGAAGTTTGAGATCTGAAGTACTTAACCTGTACGGAAGGGATACTACTGATAGAGTTCACATCTTTGAGCGAATGAGGTCACAATTATTGAAAGGAAAATCTGATCTCACTTTTCTTAAAAGATGTAGAGATATTAACTTGTTAGATCAGATTTTCCTTATCATTTACTCATTGTGATGATGGACCACATTCGATTGGTCCGAAATATCGATAATTATAAACAAATGCGATGGATCCAGAAGAACTGTCTCGCCATAACATCGATTGCAGAAGTCCGAGTTCTAAAGCACTTACCCTGTACTGAAGGGATACTATTGATAGGTTTCGTGTCTTTGAGTGAATGTGGTCACAATTATTGACAGGAAAATCTGATATCACTTTTTTTAAAAGATGTAGGAATATTAAATTGTTAGATCAGATTTTCGGTTTTCGTTATCATCCCCACTCATCTTGATGATGGACTGCATTTGATTGGTCCGAAATGTCGATGATTATAAACAAATGCGATGGATCTGAAAGAACACTCTCACGGTTCACCATAACCTCGATTACAGAAGTCTGAGATCTGAAGTACTACTACTTACCCTATATGAAAGGGATACCATTGATAGGGTTCACCTCTTCGAGCGAATGTGGTCACAATTATTGAAAGGAAAATCTGATCTCACTTTTCTTAAAAGATGTAGGGATATTAACTTGTTAGATCAAATTTTCCTTATTATTCACTCATCATGATGATGGACAACATTCGACTGGTCTGAAACGACGATAATTATATACAAATGCAATGGATCCAAAAGAACTTGTTATCACATCCATGTTAGCTGGAGCTACCATTCTGTAGATTGTATGGTCAGGGACCGTACCATATTTTTTTTTTCCCAGATCAGAGATCGGATGCTTTCAGAGGAGGCACATAGTTTTGTTCAGATTGCCCCGAGCAGATATATCAGTGGGGATAGATAGTTTTATTGTATTGTCCAGACATGTTACTTAGCATTTACCGCAGGATCACCCTTCCTTGCCAGGCTTTGATATGAGCCCATTGAGACAATTGCCTAGTCTTGCTTTGATTGAGACTATCACAGAGTATTGCTGGTTTACTATTTGTGCCTGGATTCGGCAGAGATCCAGTTCAGAGACAGCCTCAGCAGCAGGTATATGGTGCGGCAAGTATTGCATTTGATGTTTATTGCTCATGATTGTTGCTTAGACTTGTTTATACATGATAGTACACTAACTTTGCATATGACGATTGATTTGGTGATCTAGCTATTGTTATGATAGGGCCCTTGGTGATGCCAGTCCACCCCTTCCTAGTAGGCCCCTGTATATGCACACCGGGTCACACCCCTACTCTTGGTATAGACTTGGTCACTTAGTACCCCTTGGCAGCTGACTTTGGATCCACCTTCACCTTCTCCATCCATCCGACTCATCCATGATAGTCTTTCCCGACTTGGATTCCAATTTGTGACCTTTAGGATCCCTTTCCCCACTGATCTCTGAGTATGCCATGATTCCCTGTCTATTGTGCCTCAGCTCTTTAGTGTGTGAGATGCACTCTCAAACCTGGGATTTGCTCCTGTTGGTTACCCCCGATGTTGCAATGCAGTTAGGATTGTGTAGCCCCACCGGGTGTTCCCCATTGGTCATCAAAGCATGTATTGCTCACCCCCATTACTTTGCAGTATGAGCACCATGATTATATCTATTGAGATATCTATGTAGCCCAAAAGGGCCTTGATGTAAAATGAAGAAATGAAGAAATGTAAAGCAAGCCAAAAAGGCTTTTTGTAAATGTAAAATCTAGCCAAAAAGGGCTAAGTATGAAATTCATTGTAAAATCCATGCAATGTGTTTGTAAACATACATGGACACAGGTCAGCCGTACATGTCAGCATTTGTAGTGGTTATTTCCTCACCTAGTCCTGCGGGGCAAGGAGGTGAGAGGTAGCAAGGGACAAGCTCAAGATTGTCCCCTACAGTCTTCGGGCACGGATGTGAGTTGTGAGATACTTGTTAGATGACCAGTGGCGGTTTCCTTGCACTATACCCATTCGTGAGGCACCGCCCTTCCCCGTGTTTGTGTCATGGTATGCTTATCTCAGTGGACTTCGCTTTCCTGAGTTATCCAAAAGGTCACATGATCTTTGTCCTCGTCATCCCTCATCCTTCACCTTGTATTCCACATCACCCAAAGTCAGCTAGGTGGTCAAGTCTGTAGGTTGTGCATAGCAGTTGAGTCTTTTGGATATGGTGGGCCCACCTCACCTGGGGCCCTGTATTTTTCCGAGATTTAATGCATTTTTTATCACCATATTATTGTCCTATTGTTTAGTAATGTACTAACTTGTATAAGGAAGCATTTCACTTCATGATTGCATACAGGTATTCAGCTAGCACCATTGTTGAACAGATTTGACTTGGTCAAACTAGGTTGACCAAGCCAAAAATGGGCCCAAAAAAATGTTGCGACCGGAATTTCAATTTTGGTCAATTATTATCTACAGGGGACCCATATGAGCCTCCAAGTGACAGAATGTAAAAAGATCGAGGCGTTTGTGAGATTTTTAATTATTATTGGTCATCAATGACCTGTTTTAATTAAAAATCATGGATTTGGGGCAAATAATGCCTAAGTGATGGATCGGGGTAGTTCAAGTGATCATTCCTACTATTTTTGGGGTCCACGATTACATTGCAGCAGACGGTTTGGCAATCCGGGCACTCTAGGTGGGTCAAAAGCCCAAATTACATCTTCAGCAATAAAATACATGGAAAATAAAAAATTGACAAAGGCAACTATAGCAAAGGGCAAAAATTAAAGGCTGGCTAATTCAAGGGTGATTTCTAAGGTAATGTTGGTATGTTTGGACATCATATTATGTATTGTGGCTCCCTCCATTGGGCCAGCTCATTAGATGGGTCGAATTCCCCCATGAGGGCATTTTCTCCACCTTGGCAAATTCGATTTGCATGTTGTATTGGTGTGGGGCCTTAATGTATTAAGTGAGGGGGATAAAACATCATATAGACACCCCCTAACTTGTGTTTTGATTGTTGTATGGACCCCACCATGGGTCCCCCACTCCACTTGTGCGCTTCACTTGGGCAATTCGCACCCCCTTCATGAGCTCATCTCCACCCTCGATTTGGTGATTGGGAAAGTTAATCCCAGCCATTGGTTTTGGGGGGGATGAAGCTAGGTTTTGAGCCATCTCTATAAGAGAATGAGCTCACTCCATTGTTGTCTCTCTTGGCACATTTGTACACTTGAGTTTTTGATGATATAGAGCCATTCTTCCACAATTTCTTGAGAGTTTATGGATGGATATGTGTTGCTTGACTGATATCTGGTCTTTCGTAGCTTTGTTGAGTTGCTAGTGCATTGTTTCCATCTTGTCCTTGGCCAACGATTTGCAGGTGAAGAGCTCAGCTGGAGGAGGGCACAGTTTTTGGAGTGGGAACCCCACAACTGCTCGAATTCTTCAGAGAATCAACAAGGGAGTTCTTATTGCATTTTTCGCCTTTCAATTCTCTCATTTTAGTCATTTTTACTTGCTGGTTTCTCTTGTTATTTGCTACATACACTGACTTGATCTTGTTTGTGGCAGGTACCCAGGGCGAATTTGGCCACTGGAAGCTCAAAACGCAAAGGGAACATGCTGCTGCTCGGCAACTGAGTTTGGAAGGCTATTCTTCAGCATCCTCGTCCGTCTATTCACTCCCAAGTAGGTCCTTCTTGCTGGTCTCTAGCATTTTAAATTTTATTGTGTGTGTTGAGCAGAAATCTCATGTAAAAACCCATAAAAACACAAAACATAAGTTTTCACCGTTAGAATTAGTTTTAATTCAAAACCCGCTAATGAATTGATCTTAAAAGCCTTAATCTTAAGTTTCATTTGCTTTAGACTCCATTTGCCCATAGTTTTAGCACTGGTCAACTTGGCAAAAATGCCTCACCTAGGGCGTTTTTCTCTTCTGCTTGCTTGGGTCAGTTTGGGGTTCTGGGTAGTTTGTAATTGGTTTCAAATCATCATTTTATGTCAAGGAATCAAACTACCAATTGCTAGAAGTATTTTAAATCACGTTTTATTGGCTACCCTAGGTCCATTGCTGCACTGCTTAACTCTCTTCCTTGGGCAAGTTCATTCTATTTTCCCACTTCTAGCTTATTGTACATCCTAGTCTATTTCAGCCTTGCAATCACTAATCTAATCAGCTTGTTTCATTATAATTGATTGCTGGTCACTTCCACATCGCCCCCATTTTTACTGTTTGTGTCCATCTCTTGGTTGGAGCTAGACTTAGGACTTAATCTGCACTCATTTCCTGTTTGTACCTCTTTCTATCTTTGGGGTTGGGTGTGTGTTTGTCTCTCAATCGTCATTGGTTGAGCGAGGTCTCCCCCCTGACTTGGCTACGTGCCTCGTCTGAAGCTACAGTAGCCTTGTCTGATGTGACTTCCGTTCCCTGAACGGAGGACCTGGCTATTGCAGGTTACACCATTCTAGCTGATCACCCTCTACCATCCCTGTTGGGACATTCATTATCCATTAGCTAGAGTTTGTGTAATAACAGAACTCTCTCACCATAACCTCAATCGCAAAAGTTTGAGATCTGAAGTACTTACCCTGTATGGCAGGGATACTATTGATGGGGTTCGCCTCTTTGAGCGAATGCAGTCACAATTATTGAAAGGAAAATCTGATCTCACTTTTCTTAAAAGATGCAAGGATATTAACTTGTTAGATCAGATTTTCCTTATCATTCATTCATCTTGATGATGGACCACATTTGATTTGGTCCGAAACGTCTGTTGTCCGCCAAACTGCACACCAGCAGCGGAAATCTTTCGAAAGCTGTCTCTTCACTACAAGTGAGAGAGGTGTGGCCTTGGGGGCAAGCAATGAGCCAGGTACTGTCACCTGTATCCTAGCTCCTCCGTTTAGGCAAACTCCTAACGAAGCCAAGGGGGGTAGTCCCTAAAAAAGAGTTGTCTAAGGCTCTTATGTGTTTAAAATGGTTTTGGGTGTTGTGATGCGGATGGGTGTTGTTTAAGATTTTTTTGAAAGTGAGAGACACAATAATACTTTAAATTAGATCAAGATAACGCAATCCATGTTGCAAAATAGAAAATGAGAGATACACTTGGATAAGAAAATAAATTACTCTTTACGCAAATTAAAACAAGTACTCCAATATTGATATTTAAGCAAATAAAGTATATGATAAAGGACCAGTGCCTTATGGAGTCAAATATAAAAGTGATTGTAAAATGCTTGATACAAGTGTTTGAGATAAGAGTTTGTGAGAACGTTTTGCAGCTTATCTTGGTAAATTAAAGATTTTAATGGTCTTGATTATTATGGCTAAGAACAAGGATATTCAAAAAAGTGGAACCTTGACCAATAAAAACACTGGCAACCTTTTAGGTGATAGGTCGGGAGCACCCAGATTGCAAAGAGGGCATTATTAGTCTTGCATCTTTTCCCTGCATTAGGCATTTGTTAATTAGCAAGTCTCTTGAATTGTGGTCATAAGATCAAGTCAAGAGCGCTCTCTGTCAGAGAGTTGAACAAAGTGCTCTAATAATAAAAAATTTCAACCCATAATTCCCTTTAATTAATTTATCTTGGTTTCTGTCCTACACCCGTATGCTTTGCCAACCGGAAACGGTTGGGCTAGTACTCAGAAAGGTGTAAGATTTGTTAATTGCATAAGTGATAACATTAATTAAAATTTTACCCCAAACCCCAACCAAGACAAAATTACTGAGTTCTTCCTGAAGAGGTGGTGCCGGGAATCCACTTTCAGACTCGAGGGCGGTCAAACCGTAAGCACACTTGCCCTCTTTGCAATCTGGGTGCTCCCGACCTATCACCTAAAAGGTTGCTAGTGTTTTTTATTGGTTAAGGTTCCACTCCTTTTGATACCTTGTTCTTAGCCATAATAATCAAGACTACTAAAATCTTAAATTTACCAAGATAAGCTGCAAGACGTTCTCAAATTTTTTTATCTCAAGCACTTGTATCAAGCATTTTACAATCACTTTTACATTTTTGACTCCATAAGGCATTGGTCCTTAATCACAATATTTTATTTGCTTATTTATCAATATTGGAGTACTTGTTTTAATTCGCGTAAAGAGTGATTTATTTCTTATCCGAGTGTATCTTTTATCTTCTGTTGCAACGTGGATTGCGTTATCTTGGTCTCATTTAAAGTATTTTGTGTCTTTCACTTCCAAAAAACTCCTAAACAACACCCATCCGCATCACAACACCCAAAAAGATTTTAAACACATAAGAGCCTTAGACAACTCTTTCATAGGGACTACCCCCCTTGGCTTCGTTAGGAGTTTGCCTAAACGGAGGAGCTGGGATTTAGGTGACAGTACCTGGCTCATTGCTTGCCCCCAAGGCCACACCTCTCTCACTTGTAGTGAAGAGACAGCTTTCGAAAGATTTCTGCTGCTGGTGTGCAGTTTGGCGGACAACATCTTTGGCGCCGCTGCCGGGGACAAATCTTTTTGTTCCTGGACGACCTTAGTTTTTTCTAGTTTGTTTTACCTTTTTTGATAGATTTTATATCTATCTGGCGACTCCACTCCCTTGTTTTTAGTTTTCCTTTTTGGTAGATTTTTAGTTTAATCACTCTCTGAAATAAGACTTGGATCCACCTGGCGATTCCATTGTCAGTTAACACATCAAGGTATTCAACTAGAAGAAACTCTGAAGGCTTGCTTAGTTTTATCCCTGAGCCTGGAAAGGTTTATAAGAGAAGATTGAACAAGCTTGCTTCTCGTAAAATCTTTGAAGATCTTAGATCTGAGTCTATTTTAGACATCCACTCTTTGTTTCAAGAAAATCAAGAAAATCAAACAAATTTTGAAAACAATAATTGTTTCCTTTCCACAATGGGTGAGTTCTTCGCTCAACTAAATTTTACTCAGATACCAGGTCAACCTCACAATATCCCTGAGAAGGCTGTTGATAAACTCACAAGTTTCAATGGCACTGATGCCTCCATATTTGTTGAACAACATATCAGAAACTTCACTAAGCTATGTAGCGCTTATGTCAAGGGAGCAGATAAACATGAGGATGTTTATATGACTCTTTTTGCCCTATCCTTAGAAGGAAAGGCAGGGAACTGGTACGGCAATGTACCAGACAACTCTTTCGCCACCATAGCAGCTTTCAAGACAGCTTTCCTCAGCAAGTTTGGTTGCAAAAAAGAACCTAGACATTTAGTTGCATCTCTAACTAGCATGAAGAAGACAGAAAAAGAAACTATGGATGAATTTAACACTAAATTCATGGAGTTGGCTAATTCCATCCCTGAGACCTATGCGCCTCCTGCGGCTTCTTTATTGGATTACTACATAGAAGCGTTAGGTGGCAAGGTCCAATACCAGATAAGAGATAAAGAACCAGCTACCGTGCTTGATGCTCAAAGTTTGGCCATTAAGATCGACAAGAACATGAAGTCTTCCGGAGAGTCAAATATCCAGGGATATTCTAGATCTCAACTTCCTTCAAAACCCATTGAGCACAAAGACAAAGAGCCTATGAAAGACTCTTATGAAAAGAAAGTGATGGACATGTATGAGAGAATGGAAAAAGCTGAACAGAAACATGTGAGCCAAATAAAAGAGCTACAAAACAAGATCATAAACATGGAAAGAACACAGGTTCAGCAAATTCAACATACACAACCAGCTCCTAGGAATTTCCCTGCTAAACCTACTTGGCAAAGGAAACCTCCTAACCATGAACAGAGGCCTCCTCATCAACTAGAGGCTGCTAACATGGTTGAGTATGCCAAAACCTTTTGTAGGGCATGCAGAGACTTCCATGAGGAATCTGGTTGCTACCATGCATGCTATATTCAAGAACATGGTTTTCCTGAAGGTTGTGGTCCTAGTGCATCAACAAGCAAGCCTGAATTCATTAATAATGTGGGAGACATCTGTGGCACTCCTAGGGTTGAACCTTACACACCATTCTGTAGGACATGCCAGGAATTCCATGAAGAAAACACTTGTCACCTTGCATACTACATCCAGAAGCATGGGTTTCCTGAAGGGTCTGTTGGTCAGTCTTCATCAAGTGAGCCTGAGTGCATAAACTATGTAGGTGATACTTATGATATTCCTGAAGAGAGTTGGAATCAGTCAGATCAGCCTATTACAGAAAATATAACATTTTCCCATCAGATTCCTGATGATCCTACAATAGAGATTTATCAAATTCCGAATATTGTTGAAGATCCTCCTCATGCCATCAAAACAAAAGACACGTTGGAGTGGGAAGTATTTCAAGACTACTTCAGTGATGATGAACATTTATGTACTTCTGACCCATCTTTAGAAGAAACCATTACGGGGATCAACATTCATAAAGAAATCCATGAAAGTAGTAGTATGTGTTATGACACTCCAATTTGCTCTCCACATGGCAGTGAATATTCAAAAATTTGGGTCCCTTGTGATATTTTTGAAACACATCTGTTTGAGGAAGATTATTATGAAGTTGAGGAGGATAGGCATAGCTTAAAGGATGACATAAGTGATGATGAGTCCATCATGGATGACATAGATATTGGCAATGATGAATGGACCTCTCTTGAGAACCCTATCTATGCCATGTCTGAAGAAGTTAATGATGAACAAAATCTCCTTGGAAATTTTGTTAACAATCCCACTTATGAGCATGAGGATACATGTGGCCAGGAATATGGTAAAATTCATGAAGACTCTCCCATTTTCGGCAGGAGTATGGATTTTGAACAGTTGAGCATAGAGGAAGAAAAGGAAATTATTTTATATGAGAAGTCAGTTGAGCATATATCTTGCCCATCAGAAGCACCTTGTATATTAGGGCAGTTCGAGGCATGCACTTTCATGGAAAATTATTTTCAGAAGAGCCTCTTGGAGGAATATGATAAGGTACCAGAATTGCCTTGTCATCCTGAATTTCATCACCCTATCTTGTTCTGGATAGAGTGTGCCTGCAGAAAGATTTCTTATTATATTAGGGAGCACTTCAAATATTTATTACATACTCATGATTCCCCATCCAGCCCTCCCTTTCAGAAGATCCAAGCAGGTTTGCACTTTCTGATAAGCATGCCCTTGTCTTGGCTGGTAACCAAAGACAAGGTAAAAATTTGTTTTTTCATTAATCACATGCTTAAATGGTTACATTGGATTTCTGATTATACTTAACATTTTCCTTTTTGTATTATATTAGAATAGGAAAAGATTTAATTTACCTTCTGCATTTTAGGTTTCTTAGAATTCATTTTCAAACAATAAAATATAGTTGGTATTTCATTTTGGTTTTTTCATAACACATGTGCTACTGAAGGTTTTCTGTCAAGTTGAGATGTTTCTACAGGCTATATATATAAACCAGAGATTCTGGTGTTCTTGTATTCTCTCCTTGCATGAATTCCAGATCGAGCACACGTCCCGCAGTTGGAGCCAGATGTTATCAACTGATTTGTACAATAGTTGAAACCTCATTGAGCCGCCAGTGTTGGAACACATTAGTGTTCACTTCCAGAGTATCTGGGTTTCAGATATTTGGGTCTAGCCAGTTTTGTTTTTTTTGAGTCGACATGACCATGGCCCCATGGGGGTTTGTAATAAAGTGTGCTAGTAGGGTCTGAGTGGCTCGGTTCCCCATGACTGGATTAAACAACTAAGGTATTCCGGGGAGTTTTTTCACCGTCAGATTATACTTTGCTTCAGGCGAGATATAATCTCTTGGTTTTTTTCCCGCTTCCTCCAAAGCTGGAATGCCCGATTTTGGAAATTTTTGCCATGGGGGGTTATTAGAGTCCAACTATAATGTATAAACCTACTAGACACTATTAGAATAGGTTCTGGTCATGTCCTAAGTTTCTAGGACCCCCAGAAAAAATTTTACTAGACGCGTCGGAATTGGGGTTTTTAATTTTTTAATTATTTTTAAATTTTAATTAAATTTCTCTATAGTTTAAATAGAGAAATTTGAGTCTGTATTATGTCAGTCATCCGGGGTCCGAATTTAGTGTTTGATGGCTCGTTTCATAAGCCAAAAATCACACATGACCCATGGACCAGCTAAACCCAACTTTCGGATGTCAATTCAGCCTCATAATTAATATTTTATCTAAAAAGTCATTTACGGAGAAATTATTAATTAAAATAATAAAATTGAATATTTTGGAGATAACCCAAATCTCTCCAAAATTAATCAATTTGATTAAAATAAAAGGCTAAATGACATGGCAATGGACATTTATGAAGATTCCAATCAACTCCAAGTGATTCCAGTCAACTATCCAGTCACCAGCAAAAGATCTCCCTAAACCAATTCGCTCTCCTTCATGCAAAAAATTGATTTAGTGTGTTGTCAAGTGTTAGATGGGTTGGTTGGTTTGCATTTAAGGCTAAGGTAGGCGCCCCCATGACTCACCATAGCTTGGCTTCTTCAAATTCGAGTTAGTACCTTCTTCCACTCCACTTGTCACCCACCATCTAACTCGCACCCCTCCTTCAAGCTCACGTCATTCTACCCTAGCCTCACGTCAATCCTTGTTGTAGCTTGCTTATTGGGTAGGTGATACTTCCCATACAATCAATGAAGTCGAGCTTGCCACCTATCTATTCAACCTACCAACTAGTGTGAGTTGTTATCTCCAAAGCTTGGTGTTTATTGGAATTCGAACTACATGTCTATTTCCATTGGCTCTCACTCAAGCCAATTCGACCTAGGGTTTTAGCTTCTAGTTTTACTATAAAGAGAGGCCCTTTGGGGTTATTATCTCATGGAGAATTTTGGGCAAACTTACTCTGCCAAATTGTATATGTGTTATAGCTTTTGCTAATTGAAATAAAGTGGCTTTGGAGGTCCATATGGTGTGTTGATCTTGTTCATGGGAATTGCTTCAAATTAATCAAGGTGATATTGCTCTATGTTTTTGCTTACATGTTCCTTGTTTTGATCAAATTTTTTAAAGCTTAGAAGACTTTTTAAAGTCCATAGGATGGGCATTTGATTTCAATTTGTCCATTGATGTTGGGTTGCTTGTGATTTGGAAGTAGTGAATTGTAGTATGAAATACTAACACTCTTCTTGTCTCTTTCAACTTTGCATACTATATTTGATCAAACTTGTTTGTAAGTGATACATTTTGTAGATCTCATAGGTTTTGAAGAGGAGTTGGAACTAGGTTGTCTCCTCCATCTCTTCAAAGAACCATTTTTTCCCTAACATTCATGCATTGCAGGTTCTCCCAAAGCCGATTTCACAACATCAAGATTTTGGCATGAAGTGTTAGATTCAAAGATCCATCCATTTATCAAAAATATTCTTAAAATTGGTTACTAGTTACTTTGATCTACCTCCATCTTGTGGAAACCCTTTCTAGATCTTGATCCAAAGTTGGTTGTTTGTCTTTTCAAGCCATAGATTAGTTTGCCATAAGGTCGAAGTTCCTTCAACCTTGGGGAATAGCTTGGGATTTGTTCCCTTGTGCTCTCTTCAACACTTGTTGTCGGCGTATCACCGGTTAACCGGAGGATTTCCAAGACAGTGTTTCAAACCCTCAAGTGTTCCACTTGAGAACCCTTTGCTCTTGTTTTGCTAGCCCATTCCTCCTTGCCCTAGTCTACACCTGGCCATCCCTTCTCTTAGCTTTTGTCCCATTTCTTTAGCCCTCTCTCTTTGCTCTCGTCTCCCTTCAAATCTTTGCCATTTAGTGCCTTCGTCCTACCTCTCATCTACCCTAGAAGACCCCTCAAACTCTCCCTCTCGTCCCACTTCAAACTTCCTCCCTCCTTCCCATTCGTCCCATCTCTTTAAGTCTCCTCTCGTCAATCTCTTTTCATGCCCTAAAACATAACAAAAACACAAAAGTTGTTAGTAGCAGTTCAGTTTAGTCTTAATAGTTATTTGCATCTCATTGGAAGTTTAATCTTAGATCTCATTGTGGCATTTCATAGTTAGGATCTAGTGTTTTTCTTATGGTAGTTAGTTACATTGTTTCAAAGTTATTAGTGTGGATCTCATGCATTGTTAATATCTAGTTTCATTTTCAAATATTAGATCTAGTTCAAATTTCAAATCTTGTTTTATTTCCTAACATCTAATGGGCATTGGAGTTGCTTGTTTGTGATAGATTTCTCTTTGAGAAAAAATAGCATTGAGAAGAGTTTGAAGCAAAGTGAAATAAAGAGACTTTTAATACAAGAAGCCATCAAGAAACAAAGGGACGAATCAAAACCAAGAGATTAGTATTATCCTTTTGTAATAGTTCTTAGAAGTTTGTTCCAAATATTTTCAAATTTATTTATTTCAAAGTCCCTACAAGGGTTTCATTCCCAAGGGCATTTGTACTCTTATAATAAAGTTGCAAGTGGGGTTTTTAAGCCCCCACATTCACTTCCCCATTTGGGGAAGTCTTGTAGTCTTCATTGAGTGGTGTGATTTTCTAGATATGCTCTTAGATTAGTTTCTATTTCATTAAGTCATTTTGTTGTTATAATCTTCGATTTACTTACCCCCATGCTCTCCCGAGTACGGTCTTTGACCTGAAAGAGATTCTTGGGTAGACTAGAGTTCATTTTCTATTTAGTAGTTTACTTTTCATCTTGTATTTTCTCTTCCAAACCTTGACTAGAGAATAGCTAACTTTGGGATTGTATCCCAAAGGCCACATAGTCTTGTGGTAGCTTCTTGTTCCCCCATCAGCTTCTTGTGGACATCCAGCTAGCTGGAAGGTTTCCAGGACTGGTGGCTTCCAGTGGTTGATCTTGTTCGGAGATTGATCCCACCAATTAGATTAGAATTTGTGTGGTAGAACACTAGATTTATTCAAAGTTTCATTTTATTTTGCAAGCAGTATTGTTAGCAGTATTTCACATATTTCCAATCTATTACATTGTTTAATCATTTCAAGTTGAAATTTATTGTTTTTACAACACAACCACTTTTTGCTTCTTAAAACGAACCAAAGTCTCTTGAACTTGGCCAAATCCAAGTCAAGAGCACCCTCTATCGGAGGGCATTATTAGTCTTGCATCTTTTCCCTGCATTAGGCATTTGTTAATTAGCAAGTCTCTTGAACTGTGGTCATAAGATCAAGTCAAGAGCGCTCTCTGTCGGAGAGTTGAACAAAGTGCTCTAATAATAAAAATTTTCAACCCATAATTCCTTTTAATTAATTTATCTTGGTTTCTGTCCTACATCCGTATGCTCTGCCAACCGGAAACGGTTGGGCTAGTACTCAGAAAGGTGTAAGATTTGTTAATTGCATAAGTGATAACATTAATTAAAATTTTATCCCAAACCCCAACCAAGACAAAATTACTGAGTTCTTCCTGAAGAGGTGGTGCCGGGAATCCACTGTCAGACTCGAGGGCGGTCAAGTCGTAAGCACACTTGCCCTCTTTGCAATCTGGGTGCTCCCGACCTATCACCTAAAAGGTTGCCAATGTTTTTTATTGGTTAAGGTTCCACTCCTTTTGATACCTTGTTCTTAACCATAATAATCAAGACTACTAAAATCTTAAATTTACCAAGATAAGCTGCAAGACGTTCTCAAAAACTTTTATCTCAAGCACTTGTATCAAGCATTTTACAATCACTTTTACATTTTTGACTCCATAAGGCACTGGTCCTTAATCACAAAATTTTATTTGCTTATTTATCAATATTGGAGTACTTGTTTTAATTCGCGTAAAGAGTGATTTATTTCTTATCCAAGTGTATCTCTTATCTTCTATTGCAACGTGTATTGCGTTATCTTGGTCTCATTTAAAGTATTTTGTGTCTTTCACTTCCAAAAAACTCCTAAACAACACCCATCCGCATCACAACACCCAAAAACATTTTAAACACATAAGAGCCTTAGACAACTCTTTCATAGGGACTACCCCCCTTGGCTTCGTTAGGAGTTTGCCTAAACGGAGGAGCTGGGATTCAGGTGACAGTACCTGGTTCATTGCTTGCCTCCAAGGCCACACCTCTCTCACTTGTAGTGAAGAGACAACTTTCGAAAGATTTCCGCTGCTGGTGTGCAGTTTGGCGGACAACGACGTCGTTAATTATAAACAAATGCAATAGATCTGGAAGAACTCTCTCACCATAACCAGATTTTCCTTATTATTCACTCATCATGATGATGGATCACATTCGATTGGTCTGAAACGTCGATAATTATAAATAAATGCAATGGATCCAAAAGAACTTGTTGCACGAAATTGCAAGTAGTCAGCGCTCCTTGGTGTATCGTGACAAGGGACTAATCGCCTCTCGTGGATCCTTGAAATCTGGCAGTGGTGAGGTTACCAATCACCTGCAGGTTTTGGTGTAATGGCAACCGTACTGCCAACAATTGGTATCAGAGCAAGAGGTCACGAGTTTGATACACACTCGGCTCGCGCTGAGGGGGAGATTGTTCCATGAAATTGCAAGTAGTCAGCGCTCCCCGGTGTATCGTGACAAGGGACTAATCGCTTCTCGTGGATCCTTGAAATCTGGCGGTGGTGAGTTTACCAGTCACCTGCGGGTTTTGGTGTAACGACAGCCGTACTGCCAATAGAACTCTCTCACCATAACCTCGATCACAGAAGTTTGATATCTGAAGTACTTACCCTGTATGGAAGGGATACTGCTGATAGGGTTCACCTTTTTGAGCGAATGTGGTCACAATTATTGAATGGAAAATATGATCTCACTTTTCTTAAAAGATGTAGGGATATTAACTTGTTAGATCAGATTTTCCTTATCATTCACTCATCCTGATCGTGGACCACATTCGATTGGTCTGAAACGTCGATAATTATAAACAAATGCAATGGATCTGGAAGAACTCTCACGGTGTCTCACCATAACATCAATTGCAGAAGTCAGATATGAAGTACTTACCCTGTACAGAAGGGATACTGTTGATAGGGTTTGCCTCTTTGAGCAAATGCGGTCACAAATACAATTATTGAAAGGAAAATATGATCTCACGTTTCTTAAAAGATGTAGGGATATTAACTTGTTAGATCAGATTTTCCTTATCATTCACTCATCCTGATGATGGACTGCATTTGACTGGTCCAAAACGGTGATAATTATAAACAAATGCGATGGTTATTGAAGAACTTGTTATCACACAACTTGTAGTTGCCCCTAGAGGTATCCCATCCGGGACGGTAGAGGAGACAGGCAACTAAAGAGGTGACCCAAGAGATGCCACGGTTCCCAATGCAATGTGGGAGTCACGTCAACCGAGGCACTCTTCGCTTTAGGTCAGAGTGTACTTAGACCAAGGGGGAGACCCTATACCCCAATCACAGTTGATTGGACCCAAAAAAAGGTTTCTAAGGGTAGGTAAATGATGAGTTACGGAAACCAATGCAAGGCTAAGTGGACCTAATGGTTAAGGAATGGTTGAAGGTGGTGTAATGGATAGTTAGTGTTTCAACCTATGTATGGTTTAGGCCACATGGTGGGGTATGATTACTAGGTATAGTACCATGTGTTTTCACAAGTGGGTCTTGTTTTCTTGGGAAGCGTGAAATGGTTCTAGGTGGACCCACAAGGTGAAGTTAGGTATGAGGTTGGTACTATAGGTTAGATCTAGGCTAGATCTATAAGTCTGAGTTGGTTCTAGGAGTACCCATGTGCTAGATCTAAGGGTTTGACACAAATCCCAAGGAGTGCGACTTGCTTGGAGAAAGACTAGTGCCTTGTTGGATGGGCTAATGGGGTCAAGAAGTATGTCAAAGTGTAGATCGGGATACCTAGAAGCCAAGTCAAGTGGGTTGGATGAGATCCAATGGTTGGATCTCACTAGATCTAAGTTTTTAAGTGATTACCCTAAGTGGACCACAATCCCTTGAAACAAGGAATGCAACCCCCAAGGTGGATCGTGACAAAAAGACAGTATGGACCTAGGTTTCAAGACATGGGGATTCCAAATCCACGAAAATCTCCAACACCCACCTCCTAGAAGTGGACCAACTCAAATCTTCAAGGGGGTGCGACTTGCCCAAGGAAGGTAAAAAAAAAGGGTTTGGTGGACCAAATCAAGTCCAATGGCCACCAAATTGTAGATCCGGGATGCTAGTGTCCCGATCTATGTATGTTCAAAATTTCAAGTGAACCCAATGGCTAGATCTTAGTAGATCTAAGTTTTAAGATACCAAGAGAATCAAAAGGGGGTTTCAACCCCTTAAAACATGGAGAGATGTCCACAAGGTAGTTTTCACCAAAGTAAAAGACGTGGGTATAGGTTATCAAGTGTCTAGATTTCAAATCAAGTGGGATCTCACCTACCCATGTGCTAGATCTAACCCAACAAGCTTCTCTTAGGAAAATCGATTTAGGCTCAAGAAGGCTTTTTGCATTGAAAAGTGTGTCAATTTTTAGCCAATCACCACCAAACTATAGATCCAACTAGGGGTGGATCCTATAGAGGTGGGTTTTTGATATCTTTTCAATTTCAAGGCTAGATCTAAGTAGATCTGAAAAATACCAAAAATAAGGGTTTTAATTTGATTAGGGTTTTTATGATCTAGAAATTATGGAAGATTCAAGGAAGAGAAGATCATACCTCTTGGAACATACCTGGATGAAGAGATGAATGCTAGTTGAGACGAGGATTACTTTGCCAAAGATCAAATGGAGAATGTTGAAGCCCTCTTGCCAAATCGATTTTCCCAAGCCACATGTGATTCCTTCTAACCTGTCAAGCCAAGGAGCAAAGCATCAATCAGTTTAACAAATTGAAGGTAGATACAAGCAAGAGAGAGAGAGAAACATAGAATAGTTGACACAAAGGCAAAACTACTCCCTGTTAGACCAAAGCGACTTCTTCCAAGGTTGAAGGGCAAGCCTCCCCACCAATTCGCCCTTGTCCAAAATCGCCCTCTTCACCTGCAAATAAAGTATGGCAAATATGCAAGATAGCTACAATAGATCCTCCAGTGCAATGGACAATAGCATTTACAATCGAAACAACCAACATCCACTCCAATCCAAGCATGTACTCCAAAAGATAGAAATTTTATTCCAAGAGCCAAGAGCCAAAAATCTCTAGATGAATTTTACAATGAGAGGCTCCCTCCTTAAATAGGATGGGGAGAGAGTACAATCATAACCACTTTTTACATGAGTGGCTAAGATTAAAAGATCATAAGATCTAATCAATGGTTGAGATGAGCTCAATAATAAAATACATGGATCACTAATAAAATATAATGTAAGTGGACAAAATCGCCCTACAAGAGGGGAATCCCACCAAATCATGATGACCAAATATCATAAGAGGCTTATGGTGGGTCCAAGGGGTAATTTTATCCCTCCTTGGTCAATCCCCATAGCACAATAACCAAAAAATAATCATGAATGTACCAAATCGTGCCTCCATAGTGAAGTCGTGGTCCTCAAAAGACCTCAAAAATCCACAGAAAGTGCCATAAGTGATGGATGTGGGCCCCGATGAAGCTGAAACTGCTGGAGAAGGTGTGGAAGGTCCCGATCTATCATCACTGATCATCCCATGCCATAACTTTGCCTCAGTAGCCCAAATCGATTTCCTCAATAGCCATTTCTACCAATCCTGAAATGCCTCGGGAAGCGTGAAACTGCCCCAAACAGCCTCCTGGAGTGCCTACGCTGTCAAGGTGAGGGCACCAGTGTGTCCGGGAGGGGGGTAATATGGTAAAAACAAGTGGCTGGACCACCCCCTCCATCATCAGCGCCCTAGGTCAACCGGATAAAAATCACATCTGCTCCGACAGGGCCTCCGACAGACCAAAACTGCACTAGGACAGCCTACTGAGGCTAAATCATCACCGTAAGTGCCCGGAACTGAAAACAAACTGTCCCGTTGGACTCAGAAGGTCCAAATCCATCCAAGATGTGTACTCATACACCATATGAATCTCTGCATGATCAAAATAAATATCCAATATACCGGATCAAGGCCAATAATAATGCGCTGTACATATACAAACACTGCTGCAACCCCAGAATCATCATCATAACCCTGTAGCTGCTGCATAGAGTCGTCATGTATGTATACATAGACCATATATCATCTATCCATATCATCATAAGGTCCAACATCTCATGTCCCATGGTCCTCCATGGTCAAACTAGGTCTAACCAAGACCAAATATAACTCAGATCATCATTAATAGCTGCTGCAAAGTGTCAAGGTTAATATATGCTCTACAACTTATTCAAATAACAATTATAACACAGAGTAATCATGACTGGCGATCTAAATCCAAATATATAGTGTCGTTAATTATTATTATTACTCAGACTAGACTTTCAGGATCATACTCACTTCATAGTTGTGATCAATTTGCTAGTGAAGGGTGAAGGCTTAAATTAACTGGCTAGGCTAAGGGATGACTTAACTGTCTTGACTTTGTGACACTTTGGCAAGGGAAAGGGAATCAACCATAGTATATACTGAATGAGCAATAAAACAGGGAATGGCGGTGTCTCACAAATGGATGAGTTGTTTAAAGAGGGTTTATTCACCTTCACAGATGCGCACAATCCATAATACAAATAAGGCCAGCAATTGTTTAGATGTAGCTTTTAAGTTCCATTGCTTTTTGGGCCTGAAGTTTCCATAGCCTTGATCTATGTGTGTTTACAAACACATTGCATAGATTTACATTTTTCTTTTAGGCTTTCTGCTGCAGGTGTGTTTTTAAGGCACTTGTTTACCTGAGCACTTCTAGGTGTGTCATGGACAGCTTGTTTACCTAGGTATTTATTTTCCACAAGATATAACATTTTATTTTTATGGCCATTTTCATTTGGCACGCCTTTCATTCATGTGTGTTTAAAAACACATTGCATGAATGGGCTTTTCATACAAGATATAGCATTTCATTTTTCCAGATTTTGTATTCATGGCAGCACTAAAAGTTTCAGGTTTAGCCAACACAACTTAAGTGACTAGGGGGAATTCCAAGGAACTCCAACTCACCATAGGTAAGTTTTGTCACCAACTCAGAGCCGAGACACAATAAACAGGGAAGCTCATCCAATACAGAGGCTACAGTGGGGAAAAGTCCTCCATGTCACTAGTCAAGTAGTAAGTCAGGGTGATAAACTAGAAGGTAGGTCATGGATGAATGAAGACAATGAATAATGGAGCCAACACTAGCAAGCCAAGATATGGTGGAATGATCACCTCTATTCTCCCTAAGGAGGGTACATACCAATGAGTATGAATAGTGAACTTCTAAGTCTGGGTAGGGACAATATAATATGTATAATAGATCAACCAGGTCCAAATATCTATATGATCGCCAGATCATGACACTGAGTGCTAAGACATGCTATAAGAATAAGTATAAAAGCAATCTAACCATAACACCATGATATACCTGCTGAGTCATATACCTGAATGCTCATCAACCTGTACCATCATCTGTCCTCCGAAACTGCTGCTGTAACTCTGGGCACTACTGACTGCTCTGTACCAATGGTATAATGGCTACATCGGTCATCTCTCTGAGTGTCCTGAGACTCAGTCATGGCATGGGGAATACAACTGCTATCCACGATCTGATAGTGATCCAAAGATAGCTGCTCATCTCATCATCTCAAAGTAAAGGAACTGGCTGAAATGTGCTCTGGAATCTGAAAAATAATGTATGGTAGCCCGGCTACTATATATGTGATAACATAACTCTCTCACCATAACCTCGATCACAGAAGTCTGAGATCGAAAGTAAAAGAAATAATAAACTTAAATATAAATAGACAACTATGTCCAAAATTTGTCCAGACTCCAGAGATGAACATAAAAAGGAGCCTAAAACTGAAGTTGAAAGGTCAACTCAAACTCGAGGCTTTTTTGAGACTAAATCCTTTGATGCAAAAACTGTATTGCTGGATCGGAGGTCGAAAGTTTAATGACATCCAAATGCTTGAGAAAAAGCTAAATTTTTCCCTTACATGTCAAAATATTGTGTTAAAGAGTACTTAAAATTGAAATAGAGAAATTTCCTTGAAATTTCATTGCTTTGTTTGAGAAATACATTATATTTTAAATGTTTGATTAATATTTAATCTTTAATAACAATTATTTCATTGTAATTGGATAGGTTGTACCAATGGAAAATTTAAATGGGCGTAGAATTGTTGAGGCAGGAAAGCTTTGCGAAAGGAAAAATGGTGAGTGTATAGAACAATTAGCTCCTTCAAAGTAATAAATCTTGTAATTATTTTTATGAATTGTGGGGGATGCAAACTTATTTTTATTGACAGGAAGGGGAGTTGATATTAACCGTAACTGGAGTGTAGACTGGGGCAAGAAAGAAAAGGTATGCGCATTTCCACATCTGCATGCTTCTTAATCTTTGTGCTTTCTTTTGCATGGTAGACTTTATGTACTATATTTATCCAGAAGTCAGGTATATATGGGAATCAACCTGATTCTCCATAATGTTTTAATGCCTATTCAGTTTAGCTCTTAGAGCACAGTGAATACTATGATATCAGATATGAATTGGGAGTCGGCAATTGGTTGATTTGGGCCTTGTTCTGGAGCCAGTAGCTACCTACTGATACAAGTTTTCGACATAAGTTCTCCAGTATTATTGATCCATGTCATTTATAGAATCTAAGAGAACATGGACAACAATTTTTGTAATTGTGTTTTTAGCAGTGTGAGTTCAAATAATCTCCTACCTAGATGAATTTCAGAGACACACAGATTTGGTTATTTGTCTGAATTGTTTGTTGGAGCCTATGGCTGCAGGATTATGATCCATCTGAAGAATATCCTGGAGCTGCACCATTTAGTGAGCCAGAGACACAGATAATGAGAAATCTTGCTCATTCATTCAGGCCCCACTTATGGGTGAATGTACATTCTGGCATGGAGGTATTTATTTTCTTTCATGTTGCACACTGTTTTCATTATGGTTCAGGCTGATGTTATAAAGAAAGTTTAACCCTAAGCTTCAATTGAAGGAGTGTTACCTTGTTTAAACAAATTTAAGAGTGGTAGGGGGCTAAGCTGACGCCCTTTGATATATCTTGTCTACCCCATTATAATATAATATATACATTTTCTGGAGAATGTAAAATATATGACATTCTAAAAGCAGGGCAGGTATTTACACCTTATTAATTCCTAAGAAGTGCTCTTGTCACTCTGGAACATGTAGAATTTGGGAATTGGAAACACATGGCAATATGGAGTTATGTTTATAACTTTATTGAACTTCATAGGAATGCTCCCGCTCGTGCTTGAAATTTAAATAAAATGACAGGGATATATGTTGAAAATACAAAAAAAAAAGTAGTTTTTTCTTTTTTTCCTCCAAAATTTATAAATATTATTTTATTATTTTCCTTAGGAGGCCCATTTTAGACCTCAAATTTGCTCTAATGTATCTCTAATGTCAGATTGGGGATATTACAAAGTGCCACATCACCTTTATTTGCCTCAACATATGTGCCATTCGCTAATTTAGGCAAATCGATCTAGGTTAACTAGGCTAATAATTCTCAGTTAATAAAAAATTCCATCTCAACTCAAAATTAGAACATAAAGTGCACTTTTTGTCTTTTAGCAAATTATTAAACACCAACTTAGGGTTTTTAATGAAAAACCTTATGTGTGCCAATGTTATAAAAACCGAACCGGTGGTCAAACCGGCCAACCTCGAGAACCGGAACCGGACCAAAACCGGGAAAAAACCCGAATCACAAAACCGGTCCACCAAAAATACATAAAATGTTCAAATTTTGAAAAACTATATATATATAGATATAGATATATGTTCAACCATGTAAAATCATGATGAATATGGGTGTCTATGGTTGTCATTGATGACAACATTAATGACAAAGGATTGACTGGACAAAGTGCTGATGGCAAGCTTGATGACATAGACAGAGTGGACAAAGTGATGGGCATTGAAAATGACCCATTCTGTGGTCATTTGGTCCTAATCAGTGTAGTCACACTCGCTCAAGACTCGCGAGTGTTGCCGAGTCTTGCCGAGTCGCAGGCCAGCCGGGTAACCGCGTCAAACTCGGGACTCGGTTCAAACTCGTCGGACTCGCGATTAAACACAGAACTCGGCTCAAACTCGCCGGACTCGCGAGTTTGTGGCTTGACATTTTGGAGGTGAACGCAGAGTGAGATTAAATGCATTGTGAGATTTGAGGAGCCCTGTAGAGTGGAGACCACGACTGGAGACCGCGAGCTGCGACCACGACCTGAAGGCTGAGTGTTATCACACAACTTGTAGTTGCCCCTAGAGGTATCCCATCCGGGACGGTAGAGGGGTTAGGCAACTAAAGAGGTGACCTAAGAGATGCCACGGTTCCCAATGTAATGCGGGAGTCACGTCAACCGAGGCACTCTTCGCTTTAGGTCAAGGTATAACTAGACCAAGGGGGAGACCCTATACCCCAATCACAGTTGATTGGTCCCAAGCAGAAGGTTTCAAAGGGTGAGTTACGGAAACCAATGCAAGGCTAAGTGGACCTAAAGTTTAAGGTATGGTTGAAGGTGGTATCATGGATAGTTAGTGTTTTAAGCTATGTATGGTTTAGGCCACTTGATGGGGTATGATTGCTAAGTATAATACCATGTGTTTACACAAGTGGGTCTTGTTGCCTTGGGAAGTGTGAAATGGTTCTAGGTGGGCCCACAAGGTGAAGTTAAGTGTGAAGATGGTACTATAGGCTAGATCTAGGTTAGATCTACAAGCTAGAGTTGGTTCTAGGATTACCCATGTGCTAGATCTAGGGTTTGACACTAATCCCAAGAAGTGCGCCTTGCTTGGAGAAGGACTAGTGCCTTGTTGGATGGGCTAATGGGGTCAAGAAGGATGTCAAAGTGTAGATCGGGACACCTAGAAGCCAAGTCAAATGGTTTGGATGAGATCCAATGGTTGGATCTTACTAGATCTTGGTTTTTTTTGAGTGAAGACCAAAAGTGGACCACAATTCCTTAAAACAAGGAATGCAATCCCCAAGGTAGATCGGGACAAAAGGATAGTCTAGACCTAGGTTTCAAGGCATGGGCATTCCAAATCCACGAAAATCTCCAACACCCACTTCCTAGAAGTGGTCCAACTCAAAACTTCAAGGGGGTGCGACTTTCTCAAGGAAGGGAAAAAGATGGGTTTGGTGGACCAAACCAAGTCCAATGGCCACCAAAATGTAGATCCGGGATGTTAGTACCCCGATCTATGTTCCTTCAAAGTTTCAAGTGAATCCAATGGGTAGATCTTAGTAGATCTAAGTTTTAAGGTACCAAGAAAATCAAAAGGGGGTTTCAACCCCTCAAAACATGGAGAGATGTCCACAAGGTAATTTTCACCAAAGTAAGGATATGGGTATAGGTTATCAAGTGTCTAGATGTCAATTCAAGTGGGATCTCACCTACCCATGTGCTAGATCCTACCCAACAAGCTTCTCTTAGGAAAATCGATTTAGGTTCAAGAAGGCTTTTTGCATTGAAAGGTGTGTCAATTTTTAGCCAATCACCACCAAACTATAGATCCAACTAGGGGTGGATCCTATAGAGGTGGGTTCTTAATATCTTTTCAAATGCAAGGGTGGATCTAAGTAGATCTAAAAAATACCAAATTTGGGGTTTTGATTTAATTAGGGTTTTATGACCAATGGAGATAGAATGGATGAAAGAGGCACATACCTTGTAGATCTTACCTCAATTGCTTATGGCCACCTTGCAAGTTGATAGCATCCTCCTATGTTTATATTCAAGAGTGAGATCCAAGTGCTCCAACCAAATCGCCCTTCTCCAAGATAGCCAAATCGTCCTCCTCCTACAAGACAAGATCAAAGAAACAAGTCAAGCAAGATGATTATGAAAATGGTAGAAAGATGTAATAGAAAGCATCAACTATGTCACGAAGATACAATAATGATACTCCCTGTCACAAGATCAACCCAAGAGAGAATATGTGGATCCCTCCAACAATAACCCTCAAAAAGTCGCCCTCCTCTCTCCAATTCGACTTTCCTGTCAAAAGGTTAGCAAAAACACCAAAATCCACAATGATACATAGAAGAGATACTTTATATTCAATATGCAAGAGAATCCAAAATGCAAGAGAGATGTGCTCCACAAAAAATCTTCTATTCCAATATTCCAGAGCTCCAAAGGTGAGCTTTACAATGGGGGGTCTCCTCCTTATATAGGATAATAAAGACCAAAACCCTATACCACTCTACAATACTACATCAAATGAGTGGTTGAGATTATAAGATCTCATCATACAATCAATGGCTAGGATGAATCCATAACAATATATCACATGGATCACTCAACATAACAATAGCGCCCTCACTAAATGGTACAATGGAGGGTGACGTCATCCCACTAGAGGGGTAAAAAGTACAACAATCCACCTCATGATGACTAGGACATGATAAAATAAGCTCATGGTGGGGCTAGGAGGTATTAATCCTTACTAGCTCATCCCCAAGGCACAATAAAATAATAAAATATGTCCAATATAATAAAAATGACCAAAACTGTCCTCAGAATCCATGACAGTCAAGCAGTAAATGTCCTCCTGTGATCAATCCGGGCATACCCACATGGTGAAAACTGACTGGAAGATAGTGATGCCACCCTGGAAGACCTCTATGAAAACCAAATGCCAAAACCTTGCCTCAATTGCCCAAATCGATTTCCTCAGTGACCACTTTATCCCATTTTTTAACTGCCTCGGGAACTGTGAAAGTGCCAAAACTGCCTCCTAGGGTGCTAGCGCTGTCAATCTGAGCCCACCAGGCTCTCCGGGAGGGGGGATAAATGGTAATAACAAGTGGCTGGACCACCCCCTCCATCATCAGCGCCCTAGGTGAACTGGCCTCTCGGGGCCCCTGCTGCTCAGGCTGGGAAATCAGCCCCAAATCTGGTCAACAAGTGTAAAACTGCATCAATCACTGTCAGAAGTGCCCGGAACTGAAAGATAAGTGTCTGAATGGATCCAGAAGACCCAAATCCACTAGGAATGAGTACTCATACACCCTGGGTTGCCCTAGTGGGCCAGCTGTAGGGTCCACCATATATGGACAATGTATAATCTGCTGATCTGAAATAATAATAAACCTGCTGAACTGGATCAAACATCATCTGCATCATATGTCCATCATATGATATCATCATCAAACATGTGGGACCATAAATCATCATCAATAATCATCCATACATGGTCCACATCATCACGGATCCCAAGAATATATAATCAAGGATAAATCTCATCAGTAGACTAAGACAATGTTTCTCTAATCATTCCCACAGCTAAGCTCAAAGTATAAATTCCATTCAGTGGCATTAATTAAGTTAACATATTTCGTGGTTTATAAAATTACTTGCACAATAGTTCAAATGACAAACTCACCCATTGGACATGGTCAAACTGCTAGTGAAGGATGAAGGCTAGGAGCAAGGTTGGGCCAAGGGTTTGACTTGTCTAACTTAACTCAAAAATACTTTGGACTGGGAAAAAGGGGGAAGCTACAAACTCTGTGCTGGACAAAAGAACACGGGGGATGGCTGTGCCTCACAAATGGATAAGTTGTTTAGAGAGTGTTTATTCAACTTAGACATCATGTCTACATCAAGTTGATCCAGGTTCATTAGGATCATTCAATTTTATTTCCATGGCCTTTTTGGCCTACATAACCCTTCGGATTTCAGATGTGCTGAGAAGCACAACTAGTTGCAGCTTGCATCCAGGGCATGTTTTTCATATATTTATACAAGGTCAGCAATTGTTTAGATATAGCTTTTAAGAACCATTGCTTTTTGGACCTTTCTCATACTCTTCGAGGAGTATTTTTTAGCTTTTCATTGCTCTTGCCCTTTTTTTTGTTTCCATGGGCGAATTTATTTAGTTTCCACAGGTAGAACATGAGCTTTCAGTTTTAGCCAACAACATCTCAAGTGACTAGGGGGAGTTCAAGCCAATGCCAAACATCGGGACAACCGACCAGAATGATTTAGGCCTACAATCCAACTCACCAAAGTCAAGTTCTGTCACCAACTCAGAGCCGAGACACTGAATAAACAGGGATGCGGTCCAAACACAGAGGTAGAAAAATGGGAAGTCCTCAGTATCAGAAAGTCAAATGAGACAAGTCAGGGTTTAAAGTCAAACAGGAAGGTCATGTATGGATGGAGACAAGTGAATATGGAGCCTACACTAGCAGACAACTGGTGTCGGGGAAAGAGCATGTCTATGTAAGGTGAAATACCAGTAAGTTTTGTTAAGTGACCTAAAAGTGCAAGCAATTGTCCATTTATGATTTACAGTTCATTTTAAATATTTTGCCACATCAGGAATAATATACCAAGCACATGTTATGATCATGACTAAATCAACAAGATAATAATCCACAGTCAGTGAGAACATATCCATAGATCATACAACATCATCATAATAATAATCATCATGCATCATCTGAAACATTGCTGAAATACATCTCTAGGCACTGAACTGAAACTGTAATGGATAAGTGGTCACATCAGTCATCAAATCTGAACTCTCAAGGCTCAGCCTTGACACAAGGTCATACATAAATCTGAATAATATACTGCTCTGATCATGAGTGATCCAAAATATATAGCCATGCTCTGGAATAATGGAAGCTCTGGAATGTGCAGATATCTGCTGTACAAGAATAGTAGCCCTGCTACTATGGTGTGATAACATCTGGCTCCAGCTGGGACAAGTGCTCTAAGGGAGAGAGCGCTTGAGAACCTCAGAATCTCTGGTCTCGAACAGCTCTACGTCAATCTTCAATCCAGCACTGCACCATCCTTGCTTTCAGCTTTTATCTTGTACCTGTTCCTGCTCTCACAAACACTAGAATACCATCATGGAGCATGTATGGAACAAAAATAAACTAAAACTGAAAATGACTTCTATTCTAAAACATAAACTGAAATCCGCCAAAATATAAATATAAACTAACATGGCATATATTATTCATTTATCATTTTTATTACTGTGCAGGAGGGAAAGAGCACATTCTTCAAGCAAGCAATCTCAACTTGCACAGGCAGCAAAAAATAGAGATGCCAACTACACTTTCTTAAATGCATGCAGGAGAAGAGACAAGCTTAGGAGGGAGCAAGGCTCAACTCAATAAAGAAGAAAAACAAGCAGACACTCCAGGCAGAAAAAGAAAAAGGGACAATACTCGGCATACAGAAAAAGAAAAATCACACAAATCCTACTGCTCAAGTGAGCTTATTTGGTCCTACCTACCCTACTCTAACCATTCAGCACAAATGTTAGGTAAAATCATAAATCCAGTGCAACCATTCATCAAATAAGTTAATGATTTTTCTTTGATTTTTGTTGATAAAGCAAGTCAAGATTGGATTAAAGATTACTGAATTTGAGAGCACAATCTTCCTGACTTGTTTAGAAATTGAAGAAGGATTTGAATGGAGCAACATGAAATCATGCCAAGGAGAATATTGACTGAAGCAGACATCCTCCATCAAAGAACTGATAGGATCATAAAATTTATGCAAATGATTGTTTAAATTTGATGGAGGGAAAACATATGGCATTTGATTTAATGCACTACTTTCCTCATTCACTTTACTTGCATATTCAATACGGTTCTCCTTGGGACTGATGATCAAATAAAAACCAAGTGGGGACAAATCAAGGCTTAAAAGACGAAAAATCAAAACTAGACCCTCTTGATGCTCAAAAATGGAGAAAAGATGAAATTGATCTTTAAACACCTTTTCTAGCCACCAAGAATGATTGATAATTTGACAACAAGCATTATTGTTCCAAGGTGACTGAAAAGGGAAATGAAGTGCTTTTTCTCCAATCATGTAATTGTGCATATATTTCCTATTGAAAAATTCCAAGGCAAAAATTTGACTAGAGCACCAACCCAAAGATGATTGAAAGAGTTGGGAAGGGAGGGTGGATTGCAAATATGAAAATTCTCCCAAATGAATAAATAAGTTTGACCTTGGATTTTGACAAAAGAAAGTACTCTTTACTGTAGGAATGATTTTAATCTTTTGATCAAGTTTAATATTTACAATCTGAGGACAAGATTGACCATAGCTATCTAACTCTAAGTTCTCTTGATTAAGGATGGAAAAAATTAAAGACTCATTATAAGAAGTGGAACACAGATTAGAGCATCTAGTGTGATTCACTAATTCATCCTCATCTTGAGATTGACCTTCTATTAATTCATCATTAAAATTATAAGAGGATGAGTGATCATTTTCATTTAATTTGTCAGGAAGAAAATTAACAAGTTCATTTAAAACATCCTGATTATTTGCACAATGATCATGTGAAACCACCACTAATGGATCTTGGTCAATGTCCCCACTTTCTTCTTCATCCATAAGGTGATAAGGAATTGAATGCTCATTAAATATGGAATGATTAATGAGTTTCTCTGAGGGAGGAACTTCAATAGATTGACTGACTAAAGGCTCATCCTCAGAAATTTCCTCAGGATCAAGACTAGGGCTACCTAAAAAGAAATTTGAAAACTTATGATTTATACAATGATTATGGATTTGACTTTCAATCGGCTCAAAAGTGGAAGACTTATCCTCAAAAGAAATTGAGCAGAAGGGGTCATCTTCGGATGTTGGCAATTCACTTGATGTTTGATTATTAACAGATTCAACAATAGGATCAAAAAGGGGAAGGTTTTGATTTGAAAAATATACATCATCGGATTCATTTCCCCATCTTTCTAAGAAATTTTGCTCAAACATGTCATACCCGGAAATGCTATTGGGCTTCAAATCTAAGAACCAGATCTCAGCTCTTCCTTTAAAGGATGAAGCCAATAGTTTCATACACACATCCTCATGGGTTATGGATAAATCTTTAATAATTTCCCTAAAAAGTTCAAGGTGTCTTTCAGCAGAGATTTCATAACTTCCATCGAATTTAGGCAACCTTTCACGGGCTTGATGAGGGATATGATGAGGATACCCAATAATTTTTGAGAAGTCAAAGACTTTTAATCGACCGAAAGTTCTAGGCCGCTCAGAAGCAGCCATGGATGATTTTATTTATTTTTTATTTTTATTTTTAAATCAAGAACCTAAGTACCAAATGATGCACCCCATGGGTTCTAGATAATGATAGGATCGATCACCAGTGGAGTCGCTTATGTGGAGTCGCCAGGTAGATCTTGAAACTCTTCTACCAAGATGTATGTCGTTCAGAGTACAGAGAGATAGTGAGACACAAAGGTGTGTTGAACCAAGGTAGGCCTCTACCTCCCCGGCAACGGCGCCAAAAATGTTATCACACAACTTGTAGTTGCCCCTAGAGGTATCCCATCCGGGACGGTAGAGGAGACAGGCAACTAAAGAGGTGACCCAAGAGATGCCACGGTTCCCAATGCAATGTGGGAGTCACGTCAACCGAGGCACTCTTCACTTTAAGTCAAGGTATAACTAGACCAAGGGGGAGACCCTATACCCCAATCACAGTTGATTGGACCTAAACAAAGGTTTCTAAGGGTAGGTAAATGATGAGTTACGGAAACCAATGCAAGGCTAAGTGGACCTAAAGGTTAAGGTATGGTTGAAGGTGGTGTGATGGATAATAAGTGTTTCAACCTATAAATGGTTTAGGCCACATGATGGGGTATGATTACTAGGTATAGTACCAATGTGTTTGCACAAATGGGTCTAGTTTCTTGGGAAGTGTGAAATGGTTCTAGATGGACCCACAAGGTGAAGTTAGGTGTGAGGGTGGTACTATAGGTTAGATCTAGGATAAATTTATAAGTTGGAGTTGGTTCTAGGATTACCCATGTGCTAGATCTAGGGTTGGACACTAATCCCAAGAAGTGCGCCTTGCTTGGAGAAGGACTAGTGCCTTGTTTAGTGGGCTAATGGAGTCAAGAAAGATGTCAAAGTGTAGATCGGGACACCTAGAAGCCAAGTCAAGTGAAATGGATGTGATCCAATGGTTAGGTCTTACTAGATCTAGGTTTTTGAGTGATGACCAAAAGTGGACCACAATTCCTTAAAACAAGGAATGCAATCCCCAAGGTAGATCGGGGCAAAAGGATAGTCTAGACCTAGGTTTCAAGGCATGGGCATTCCAAATCTACGAAAATCTCCAACACCCACTTCCTAGAAGTGGTCCAACTCAAAATTTCCAAGGGGTGCGACTTTCTCAAGGAGAGGCAAAAAGTGGGTTTGGTGGACCATGCCAAGTCCAATGGCCACCAAAGTATAGATCGGGGTACTAGCACCCCGGATCTAAAGTGGGTTTAATTTATGTTTTTTTTATATTTTATTTTCATTTTTATTTAAAATTAACATAAAACGGAGGCTGCCATAAAAAAACATAAATTAAAATAAAATATAAAAAAACATAAATTAACATATTTTTAAGTTTAATTTAAAATAAATATTTATTTTTTTAATTTTATTTGTATTGTATTAAGTTTTGTTTTAATTTTTATTTTTATTTGTATTTAATAATTTATTTAAGTTTTGTTTTAATTCTTTTTATGTTTTGGGTGTTGGGCCTGTTGGTAGCCTGTGGAGGCTGCCATCGTGGCCTGGCCTATAGGCCTGTTCTTGAGATGAATTTCTGCATAGAATTGTTCTTATAACTTATATGGATTAGAAATGTCATTATGTTTGTTTTTTGTGCATAAAAGTTACCATATTTTTAATTTTTTTCATATTTGCCGAGTATTTGCCGAGTCTTATCCGAGTTGCCGAGTCTGCCGAGTCCCAAGCCAGTCGAGTATTTGCCGAGTCCGAGTCTGACTACACTGGTCCTAATACCCTAGACAAGAATGAATTGGAAGGTGACATGGCATGGCTCATGGACAAGAACAATGAATGAAATATGACTTGGCATAAAAGACAATAGGCAAGATGACAAGTTGACAAGCAAGGTGTAAATGGCTGAAGGTGATGGCAATGCCAAGCAAGCGTGAGCTTGCAGGCATGCTTCATAAAGTATATGCGGGTATGAAAATTAACTAGTGTGGACATGCTGAAAGCAAAAGAAGTTGGTCATGTGGGTGTTAAGACCACATGCATGTGGTAAGAAAGACAAAGTGCTGGCATATCAAAGAAGGCAAACAAGAAGCTATTGCGGGCTTGCTTATGACCCTAGTGTGGGCACACTTAACCAAAGCTACGTGCTCAGCTTTTGAAGGGTTAAACCCCATGTGGGCATGCCATCTAACCCTTGTGGGCATGGAGACCATATCATGCCATGTAAAATAAACCCACAAAGGAGATGGTCCTAATACTCTTCATGAAAATGATGATGTGGTTGCACAATAGAAAGTCTTGGGTTTTGGAACCCATACTTATTGTGGCTTGATGCCATAAGAAGCCCACGTATTGAAGCAGCCCTTATGGAGAAGCACTTGAAGTGTTGTGGGAGTCTTGTACTTATGCCCACAAATTTGATGAAGTAGCCCACACCAATCTGAAGCATGATGAAATCAGTAATACTCTTACATGATTAAAAATATGCTTAAATCTTTGGATAAGCTTGCAAGCATTGTTGGCCATAATTCAAATTAAAATTTAATGAAATACAACCACAAAAAGAAACTTGTGGAGTCGGCTCAGTATAGATAAGAATCAAGATATTTAAAAATTAAAAATTAAAAATATATATACATATAGCATGTCGGCTCAGCAATAATTATAATGGAGAAATGTGTATAAATACCAGGGCCATGACCTCATTTGGAGGGGTGCTTGCTTGAAAAACAGCTCTGCAATTTCGGATCAGTCTGAGGCATTTACTGAGGAATTTCGGGTACTGTAGCAGCTACAGTAGACAATTTTTTTTAAAGGTTTCTGTTTTGCTCTGATTTTTGGTGGTGATTGCTCTGAGATTTTCGGCCATATATCTGAGGAAGCCGCAGTAAAGATGGAATTCTGATTTCGAGTGAAGCAGTGGTAAAAAATTCGGACTGTTCTGAGGATTTTCGGACAGTTCCTGTAGAAATTTCGGGTACTGCAGTAACTGCAAATTTTACACAGTGATGACAGAAGCAGCAACAGACATGTGGACAGTGGAGAAATTCGGATAGTGACAGACAGTGAATTTCGGTGGAGCAGTTCGCTGGTTCAGGATGACAATGAGGAGATTTTGGTGGTAAGGAGCAGTAGCAAAACAAAACTTTTATCTCTGATTTTTCTGGGCTGATCTAGAGCAGCAACAACATGACACATGTTTGTTTACCTTTCATCTTTTGGTTTTGCTGAATGTTGATGTGATGCATGAAGAACAATCTTGGGAAGTTACAGCATATCCACGATCATGAACTCAGTCAAGTGAACTAGCTCTCTACATGCAAATTGTATACAAAAGTAGCTCTGATTTTAGAGCAAGAAGTAGTTGTTATCGTTTTGTAGCTCTGAGCTCGAGTATCTTGAGGAAGGATATTGAGTTTTGAAGTGAATCTCTGTAGCAGCGAGGATGAGTTCTTGAAGAAATTCTAAGTTCATGGAATGAGGAGAAGAAGGATGAAGTCTGAAAGCATGTTCTGAGGTACAGTCATGTATTGCTTGCATTTCTGAACTTTACACTGAAAAATCTCAGGTTTAACTTCAGTAATCATCTAGGAGTACAAGCTTCATACTTAAGAATTTTATCTCTGCTATCTTGAGGTTTGGAAACAGGTCTTTAACAAGGCTAAGAAGTAAAGTGAAGATTATGGCACGAGTTGGGCCAAATCATAGACCCTTGGTTTGTAATACATACTATTGCATATTATTGAGGACATCCTCAATTCAGTACCAAACGATCGATCAGTGAACAGGACACAGTTGCAAACAGAAGAGGACATTTGATGTATTCTACCAAAAGTGACTTGACAGTCATACCAACAGTGACTTGACAGTAACAACAGCAGTAAACTGACAGTAACAACAGCAGCAAGACTGTCTTGATTAAAACAGAGTTGAGTTGGCTTCGTGAGCAAACATCTTGGCATGATTACTTGAGCAGAGGTTTAGGATTGAGTTTTATTGGCATGAACAGGACTGTATGGGATTGTTAGTATGAGCAGAAGTATGTGAGCAGATCTCTAGTTGAGTGAAGATGATTTATATGAGCAGCGAACAGTTTGTGACAACCTGATGACAATGACATGACAACAGACATACCTGACAGTAATTGCTAAATTTCGTGATAGTGATAGCAGGCTTAACTGACATGACAGCAGACATACTTAACAGTGATAGCAAACTTTCTTGACAATGTTTGCTGACTTACTTGACAGTGATAACAGCCTTGACATGATAGTGATAGCCTTGACTCAAGTGACAGCTGAATTGACATGATAGAGACAACAGTTGATGACAGTGACAAGCAGAAGTTGATTGAGCAGCAGAGGTATATGATTGCAGCAGATTGATGACAATTAGAGATTGACATCAAGCTTGCAAGTAGAATCTTGCACTTGAGGATTGGACTCCTCAACCTATTCTTAGTTGGAGCTAAGAAAACCAGGTGGGTCCTGTTACAAGAGTTGGTGCTCTTTTTATCAGTTGGTGCTGATTGTAATCGCGAAGATTGTAGTCTTTCATTGTACATCATATGAAAATATAAATAAAGTTTAATATACAAATACTGTCTTGTGATGTGTTTGATTCTATGTTGATAACATGCTTATGATTCATTGTTGGTAACCTAATGCATTAACAAACTCTACTAATTGGTTGAAGTTGAAAAGGAGGTTTAATTTTCCATCACACTGATTCACCCCCCTCTCAGTGTGGCCATTGTGTTCAACAAATCAAAACCATTATACACAAATTTGCAAAAAGGGCTCCTGTATGTATTTTGCTAGGTGCCATACTAAGCATATTTCACTTGAATCATATGTTAATGTCTAACATGTTGAGGAAACTGTTGTTGTTGAAAGGGTTGTTTCAAGGTTGTTGTAACAGACAGTCACCTTGGAATATGCCCACAAAAGTTTATTTTAACTACACAATTACCTCAGAGTTGTTGTTAGGGGCCAGGGCTGCTCAAAGTCTCTTTACTGCTGTAGATAACTACTATTAGGTGTATTTTATTTATGATGATATAACCAGGACTGTTTTAGGTACTTAGCATACCCTTTCAAGGCTGCTACACTTCCCAAGAATGTCAAGAATGATTCTTAACTCAAAATACTCAAGTGAATAGTGTGAGAGAAATAGAGCGGTTGGGGTTGTTTTTATAGCTTTCTTAGGGGCTTAGGGTTATCTAGAACCTTCCCCACTCAACCAACTTGTTTATTTAAAAAAAAATTAAAAAATGGCCTCTTAAATGTCGATGTATGGTTATGTACTGAACCGGTCAAAACCGGAACCGGAACCGGAAAACCGGCCGAAACCGGTAAAACCGGTCGGAATCGGTCAGAACCGTTTGGTTTCGTACGAAACCGGCCATTTCCGGTTTGAGACACCGATTTGAACCAGTGACGCCTCTAAACCGGTCGAACCGGCCGGTTCGACCGGAACCGGTCCGGTTTTTATAACACTGATGTGTGCTATCAATTAATCCATAATTAGCCTGAAATAAGCATGTAAAACCCCCATATGCACGAAAAAGGGCCCAAATGGACAACGCCCTTCAATAAGGTTGATGAACTAAATAGTTGGGCCAATTAGGTCCCCAAATCAGCCAAGTCGTTGTCAAGTTCATGGATAAATCTTTCCCATGCACGTTCATGAAGTTTTTAGGTTGCTCGCTGACATTGAGAATGAGCCCTTGTGGAATCTGGCCAATTTGGAGGAGCGTTTTGACATCCAAAGGTTGGACATTGTACAAGGGCCAATTGGGTGCCCAGATCTACCCTCAAATCTTCAAAACATTGAATATATCAACACCGTGCTAGTTCATGAAAATCAACACTGCAATCTCTGGGAAGAAGCCCACCACCTTTTTGAGAATGATTGATCTAGGGCAGTAATGAACATTTTGACTTCATATACCTAGGTAAGTGGTCAAATGGGTATCGGAATATGCTTATGTCTTTAATATACCTCTTAGAACTCGAGATATAAATTTGCTACCTTTGAGTTCCCGAGAGAAATTGATACATTGGCTCTTTAACCTCTAATACATTAAAGAAGATCTGATTAATTTTTTGTGGCATTGAAAAGGATGTACTAGGATCATATTTGTCCTTGGTGGACCAACAACAAAGGGTGTCCACGTGAACCCATACATAGAAGATGTCATTAACCATCAAACTGAGTCATTATATAACTAGTCATGTATACATGATCATATACATAAACTACAAGTATTTTCAATCAGGTTTCTAAGAAGCAAGATTTACCTACTAATTAGATCCATGACAACATCTAAGTACTTGCAAGGGCTAGTTTCTTCAATGGGGTGGACAAGATGGGAAGACCAATGTTAGACAAGTGATTTTATTGGTCAAAAGATGAATTGGTCGGGTCAAGGTGTAAGGGGACAAGGAAACACTCCAAGGTTCTCTATGCCCGTGAAATCATCTAACAAAATCCCTTTGCGTCACCAAGAGGAGTGTTAGAGAGATGCACCCTTCATTTAGATGTAGCCTTATTTTATAGGCGGAGCTCATTAACTTGGAAGTGATTCCAACCGCAGGAGTTCAACAAGATTCCACTAAATAATGTTGGAGTGGCATAGCATCCACATAAAGTGTTAGGGTGTTCAATGATCCGTGTTAATCTAAGTCACCTGACACGGACACGAGACACGAAGGACACGAAAATACGAGTGTCCGACACGGACACGGTGACCCCCGGAATCAGGACACGAAGGACATGTTTTATATACATATATATTTTTTTAAAAATATATTAAAATTTAAAAATATAGACATATAAATCCAATTTTTTTTAGAAACTAGAACATTTACAAATATCCAATAGAAATTAGAATCAAAACACATTAATGATTAGTATTACACATTTGTTAGTATTACATAAAACCCACTCTCAAGCTTCTCCACACTTGCAAATGACAAAAATGAAGTGTATTTTTGTTTTTAAACTCAACCTGGGAGCCCTTTTCCACGGAAAACGTGTCCTATTTTCGTGACACGCGACGCATAGTCGGGGACACGATGTTAAATCGTGTCCGATTCGACTTTCGGTCGTGTCCCGACTTCGGACACGACCGAAAGTCGAATCGGACACGATTTGACATCGAATCGTGTCCGATTTGATCCCCACGGGACACATGGGGGGTTTAGGACGAATCCGGTTTCTTAGGTGTCCTAGTTCCCATACTACTTCCAAACCAAGAGGCTTATTTTTATTTTGTATTTGTATCACCCCTTTCCTTTTATGCCTCTCTTATTTTTCCTTTTATTTTCCATTTCATGCTTTGGCAAAGGTGCAGTGCTCTATAAGTCATCTTGACTGAAGAACAAGGAGGCCATGGGTCGTGATCCCACCAAACCCCCTTGGCTAGAGGAATTCCTATGACATAGTAAACTCTAAGACACATTTTTTGATAGTCAACACTGGCAATTAATAACATAGGATAGGAGGCACTGCTAGGATATTTTAATATTCCATCCTTGTCCTACCTAGCATTATTTCATTTTCCTAGTAGTTGATGATGTCATTTGCCCCCTAGTGGTGTGCAAATGTCATCCAGGATCCATCTACCACCTTCTGAGCCCTGCATGCATAATTTTAGGACCACTTGAGTCAGTTCCCTATTTTATAGGAACCCACTCAGTGTTCCAGTGCAGTCCACCTGAGTTAGCTGACTCTTGTGGGGGGTTGGAGCTCTGGATGCCACTGATTGTGGCCTCATGCGCCCATTTCTGATTGACATGCATGACAAACTCACTATTGCGCCCTCCTTAGTTAGTTAACTAATTGTGACTTTAGTTAGCCGAGTTTAGGTTCAGTTCAGTTGAGTTTGAGTCTTCCGGAGCACTCCAGTGGTGATAATCGCTATGCTATACCAACTGAGGTTCGAATTCTCCTGTGTGATTCGAATTCTCTCCATTGTATCATCATTGTTCATTATACTGATTATTGGATCATGTGACATTATTTTGCTCCTATTTGAGTTCTATTGCATAATTATTTCTCTGCTATTTTTTATTGCAGTTTTCACTCTTATTCAAGTTTTCTGCTCATTCTTTCTCTGTGAGGTATACTCAACTCTTAGATCTGCTATGACTTAGAATTTCACATGGTATCAGAGCCATTGAGCGTATAGGTTGAGCAACTGCTTTCGGTAGTGCACTAGAAGCCTCTGGATTTCCACAGCAAATCCTGGTGCCATTGCATTGAATTCATTGGAGAAATCCAATGAGGTCTAGCCAGGTGTGAAGGATCCAGAAAAATGTGCCTACTGTCCTAAAGCAGTGCTCAGTAGTAGTCTATCTCCAAAATTGAGAGTTTTTTGCAGGTTATTCAAAGTTTTTGAGTGCAGCAACAATTGTAGCAGTTTTGCTGCACTAGCAGCAGTATCACCTTGTATTCGCTCTAGCAGTTCTCGTGGAGAATTCGAACTCTCCTCTCTCTCCTAGGATCTTGACACCCTTCAATTACCTTGATTGGAGGGTTTATATCTAGATGGTCTTGCGCAACAAGTCACTGTACAGGGTGACAATGGGGAAGGAGATCGAACCTCAAGCAGCTATTGAGAAGGCCAAGTATCTGAATAGATTGAATGAAGCATTCGGTTTCATGTGTATTCATATTTCCAGAGATCTATTCTTCCACCTCGATGGACTGAAGACTCCAAGAGAATTATGGTTGAAGTTAGAGTCCCTCTTCGGCAAACAAGATGAGCTAAGAGGCCATATTCTGGAAAATGAATTGATTGCTCTTCAACCGAGCAGTTTTGAGACCATTCGGCAATTCTTTTCAAAATTCAAATCTCTGGTTATGCAATGCAAGCAGTGTGGCATTGAGAAGAAGGATGAGGAGTTGGTGCTATCCATTCTGAGCAAGCTAGGTCCTGAGTTCTCCATATTTGTCTCTACCTTCCATTAAGGACGAATGTCAATCCCTGGTTGGAAGATGCCATCCTTAGTTGTTTTCACTGAATCTCTCATCCAAGAACAAGATAAGTTGATCCAGATGGGCGCCTTGAAGGCCTCCAAAGATCAAGCTCTTTTGGCTGGAGAAGCAAAAGGTGCAAATCGAAAGGGGAAACACAAGGGCAAGGAGAAGAGGCAATCTGAACCCAACCAGAATGCCGAGTCAAGTCCATCGGAAGGAGCCTCCAGCTCCAAGAAGGATAAACAAAAGGGATTTGAGAAATCCAAGTGTTCCTATTGCAAATTTGCAAGAAAGGAAACCACCTAGAGAGATCTTGCATGCAGAAGAAGATAGATCAGATGACCAAGCTTCTTGAACAACACAACATTGCCCTCCAAGAAGGTGCAAGAGAGACTGATTCTGGAAGTGAGTCTGATGGTCATGAGAGATGCCATGCACTGAAGGCTGGATTTTCAAAATCACAAGCCCTCATAGATTCAGGAGCCTACAACCACATGGTTGCCTCCAGAGAATCATTTTCTTCTCTAGATCTCAAAGATGGTCCGATTATTCACATGGGAGATAACTCTTAGATCTCTGTTGAAGGGAAGGGCACAGTACATATGGAGCATGGGAAGTTCAAAAATGTTCTATTTGCGCCTTCTTTGTCAGCAAATTTGTTGTTTGTATATTAGATGACTCACACAGGTTCACCGAAGAAAGTGGTCTTTGGTCCTAACAAAGTTGAGATTGCAGAGATCTCTACTGGGAAGATTATAGTGAAAGGGTTTGCAAACCATGCCTCCAAGGCATATGCATTCTCCCATTTTTTGCCATATTGTCTACCTACCCCATTGGAATCTGATGAAGATCAGAGTGATATCTCTTCTAATGAAGATGAGGATCGGGATCTTGATGTTGATTATAAAGTTCAAGGAGATTCATATCCAGATCCAACACATGCTCCCAATCCATGGCCAAGGCCAATATGGGCTCACAAAGTCCTTGTAGCTGCTGGGAACACAGTTGGGGATCCATCTGACCATAGAACCATCGGATCTCAGTATCATGCAAAACTTGCACTATGTCATGTAGATCCACTTCTCTCAGAGAGGTGCTACATGATGGTGGGGTTTGATCCACAATCTCTTGGAGAGACTTGCCATGAGGGATTTACAACCAAGCAACAACCTCAGTTGTCTGACAAAGGGTACTCAAAGGTTCATGATTTGGACCACAATGAGCCATTCGCTCCAGTAGCAAGAAGGGTTCCTGAAAGACTTGTTTTGTCAAATACAACTTCTACACAGTGGGAGGTACATCAGAGGACCAGATCCATATCCAGATCCAGATCTAGCACCTGCATTGCTATCCTACATAGGAGCAGCTTGCCAATATTTTTGCAAAAAATTTTACTAAGGAAAGTTTTTTCCTTCTTTGCTTAGTATGAAGGTTCTTTGAGTTCCCTACTGCTGTTCTTTTGAGGGGGGGTATTTTTCCCATAAGGTTTTTCCCCATTTCCTTGGTTCATGGACAATTCTTTATTTTTTATCATTTATTTGATTGTATGGGTGACCTTTGGTCTTAGTAACCAGGGCCCAGGATGCAAAAGTATGGATTAAGGGGGGGGGTGTTAGGATATTTTAATATTCCATCCTTGTCCTACCTAGCATTATTTATTTTTCCTAGTTGTTGATGATGTCATTTTCCCCCTAGTGGTGAGCAAATGTCATCCAGGATCCATCTACCACCTTTTGAGCCTTGCATGCATCATTTTAGGACCACTTGAGTCAGTTCCCTATTTTATAGGAACCCACTCAGTGTTCCAGTGCAGTCCACCTGAGTTAGCTGACTCTTGTGGGCGGTTGGAGCTCCGGATGCCACTGATTGTGGCCTCATGCGCCCATTTCTGATTGACATGCATGACAAACTCACTATTGCGCCCTCCTTAGTCAGTTAATTGATTGTGACTTCAGTTAGCTGAGTTTAGGTTCAGTTCAGTTGAGTTTGAGTCTTCTGGAGCACTCCAGTGGTGATAATCCCTATGCTAGACCAACTAAGGTTCGAATTTTCCTATGTGATTCGAATTCTCTCCATTGTATCATCATTGTTCATTATATTGATTATTGGATCATGTGACATTTTTCTGCTCCTATCCGAGTTCTGCTGCATAATTATTTCTCTACTCTTTTTTATTGCAGTTTTCACTCTTATTCAACTTTTCTGCTCATTCTTTTTCTGTGAGGTATACTCAGCTCTTAGATCTGTAGTGACTTAGAATTTCACAGGCACGAGTCTACTTCATCGACTTCAGATCAAGGATACAGACCAAAACTATGGAGTGAGATGGATGGATGAATGGTCAAAATATGGACCCAAAGAAGGGGGTTTAAGTCCTTGCAAGACACTCAAACATTGCCTAGGTTCATTACATAAGTAAATCAAGGATCTACTACCCTCGTCAACTTGAAAGTGTGATACTACTATCTATACTCATCGGATAGTCAATACATCAACTAAAGCAATAACAACATGTAGTACATCATCCATTAATTCATCATCATGGCATTGGCATAGTAGTAGAGACATTGGCATATCACTAACCATCACATTCATATATCTCATCATTCAAAGGGGGAGGCCTAATAGTAGAAAGATAGGTCTTGTTGTCGCCGGATCTCTCACCTGGTTAACGCAACAGAAATCTTTGCTACTGCTCAGTGTGCCCTTGGGGGCAAGTCTCAAGACAAGGTTGTCACCTGATCTTCACTCCTCCGTTTAGGCCAACTGCTAACTGAAGCCAAGGGGGGTAGTCCCTATGGAATGTTTCTAAGGTTAATAGAAAGTTAATTAAAGATTGTTTTTAGGAGTTTTTTAAGGGGTATGATTACAATCCAAGTTCGTTGCAACAGATTTAAGAAAATGCTTTCAATAGAAGAAAATAAACAACCACCACTAGCATAAAGAAGGATTAAGCAACAATTTACTGATATGATATTAAGCAAATGTAAAATATGTTGTTGCTGGAGATTAGTGCCAATGGAGTCAATGTATATAATAGCTGCTATTGAAAGAGAAAGTTTTGCAAGTGTGTCTTGGTTGGTTTTAAATTATTAAAGATTGAAATTTATTACGGGAACATGGGAAACTCCAAAGATATTGTGAGGTATAAGGAGCAATGTTCGGAAATAGAGTGAAGGTGGTTCCTCACGAAGACATGTGGGCTGGAATGGAGTCTCTAGGGTGGTGTTCAACACTACACCAACAAGGGTGTAGCCTAATTGTGCCCTAGGATCGCCTCCCAGTTGTTCCCGCTTCTTCTAAGGAATTTGCCCACGCAAAACTCAATGATCTAAGTGCCGAATTTTCACTATGTATGGGGTTGTTACTTTTATTAAGATGAGTTTTTAATTAAAATGTGAGAATTAATAAGTTGCTACAACTCTTTCTGATTTCCCTAGGACCAGGCAGATGCCTGCAAGGGGAAAGAGCATACTTTGAGAAATAGCAAAAATGTATATTCAAATTAAACTTGAAAAAATAATAAAACAAATGCGGGAAGATAGATCACCGGATCTGTGTCACTTTCTGATCAACCACCACTAATTGACAATGCCTTTATGTGGTGGTGAGAGCATACTTTGTGGCAACAAGATCGATGTTATTTCTAATTTATTTTTGCGAAATAAAATGAAAAAAATATGAAATATTATAAGTATACAGTCCTGGAGTAAAATGTGGTTTGTGTGTTTGTGTTTGTCAAAAAAATTCACACCACGAAATTTGACACTGCGAATCCCCCTAGGTGGGAAGGGGTGTGGGCGTTGTGTAGCCCACTTGCTCTTGTTTAATTGATGTTACAATATTTGTTCAAATAACTGCCTCTTAGTCCATTTAAACTTGGATCTAAGGGCTTACAAATTTATAGAATGAAAGAAAGGTGAAAGAGGGCCCACAGAATGTCTTTTTGGCACTTTTTGTCAAAAATTGGCCAGAGATTCCTTCTCTTTTTCCTTGGACCTACTAAAAACCAACGAGCTAAATATGCAAAGTTAGTGGGTTAAACATACACAAATGCACAAAATTTTACAAAGTTCATACTTGGAAAAAATTGGGAAACTTTTGTGTGCTTCAAGTATGAAAACTATGGATGTAGATCTAGTTTTTAAAGTAAAAATTGAAGCAACTCTAGATCTGATTTTTATGCTTGATAAAAGAAATTTGATTTGCAAAAAATGTAGATCTATCTTTTACTAAGCTAAATCAACAAGTAACCAAGAGATATTTGAAAGTAGAAAGATAATAGAAGGAAACCCTCAAGCTCAAGCTTGATCTTGGAAGATGATGAAGAAGGGAATTTGTGGACAAGAAACTTGTAGATCCGAAGCTTGAAAATGATGGAGAGAGGGTGGATGCAAGCGAGCTCCAAACTCCTTTCACCTTGAGGCTTCCTGCAAAGCTTACACAATTCTCAAACAAGCAAGATTAAAACTAGTATGTTCATCAATCAAAACAAAGAGAATAATCGTACAACCGAATACTAATATTACTCTTTAAAATCTTGAAAGCATGCACATAAAACAAACAAATTGATAACTGCAAATGGTTGTTCCAATATAGCTAGATCTAATCATTAACTCGCATAAAGAAGAAAGCTTAGAAAGATGTCACCTCAACCAATAGCACATGCATGGAACAAGAGTCACAATAGACCTCCAAAGTCTTCAAATCTTATTACTCAAAAGAAACTTTACACATTACAGGAGTAGAGGTTCTATGCCTTCATATCATATACAAATGAGGAGCATGAGCCTTGCTTATATAGCACTCAAGAGATAGGGAGGGGTGCATGCTTCATTTTAGAGGATGGCGCATGATATGAGATAAATAAGGGATTGGATCCCATTAATTTAGGATGGAGTGGGAGTGGGAGTTAAGAGGTAGGCACCACCTCATAAGAGGTGTGCCCCCTCCACATTGGGATCTCCTCCCACCAATGAGAAGGACGCTACATTCCCTTTTGATATGCGCTACCTTCTCTTCACATGAAGTATGAGAGAAAGGCGCACCTCCAAACTTTGGTTAATCGCCCTCCATGCCATATCACCTTTAAAGCACATGCTTTAACTTTTTAAGTAAGTCGCCTTCCTCATGGAATGAGTTGGCACCTCATTCATCACATGGCAATTGCTCTTTTTAATATATATATATATATATATATATATATATATATATATATATATATATATATATATTGATATTATGGTGCAATTTGTCGTGTCGTTAGCATTTACTTCTTGTTCTGTTGCTTCTTTAGGAAAAAATGCTCCGAGCGATGATTTAATCACTCGAAACATAGGAGAAGTGGGTCCTAGAGTAATGAGGATGATCTGAGTGTGAAAACGAGCATCCCCACGCCAAAATCTGCCTCCAAACCATACTTTTATTACAATTTGAAAATTTTCATTTAAACCATTAAAAATGGTCTAATTTTACGGAAAAAAAATATTTTTGCCGGAATGAACTCAAAATCCTAGGGGACCTAGTGCATGTCCATACGACTTATTATTGATGGCTAGCATGTTAAAAATACATAGACACATAGCCTTTAATAACCTCCTAAGGTTCGACCATCATGGAAAATATTCTAGCTTTGGAGGTGTGAGTGAAAAACTCAGGAATTATACGCCACTGAAGCTCAACGCATAATTACTAAGGAAAAAACACTCTAGAGTGTCCCCTTGACAGCTAAACCTAAGGTAGGCCAAGCCTTTACAAAAGTATCATGCTTAGACCAACTTATTACAATTCCCCCCATGGGGGTCTGGAGTCTGGACATGCAAATTTTACAAAGGGCCAAAAATTTGGCCTGATGAACTTCTGAACTCTGGCATTGAACAATGTAAGTTGTTCAAGTCTTCTGAGGTTCACAAGGAGTCCACCTAAGTGCAACTTAGTGGACAACATGCCTCAATATTCTGGTTTGCATCTTGCTCAAAAAAAGCAAAAATTTGTTTGGAAAAAGATATACCTCACAAAGTGTGGCATAACAAGACCTGCAAGCTAATCTGAAGGGTGCCCAGCATATAGGTTGAAGCTGACCTGCTTTAGGAAAATTGACCAGGGCCAACCTATGCCTAATAATTTTACTAGGGTCGACTTGTAACTTGAGGATGTCTTTTAAGTTTGATTTAGAGCCCAGAGGGCCAGAACACATCTTTTCTAAGGTGTGCCCAAGTTTTGGGATAGATGGTATGTTTCAATGGGCAAAATCTGAAGCAGAGTACCCAGTCTTTGGTGAATGGTGTGTAAACCCTTGAATGGTGGCAGCCTGTAAATCTGTAGCAGCAGCTCCAAATCCATTTTTCTGTGTGATTAAAAGCTTGGGAAGAGGAGCGCTCAGACTTTGGGAGATCTATTTCACACTTGGCATTCTTCTGCCTTGTTTGGACGGTATTCAGTGTTTCCATAAGTCCTTTCAGCATTTGATGAGACCGATTCACATAGAGATGCTATTTGTGACAGTTTGATTTGGCAGCTTTGGAGCTGTGTGCACTCTAAGGAAGATCTATAACCTTGATTTGATGGTTCATATCAGCTTGAGAGCAGATTTGCTGGTCCGTGTTTGTCCCAGAATTTTATCCCAGCCTTCCTTGAAGATGATGTGTCTAAGTGTTGAAGAATCTTTCATGTTTATGCCCTAATGCATAAATAAGAGAAAGGTCAAGTGATGTGTGGGTTACTTATGAATTTTTTTCATGGTCATGTGGAAGCGTTTGGCATTTTAGAAGGGCCCTTGGGTAGTTCTACAAGATTTCTTTTAGAGGCGTTGTGATTCTATAAGATTGCTTGGTGCATGGATGAGTCCTATACATGTGTCATGGATTCTTTTGGGGTTTGGTTCCCCCTTTGAAGCCCCATGGACCTTGTGTTTGGAAAGTAGCCTTTGAAGAATGGATTGTAGATTGGAGATACGCCTCTGAAGAATGGATTGTAGATTGGAGATACCTTAATTGATATGTAAGGTAGAATGTGGACATTGCTTAAAGAAAAAAACTCTTGCAAGCCTCTTTGTGGACATCTTTCATGGGGCACCATCTCAAAGGTTGAAAGTGTGTTGCCTAGTGGACATCACTTGGTAATTTCTAGTAGCTTTGTGTGGTTGCATGTGGACATTCCTTGGAGAATCAACTTTCATTGTGGACATGACTTGTTGAGAAAGTTTCCTTTAAAGAGGCCTTTGGAGGTCACGTGGCATCATCACCTAGCACTTGTTCCCTTGATTCTTGTTCCCTTGATTGATGGAGGAGCCCCCTCATTTTGGGGCCTTATGTATCTCTTGTATTGTACATGTGGTTTTGACCACTTTATTTTATGATTTGTGAGGAATTTGTTAGTTTTAGTGGGGTTTTTGTATTATTTTACCCCACCCTAGGCTACTCTCCTATCTTAGTGGCCAGATCTTAGAGATAAATGAATATTTTATTGTAAAGGAAGCTAGGCTACTCTCCTATATAAAGAGACCCACTTCCTCATTTGAACTTATGGTTGGATTTTGAGAGCTCTCTCTCTTTTGGAGCCTAATTGACAATATCTTTTCATGGAGAATTTTGAAGTTTAAGGGTTTTCTTGGATCACTTGATATTCAGATGACATGCTGTTTTTTTTATCATTGCAAGGTTTATGCTCCTGGTTCATTGAAAGAGTACGATTAGTGAAACGATTTTATCATTTTGTGGTTTGTTGTTTTCCTGGCTTTGTAGAGGCTGCAGATTTGGTGGCATAAGCTAGGGTACTAGGGTACATGCTAGGGCATGAGTTGAAGGTGTGTGTAGTAGTGACCGCCCGCCCTTGGTGAAAATTTGCATGAAGTTTGAACAGTTTGGGACAGGGAATGCTCTAGTGTCATGCAGGGATTATAGCCAAACATATATGAACAAGGCCCTTGGGGGGATTATCTTGAGACTCCATTTTTTCCCTGGGGATTGGCACTAGTCTTCATGGTCCTCCCATCACCTATACTACAAAGAAAGACCTCAAGTTTTGCTCAAGATAACTCTTCGAAATCACCTTGTGCCCTCATTGCCATAGCCTAGCAATCCTATCTAGGGAAGCCCCCCTTGAGTTGGAGAAGAGCCAACCGGAAGTGCAGAGAGGTGGTTATCGAGGTGACAATGGGTAACACCTCTACGTTGTAGTTGGGCTAGCCATGTCTATACCTGCTAGTTTATGCTGTAACACTATCTTTGGGTCCACCAACCTACAAGTCCACTCCTTCAACCCAACTAGCATAAGTCAAATACAAGCCTCCAACTAACTGAGGCAAGCAACCCTATGCTATCTAGGGCTCAATGCCGTTCTCCACAATGCTCAACGCTCCTCCTCTAGTGTAAGACGTCCTCCAAGCAAGCAATTGTATCTTCATGTGTCGGCTACATGAAAAAGTCATCATGCTGTCACAAGGTCTCCAATGCTCCAAGGAACAATGTCAATCAAGCATCCACATAAGATCAAGCAATCATTGAGTAGGCCACCTCCAATGTGTAAGTACATCACAAAGCAACCAAGGGCTCATCCATACACCATGCGCTCCACATTACATGAAGCACCCCCAAAGCATGGTGTAAAGTTGTAAACACTTTGGGAGTAACCTGAAAAGCTAACATATAGGAGGTTACTCTTGAGAGTCATTGTTGCTGGAGTATGACTTAGAACTCTAGGGCATGTATTACTACCATCTCCTAGATTGTGCTCTATTACATTACCCATCCTCTAGTAGTCGATTAACCTATTCAGTGTTATACATACCCTATAGGAGGTACCCTTGAGAGCCATTGCACCCAAGTTCTAGTATTTGATTACCTTTTCAGTGTTATGCATCCTTATAGGAGGTACCCTTGAGAGCCATTGTACCCAATTTCTAGTAGTTGATTAATGTGGTCAGTGGTGTGCATCCCTATAAGAGGTGCCCTTGAGAGCCATTAATGCCCGACTATGACTTAGAACTCCAGGGCATGCAACTGATTTGTTTTCAATAATTATGGTGATTCCTCATTTATGGATAGGGGAGTTGTCTCTTTTGAAAGACATGACTGACAGATTCCAAAGGTCAACAACAAGACGCCAAACTTCTATGGTCTTAGACGATCTGACTATGTTAGAGCAATTTAGTAATTATGGTTCACTGATATTGCATTTTATAGTCAGTACTTCCACATTCCTGTAGTGCATCACCATCGTCTCACTTCTATAGATATGATTTTTTTTTTTGATGTTACCTGTTGAGCAAAGGATGATAACACCTCAAGGCTTATACACTTTCCCTTTTCTATATTATGTATGTCTGTCAATCCTCCTGACCACATTATCATGCTTGGAAATTTATTTAATATCTCTCTTGGTTGTTATGTGATATCATTTGGTTGGTTTCATGTTTTGTTCATTTATACCTAGTTTTGCTACTTTATTCAAAGAATTGCCATGTTTTTGGAATTCTGTAGCATTATCTTCATCTATTACTAGAAAATTTTGATCCATTTATCTACTGTGCTAAGACTGTTTGACAGTTTCTGTTATTTGCTGATAATATACTCTTTTTTTTCCATTTTTCTTTGCATAAACGTGAAGTTATATTAATATAACATATAAATTCCCTTCTTAAGTTTGATTTTATTTCACAGTGTCTCCGTCGTCTTTCAACACCTGTTTTTTTCTGATAAGTCTATGAATTGTCCATACTGCATTTTTCTACGTGGTTCGTTTGATGATTGATCTCTATATGGTTTCCATGGTGATATCATACATCTTTCAGCGTTTATAACTGCTTAAGAATACAATTATATAAATGACTAGAGGCATTATTATTGCTGCTTGTTTGACGCCTTTCTCTGTGATAATTTTTCCTAAAGGCTGTTCATTCATCTATAGCCTATTAAGAATACAATTATGCATAGATATATATATTTTTGTCCTAGGAAAACCTCATGGGATCCTGCCCTCTTCTCCAATTCATATGGATGTAGGCTGGATCAACGTCCAGCCACAGTAGCCACTGGTAACCCTGAGGAACTCGACTGGATTTGAAGCTGTGACTCACCTTGTCAGCAACATGTCTTGGGCAGATGGTTCTGTTGTTTCAACTTACCCTGTCTTCTTAAGAACACAATTGTATAAATGCATATATGTATTAGTGTTGCTGCTTGTTGACCTCAACTTGCTTGACACACTTCTCCGTGATGGCTTTCCATAAAGGTTGCTCATTCATCTATACATGCCAGCATTATGCCTCTCGCATCCTAATGAACTGTGTCCTCAGCAAGATATCCTTATTGCTGCTAATTGACCCAAAGGACAAAAGAAGAATGATGTAATAGAGAGAATAACAAGAGTGGAATCTATATTTGAGCTTTATGAAAGTACATACATAAAGTAATAGGCTTCAAGGAAGGTTGAGTTTCTTGATTTCTCTTCTTGGCAAACTATTTTATTTAACTTCTGGGTGAGAATTTTGATTTATCTTCTCCTATAATGCAATCCCAAACTTTTGGAAGGACCTTCATATCTTTAAAATTTCTTCAGAATGTCTTATTTTATTAAGAGTGGTGATGCGCTGACTTCTGACTAGCAATGCCTCCTCTCGCAGGCCCTGTTTATGCCCTATGACCACAAGAATACTACACCAAATGGTGCCACAGCACATTTAATGAAGCTAATGCTCGAAAAACTGAACCTTCTGCACTGCAAAAACAATTGCGTGGTTGGGTCTGGCGGGGGATCTGTTGGGTGCGCCTCAATTTCTTATTTCATATTGCTGGAGATGTCTTGGATATGTTATTTATTTTTATGTTGCTTTCCATTACAAAGGATAGAAAACTTGGTATATTCCATTGCAGGTATTTAGCACATGGAACTTCAACGGATTACATGTATGAGATTGTCAAAGTACCAATGGCATTTACATTTGAGGTAAATGGCTTTGTCTATTTCCACTTAAAAAACAAATTGCACTTTACATGAGTAAAAACTGCAGGTTTTGAGTATTTACTAATCTTTATTCTTTTTGTGAAATTAAAAGTAATAGTGAAAGAATTATGAAGCAATTTAAGTGATCATTGTGCTTCATACAGACTTTTGTTTTGCTTCTGATTGGCAAATCGGCTCTAGATACATGACAAGTACCAACTCTGTACTCGCCTTCTCTTAAACAGATATATGGGGAGCGAAATGCCTCCAGTGATGACTGTTTTATAATGTTCAATCCAACTGATTCTGCTGTGTTTGAGGTAAGATAGACAATCAGCCCCCGTGTCTTTGAACATGTATATTATTTTCCTTTTCTTTAGATCTTGCATTCAAGTGACTCTTCTGGAGTAGCACTTTTACATGTGAGATAACCTCAATACTTTCTTCCAATTCTTTTATAATGAAATAATTGTAGAGGGTGAAGGTGTTATTGTACAGGGACAACTCATACGTAATGTTGATTTGGTTTCAATTTTAACCTAGATTGTGGTGAACCATTTTCACCCCGTCATCTTTAACTTGTCTGATTGGACGAGTAAATATGGAGTCTATGTTTATATCGTGAGGTTTGTTTTCATGTCATTGTTATCTTTTTCTGGTTTTTGTTGCAGAGTGTACTTGAAAATTGGTGTACTGCATTCTTCAGAGTTTTTATGGACTTAGCCAGTAGAGTGCATAATTTATCTACTGAAGCATTTGGAAAATTAGAAGGCAATGATATGTCTACAGCTACGAAGCACCACGACCGGTATTTAACTCTTAGTGATTTTCATACAAGTAGGAAGGTATGGAGAAATGGACAGCCACTTATTACACAGTTAGATAAAAGATTTGAGTGGGGTACTAAGGAAATGAGAAAAATATCTGAGTTTTTTTTCATACTATCAACTTTTTTATTGATTTTATTATGTTACAAAGTATCCAAACGCTTTTCTTGCGCACAGGTTGCCTTGGACTTCTTTTATAAGCCGAGTTAGAGCCCTGAACTTCGATGGTGCAGAAAGGCTTAATGTATGGTTAAATTTGTAATTGTTAAGATATTTGCTTCATGATTCTAATTTTAGATTTATTCTTTCTATGTTTCTCGTTTTTGGTAGGTTTACTTTGACACGATTCCCATTTCGAGGATTAAATATACTTCAATCTCTCCTTCTACAGCAAAATATATACATTGTATTTGTATATAAGTCTATGCTCTTTCTAGAACATATCTGATTGTATCAATGCCAATAGTGGTCAACGTATATTTGGCGGATGTTAGGACTCAAAAAGCACTTGCATCATATATATTTCCATGTTATGATATGATTGCCTTGTGAATTTGCTGCAAATAATTGAAGTTTTCCCATGGGATGATCAGGTAAACTAGCACTACTACATATATCAATTTTATTTTTTCATGAAAAAACTATATTCATTCTGTAGATAGCTGTTTTTTTTACTCTTAAAAGGAAGAGTTGTAATTCCTTTTGTGTTCAACATTTGATGGTACTCAAGGTAAACTGTTCGGTTGCAGTGATTAGGCAACCTAACTTGGTGGGGACATCAAGTGAGGCCCTAGCATAGCCACCCAGGGTTTTGACCCCGAGACTTTCTGCTTGAGCTGACCCACCGGGCAATATTAGGGAGGTGTAATTCTTTCTTTAATTTAGATGAAGTTGACAAATGACATTAAAAAAAATATTAATAACAAAAACTATATTAAAAAATAAAATATTTTAATGTTTATCTTAAATAAAATATTTTAATATCAATTTTATATAAAATACTCAACCTCTCTCTATCTTTATTTAAAAAACTATGAATATTAAAAAATATATTCAATATTCACTTTAACTAAAATTTAAAAAATTATTCAGGGTTGGCAGGTGCGGGAGGGGTTCTCTTTGACCCCACTGGAAACAAGTTGAAGGACTATGCTTGGGGTACAAGGAGAAACACGAATAATAGTGCTGAATGGCTTGCCCTAATAAAAGGCCTAGAGATTGCAAGGCAGGTTGGCATTACGGACTTAGCGGTGTGCGGTGACTCAATGATAGTCATCAGGGAGGCAAGAAATCTTACTATGAACAAAACAAGCCCGTCTTTTAAAATCTATAGCCTTCTCAAGTATCTCGTCAACGAATATGATTCTATCAATTTCTATCATGTCTTGAGGTCGAACAATCAAGAAGCAGATCAAAAGGCTAATGAGGGAGCCAGTTTGGACAAGGGGGTACTTGTTAGCAACCTCTCTTTTAGTAGCAATGTTTGGATCCCTTGACATTCTTAATTCCCCATTATCAACTCAAGGGGATTTGATTAGTTCTTACTCATTTGCTAATTGTGAACGACATGGTTTTTTATGCTATGGTTCAATACCCAGATGGGATTTTCGAGGAAAGGACCTTCGCACGTTGGCTTCACATGGTCGTCACATGGGACGAGTGCCTTCTACCCTTTTGAAGAGTCGCTGCAGTCCTAGGCATTACATTCAGTTGGGCGCTATTCTTTCATCATCTCTGGTTCTGTGTTTGCAACTCCAGTCCTCACGCAATTGTGAATACATGGCAAATTCAAGCTACCCTTACCGTATGAGCACCATCCCCATACTTGGCAGTGCCTTGCTTGATTTTCACAAACATTCCCCCTCCTGGCCAGGGTATATGTATAGTCTTCAGCACTGGGAGCAAGCTCAGGGAATTAAGAATTCTGGTGGAGATGGAGTTTACAGGAAATGCAAATTACATTCGTTTGGTGAATTCGTTGGCACTACTTCTAGCTCGAGCATGGAATAGTCTCATGGTTTTGTTTCACAGGAAAAACAAGGGTATGATCCCTCCATAAGTGTCTTGAGCGACCGTCTAGCAATCCTTGAAGCGCAGGTTCATGTCCTCAGAATCGAGGTGGCGGAATGGAAGAACGTTGTGAATCATATGTCTAAATTGGAGCTGGCAGCCAGGCAGGAAGCTCGGGTGTTGAAAGAGAAGATGGAAGCTATGGCAGTGGCCATGGAAACCGGTGAAAAGCGAGATGCCGAACACCTCAGGGTGATTCGTGGCATCACAAAACAGGTTCAGGACAACGTCAAAGTCATTTGTGATGAGAGCGTAGGTTTGAAGCAGATTTTGTTGAACAAGTTTGACAGGACCGACCAACAAGTTCGTCTGGACTGACCATGTTTTACAGGATATCGTCTATCTTCTGGTAGTTTTTTGGTCTGGAGGATTTCTGCATAATTTGGCTTAATTTCAGTATCGATTTGTTAAAGAACTTTTTTGTAGTTTTTTTACTAGGATTATATGCCTGCAAATATGTATGTCTGTCACGAATTCAGAGGCTATATGCAAGTATGTAAGTCTGTTAGATGGTTATATTTTAGCTTTTTGGACATGATGATGGTAGAGCAATGGCCGCCCAATGCCGTTGGTGTGCAGGCCTACTCTTACACTTTGTATTATGGTTCGCTATCCCTTTTTTATATATACAAATTCTCAGCCGTTCATGTGAATTTTTATTTTTTTTTAAATTATTAATATTAAAAAATATATTCAATATTCACTTTAACTAAAAATTTTCAATATCAACTTTATAAATATAAAGTAATGGAAAGTATAAAAATAAAGTTGACATGACTCATATAGCATGTAATTTTTTACTAATAACAAAAAAAATATTGCAAAAAAAATTGTGAGTGAGATGTGTTTATGGTGAAATATCAATTCTATATAAAATACTCAACCTCTCTCTATCTCTATTTAAAAAATTATTAATATTAAAAAATATATTCAATATTCACTTTAACTCTAATTTAAAAAATTATTAATATTAAAAAATATATTGAATATTCACTTTAACTCAAATTTTTCAATATCAACTTTATAAATATAAAGTAATGGAATGTATAAAAATAGAATTGACATGACTCATATAGCATGTAATTTTTTATTAATAACAAAAAAAATTCTGACTGTAGAGAGATGTGTTTATGGTGCAATATTAGGGAGGTGTAATCTCTTCTTTGCTTTAGACGGAGTTGAGAAATGCTATTTGATATAAACTTTATATGAAATACTTCTACATTTTTCTATTTCTCTCTATAAAAAAATTTCTATTATAAAAATATTTTAAAAAATTATTAACAAAACTTATATTAAAAAAATATTTTTATGTTCATCTTAAATAAAATATTTTAATATAAATTTTATATAAAATATTTGTAATATAATTTTTATATAAAATACCCCTACACCTTTTATTTCTCTCTATAAAAAAATATCCTATTGTGGGAGACTCTTGCACATGAAGTTAACACATGGTATTAAAAAATATATATTAATAACAAAAAAAATATACCTGAAATAAAATGTTTTAATATTTTAATGTTTTCATAAATAAAAATGTAAAAAAATATACCTGAAATAAAATGTTTTAATATTTTAATGCTTTCATAAATAAAAATGTTTTAATATTTATCATCATAGATAAAATGTTTCAATATTTACTTTAAATAAAATATTTCAATACCAACTTTATAAATATAAAGTAATGGAAAATATAAAAAAAGACAAATGATACTCTAAAAAATAAATATTAATAACAAAAAATATTTCTTTACTTTAAATAGAATATTTGTAAAACATTTCAATATCAGCTTTATAAATATAAAGTAATGCAAAGAAATTGACATTTAACAAAATAAATATTAATGACAAAAAATGTCAACCATAAATAAAATGTTTTACTAAAAAAACTTACTCATTCTCATTATATATAATGTTTCAGTAAAAAAAACTTACTCATTCCCATTATTTTTATATATATAAAAGGTTATTGAAAGTTTTTATTTCAATGTTCACCTTAAATAAAATATTTCAACATCAACCATGTTGAACATGAAGTTATTCATGTGGTATTTTTTTTAATCAATAACAAATACAATATTTCAATATAGGCTATAAATAATGGGTATCAACTTTAAGTAATGTTTCAATATATATAAAATATTAATATATCATTGACAATGCACTATAAAATGATTTGGTACATTAAATTTAACTATACATTTTTTATTTTATTTTTTTAAATAGAAACTGAGAAAATTTATATTAAAAGACTATAACCAACCAATAATTATAGAGCTTCCATAGTTGTGCAAAAAGAGACCAAAATGTCTGAAGAGGCAGAGTCGAAAGAAATGGCTCAGAGAGTCTAAACAAAAAATATGCTACAAGTTTCCCATATACCACTAGAATTCTAATACTTTAGATTTTCATGAATTGACCATTAAGCAAAATACATAAATAAAAGGATAACAACAAAGAAGATTGCTCCTACAAGTCTTGCCTTCCTGGTCCAAAATGGGTTGGTTGTGCGACATAAGTCTTATCCATTGGCTGAGCTTCAATTGGTGGGCTTGCCTGACAATGGCTACATTGGTTCATCCCAACCAAGATATTTAGATCCTTTTTCATATCTTCCATGGTTACCATTAGCTCCTGCAAGTCCCTTTCCAAATCATCAATCCTAGATTCTAGATTTGCAATGCCATACAAATTTTGTCTTGCTTCACTTAGCATACCTCTAATTCCCTCATAGATGACCCTTAGCGTACGCTTGAAGTCTTCCATATTATAATTGATTCTATTAAACAAGTCCCTCCAAGAATCCATCACACCCACTGTGACTGAGGAGCTTTGAGAGAATCCAATTCTCGATTTTTTTGCTTCATTACCTTGTTTAACTGACACGAAATAACTTCTCTCGGCATTGTCCTTAATGACAATTCCAAGGAAAGAATGTTGGTCCTTTTGCAGCGAATCTTTGAAGCAACTTGGATCCTCCTTAGGCTTAGAGTTCTCCTTAATGAAATTCAACAATGGAATAATAGAATCAAATTGAAGGCAAAGGCTCTCCTCTTTGCCTAGGGAAAGAGTAACTTCATTCTTGGATCTGATAGGACTTGAATCGACAACAAAGGTGAAGGCCCTTGAATCGTCCATTACCTTAACTTCACTTGTGTGAAGAGAACAGTTCGAGGGGATGTTCAGTACCTCATACCTTGGGATCACAACTGCTTTGACACATTGGGGATCAGTCTTCATTAATGCATGCCTACCATGCACGTTTCCACCTTGCTCCTTCGCGAGTGTTCTCATGACAATGGGAATGGGGGGAGGGATGGAAAAATATATCCTTCTTAGGAAGAGAATCCATGTTATACCACACAACCATAAAGTCCATATTACCTCTAGACCTTAGAAGGAGATTATTCTTACTGTTAAGAGCATGGGTTCCATTTCTTGGTGGTGGGACAATTATCAATAGCAATCCAACCTTCTTGCAATCTGGCACCTTGGTTTTCCATCCCATCTGCTTTCTCGTTGTTCTTTCTTCTTATATGGTATACAGACACTAGGATTGGATTTATAAGAGAATTCAATATACTTTTATGGATGTGTCCTGGGTTGGCTTCTTTCCCTTGGATAATTTTACACATTTTCCTTATGACAACTTTAGAGTCTCTAAATATGGAGAATTCTGATATCTTCAATGAAGCTATGAGCTCCAGCCCTTGCAATAAGGCGAGCCATTTCGCTTGATTATTTGTTTTTACCCAAGGCCCCAAGCAAATGATTTCAGGATGTTTCCTCTGGGGTCTAGAATAACCCCTCCCACACTTGCCTCCCCATGAATTCAACTACACATTGGAAAATGATTTGATTCATTATTATTTAATGATATAGTGCATTGATTTGAGTGATATTACACTCCAAAACATCGTATACTTAAGGTTAAGTGTCACATTACATATTGAGATCAAACATGGAATAAAATGTAAATCAAAATATGATAAACATAATGCCAAAAAACCTTAAAATGCAAAGAAGATGAATGTGATTAGAACATGAATATAATACAAAAGGAATGGCCACAAATGAAAATATAATAAAATGTGAATTGAATGAAGATTTATTGTTAAATAAAAATATATAATGAACACATTATCAAAGGAAATATATAATGAGAGATGTTATCAAACGTATAACTTTATAAGCAAATACAAATTTATCGTGCATTGAGAAGGATCAAATCCATCGAGGTGCAAACCTTTTTTAAAAATTTTCAGTTTTCCAATCTCGGTTTCAAGTTTCTCTGACATCAATGTTTAATGCCCAACCCCATTTAATTCATGACTACTGTAAAAAAAAGTTTTTACTCATAAACACATTTAGACTTGAAACATTTAAGAAACAATTGCTAACTTGGACGAGCAAAAGCAAAATATTAGTCACACCATAAAATTTTCAGACAAGGTTTTTAGCCAAATGGCCTAGGATAAAACCCCTAAGGGAAAACCTGAAGAGAGATGATTTTATTTTTCTTCTTCAGAAAGATAAAGTACATAAGTATACTAACAAAGAAGTTTCAACTTATCTCAACCCAAAATGTGTGAAGATTGCCTAAAAAATTGTGTTAATTTCTTGTTTTCTGTGCAGCATCTACCTTGAACTTTGTGCCCTTCTCGGGATGTATGAACAACCAAAACATATTGTTTCTTCCCCCCTCGAAATTTGTGCCTCAATTAGATTTTTACCTCGGGTTTTGTGCCTCTACTACAACAATGATTAACCTCAAAATTTGTGCATGTTACAACTTTAAATATCTTGAAGATCGTGTCTTTGTCACAACATTAAATGTCCTTGGGATTTGTGCTTGTTACAGTGGTATGGATTGCTAATTAAATGTTGAGTCTCCCTCGAAATGTGTGCCCAAAAATCTTCTTGATTTCTGTTCCTTCTCACCTCGAAGTGCATGTTGCTCTTTTGCTGTTCTTGTCTCGATTTGTGTGCCTGTTTTGCTATGAAAATCGTGCCCACTATCAAACCCCTTCTCTCTCGAACCCTCTTCTCTTCTCAAGATGAGTTCACTTCTCTTCTCCAAAGATCTCTTTTGGTGAATGTAAAAGTGATGCCTTTTGGTCTTTTATTCACGGTAACCACTTTTTTAATCTAATGGTCAAGATTAAATCTTGAACTAATGAGATCTAAGGCTTAGAATAAATGCTCATTATTTTCTCAATAAATGAAAATTAAATGCACCCTCTCCATTTAAAAATGTAGTGAGACATTTAATTACTCACTTCATAAAGTCAAATTTAATTAAAACCATGAATACACTTTATAAAGTGACTTTATCTTTCATAAAGTTCATCTCACTTTAATAAAGTAACTAGGAATCACTTGGACACTTTTCCACTCTTAAGCACACAAAGTGGAAAACACTTGTCCTTGGTACAAATTTTAACACTTTTGCATTCTAAGAAAGGTTTGCACATGGAGGGATTTTATCCCTCTTGATGCATAATAGATTCAAGTTAATATGGATCCATGCAAATTTTTTTAAAGATACAAGGAGTACATTTGAATGCCTTGGAAGCATGTTTGTTATAGACACGTGTGCAAAGAAAGTGTCTTCTTTTAATCAAAATCATGATAGTATTTAATTAACCACTAAATCAAACAATAATTATTGTATAAATTCAAATTTAATGTGATTAAGTAAAAAAATTGCATTGAAAAATCTAATTAAAAAAATACAAATATACGAAAAAAATGCAAATTATTTGAAATATTAAAAATGATCCAAAAATACATGTGCATCTTCTCTAAATAGTAAAAGGATACTTCCATAATATATAGAGTTAATAAACTCATATTTCCATAATTTAGAGAGTTAATAAACTCACGATACTATAATCTACCTAAATTAACTCTTAAGACTCTAAGACTGTCTTACAAATCAAATCTAAACATTTAGGATACATTTTATTGAGTATGGAATGTCCCAATTTAGTTGAATTCTATTACGATGGATCAGATCATTTGTGGCACTAGTGTCATATACGCATAAGAAGACTGAAGAATTTTTGGGTGGTGTCCATTCTAGATAAATAGCCGCATAGAGAGTTTCAAAGTTATCACAAACTTACATATGGGTTCCCTATTAAGTTATTTGTCCTAGGATTTAAAATAGTCATAAAAACACCAACTATATAGTCATACAAACACTAATTATATATTTTTTGGTTTTCCCATGCAACTCTTTCCTCACCTCACATAAATGGATCATGTTTAACGACTTATAGGCACCGTCAAACAATATTTTCTTTCCACAAGTATGTTTGTAATAGCCTTTCACATGATTTGTAGGTTTGTCATAGAAATGAATTTTGTCCTTGATTTAAAGATAAGATTTTACGAATCTTAAAACTTAAGTTGCACGAAACTTGAAATAGAGCAGCTGGAAATGTGTCATCCTATACGAGTACGTTATGCACCAATTTCCCCAAAATAACAAAACAATAGAAAGAAAGAGTAACCCAATGCCTTGAGAATGAAATACAAAAAATAATAAGAAGCCTCTTTTAAGGCTTCAAATGCATAAAATGAGATGATCTCTAAAACTACATCTCCTTGGTATATATATGAGACAAAAGGGACAATTACGATTAAGGTGTCCTAGCCAATCAATAAAGACTAATAATATAAATGTAATGTCAAAATATTTAGGGCTTAACATATGTTGATGAAATTGTGTGTGTGTGTGTGTGTGCAATCTTGGAAAAAATAAGAATGATAGATTAATTTGTTGGTTTAGAAACAAATTAGAGCATAATGTCTCTTCATTTTTGTATATTTGGGGTTTTGAGACTTACTATGGGTCCCACCCCCCTTATGATCACCTAATTAGGCCTAAAGAGTTTGAAAACTACGCTCAAACATGCAGGTTTCATACTGAAATTCCCTATAAATGCCTTGAGCTTTATTGTACAAGTTTTACAAATCACAAAACATTGTACAATATTGCTTGGGGAATTTTTAGATGTTTCATACCCGTTTTGACATTTTGACACATTTCAATTACTGGTACATGGTCAGGTTAAATGCTTCCTACAAATTAGCTAAAAGCTAATTATAATTAGTGACTTACCTTGAAATAAAAAGGTTATACACAATAGTGCTAGCGAAGTGGGCCACACAAGCACCACATTATCTTTAAGGGTATCACCCAAAGCCTCCCAAATGCTTGGATCCATGATATCTCTTGCCTAACTAGCATAAATGATGTTCCACAAGTTTGGAATGCTTGAGGACATAACATAATGGTAACTCCATTGTAAACCAATCTATGTATGAGGTAGTTGACATTTAGGCATCCCCTTTGCCATCACTAACTTCTCCATTTAGTTGAAGTTACTTCGATCAATCAACTAAAATATAATCTATGATTAGGAGTGATATAAAGTAGATCCATCAAGTAGATGATAATTCCATCAAGGTTGAGAATCAAGGACTCATACATTGACTTTGTGTGCTGTGTAGAAATTTATGTATATGACTTATATTGCAAATTGAGAAATTTCATCTCTCACTCTAGGTTTCCTTGATCTAATCTGTAAGAGTTTTCAACCTTGGAGCTGCTTAAAATATATAATTAGAGTAGTGGTTGACATTATATACTTCACTTTAGTCTAAATCACTAGGAAACTCAAGAGAAAAGATACCAAACTAGTGCGCTTCAATGTTAGTTAGTTATAACCCTTTGGGCATATTTTTCCACATATATAATAGATTTGAAATAAATTTATTACAATAGATTTTGCAATAGTCAATCTGCCCTCTTATCTTCAATATATGTGTTATGTCTTAACAATTTCATCCCTATGTTATGTCAAATCAACATGAACAACAAGTGCTGGAAATGACTCAATTAAGAAGACAACACATTAAAAATCAAATATACAGGTACAAAACTATTGTGCAGTTGAACCACTTCATTGATATATAAGAGATTAAATGCATGCACATACACACAACTCATTACAAGATGGTACAATTTCATGCTCTCCAAACCCTTGCTAGGGAAAGCAAGAAAACCCTAGACATCAACTCCTAGTCAGGAATTTCCTAAATGAAAGTTGGTTACTCTACCAATAATCCTCAACAAGCGAGCATCATCACCATCAAGTCTTCCTTAGCTCATGCAAAATGTTTCCTCCTTTTCTCCTCATCAAGCATAACAAGTAACACAAGGGTTTCCAAAGCCCTAGTCTTCTTCTCTTACAAGAGCTAGGTGATATAATGTTATTTTATGCTTCTAGGGTTTATCACAAACCCTGGCTTCTGTCTCTTTAGGGTGAAAACCTAACTCTAGAATTCCCCTTGAAATTATCCAAGAACCCTAACACACCAAGACAAATTGAGATAATACAATGAGTACACAAGAGAAAGAAATTAACACACTCTACTCCTCGCATATATAATACAAGTGTATGATGAATGAATCCATAAGATAAGTATCATTATATCCAACATCATGTTCTTCTTTGGGGTTTACATGCATAACAAAAACCCTAGCATCTCACAAGAGAAATCTCTCCAAGAACAACCAATACATCTCTCTCTCTCTCTCTCTCTCTCTCTCTCTCTCTCCCCTTGTCTTCTCCTAGGTTTTTCTCAGGAACCCTAACATGTAGCTTTTAAGGTTTCCTTATGAACCCTAGTGTTATACTCCCTACAAAGCATTTCCAAGACAATACAAAGAATATATTAGAATGATGATTATGTGAAATAAATATCTTCTTCCCTTATTTATATGAGAGGTAATGGAGGTCAACAATATAATAGTGGTCCTAATCCACTACCATAAATCTATCCAAAAGAAGATAAGCTCATAAGTGAAACACTCCCTTTACAAGTGTTACATGACATGATCTAAGGAGAAGACGTCCTATTGGAGTGGGATCAAGAATGGACCAATTTTGGGAAGCGTGCACAAGGATGTGGACCATGCACATTTATCAAATGGGTGAAAGAGTGCAAAAGATGGAAAGTAGTTAGGGTTTTGGTTTGTTACGAATATTTTTGGTCTATTTGTGGGATTCCCCCCCACTAGAAAACTATAAATAGATAGTAGATAGATAGATATAGAGAGGTGAAAATAGAACATGAAAGAGAGAAAGGAGAGCTAATGAAGGAGGTGATATTCTTTTGTCTATTTTTTCTGTTGTGCAGTGCACAAGAGATGTATGGTTATGGATGAATGATGATAATGAAGATGTTTTGGAGACCCTCTTTGTGTACTGTTGAATGCTTCTGAATGTTGTTTCTGAATGATAGATCTGAATAACTTTAATTTATGTTTACTATTCCGTTAGAGATCTGATGGTTGTGCGCTAAAATGATAGACTTGCCTCTTGACCCTCCATGTCTATAGAAACCTGGTTCATACAACTCCCTCTTCGGATGCCTCGGGTGAGACTTTATTTGTTTAATAGGTGATGCTGTAATGGTTGATATCTAGGGGTTTTGTTGGTATTTTAAAGTTAGAACTCGGGTCTTCCCTCTGCGCGCCAACAAATGGTTCCATTGTCGGGACTTAGATCAGATATTGAAGGGGATGTGGAGGCCAACTAGAGAAGAGATATATCAATGGCTAGACAAGAAACAACACAATTTTGCACAAGAACATAACCCTAATACAAAATAAGTGAAGAGGACTGGTTGGGAAGGAACGTATTTTTCAGTTCTATGAAATATTTTTCTGTGAGTTCCCTACAATACTAGCAGATTGGTTGCTTAGATTGGTGGATACAAATCCAAGATATAATCTTGCAATTCCAAGAAACTGGACCTCTTAAGAGATCCAACGCTTGAAGACTGTGTGTAACCCTATCTCATGCATAGTTGATTTCTGGATAGATAGTGTACTGGAAGGGTACATTGTTGAGTTTGCCATAAGTGGAACACGATCCTATTGTGATGCAGAAATAAAGTTCTTGAAAGGAACACATTGACGATATATTGGTCAAATAGCTGTGTGGATTAAGATGTTATTGTGCGACAAGGGTTGTATGACGATGGAATCTCAACACTATTTTTTTTTTTTGCTCACACCAGGAAACTGGGGGATGACCAGAGAAGGGTTTGAGAGTATGGAAGGAAAGATTAAGGTGGAACGAATGAGATGAGGTTGCAGAAAGGGGAAAGTATGAAAGACATAGAGGTTGGATGCCTACGCAACAGAACAAGGTTTAGGAGATATAGGAAGAGGACTGCGACTGAGAGAGAGGAGAAGTATAGTGAGTTCGAAGGAAGTGATTACTATGCATGATACCAGACTGAAGGGAAATCGTACGTGGAAGGAATGAATTACCAGCTTAATCGTAAGGAGGAAGGGATCCCTACTCAGATCCGTGTTGATGTATAAGTAACTTCAGAATGTATTTCACCTATGTATATTGTACTCCTATAGAGATGTTATTATTCCTCTATACGGAAGTGTCGTCATTTGCATTGACAAGTGTCGTAACTTGTAGTGATGGGTTATTAGACCACCAATTGTGGGGTCGGCCCTGATTAGTATAACCATGGGTTATTAGACTGAGTTAGACAAGTCGGCCCTGCTAGGTTATTAGGTAGGTCAGGTCATGTATAAATAGAGTGCGGGAGGCACTCTATTTGATCATCTCATTATTCACTTCTACACTACTCGGAAAGTGGCGCACTAGTGGAGGAGGAGGTTCAGCTTCTAGGAGGACTATCTCTGTGTACTTCGGTTGTATCATTGCTCTTTCTATCTCTGAGGAAGTTGTGGGGTTTTTCACCTTTATGGTTTTCCCCAGTGAAACTCTGTGTGTCTATTGTCTCATGTGATTGCTTGGTGTGATTGATATGCATTGTTATACTTGATATGCTGTACATGTTATTCTCTCAGTAAAGCTCCTAGAGTATGTTGAATTAATTCTCAAAAATTAACATGGTATCAGAGCTAACCTGAGAAGAAGACACTGTGCAGTTGCGGAAACTAGGGTTTCCTGTTTATTGGGTTTCTCTACACGTATCTTGAAAGGAAATAGGGTATTTTGAATCTCCTCAGCAAGGCGCATCTTTCTGTCCAATCCGAATTCAATTCTGGGCACTTTCATTTTTGGCCCTAAAAATTAGGTTTCCACAAAAATAGGAATTTCTGAAATCTGAGGACATGGCTGGAAGCTCCTTGGAAAAATCTAAGTTTAGAGCTTTGGATCGAGATTTTTGGTTGGGTGAAGCTCCGGGAAACTCAAACCCTAATTCAGGGTCCTCCCTAGTGAATTCGGGAGATTGAAAAGCATTTCTGAAGGGTGAATCTTTGCAATTTTCAATTTCTGAGTATACCAAGCTGATCAGCTCATCAAGGTGCATCTTTCTATCCTTTTAGAAAGTTTAATTTCACATTTTGAATTTTTAGGGTTTCTCTGATAAACCCTAATCCAAACCAGATCCAGATTTCTGCAAATCAAATTGTAAGACCTAAATCTTTTCTATTTCCATTTGAAGTACTCTTTAAGATGTCTCACCACACCAAGCTTGACGATAAGCTTGAAGGGGCTGATAATTTCCGAGCATGGAAGTATAGGATTGGGTTAGTCCTAGAAGAAAATGAATTGGATACTTACATAAGTTCTGAGGTTCCTATCCCAAAGAAAGAAGAGACTAAGGCCTTGCATAAGAAGAACTTGGTCAAGGCAAAGAGATTCATTATTGATTCTATCAAAGACCATCTCATACCACATGTGTCATCTCTAAAGACACCCAAGGAGATGTTTGATTCCCTGACCAAGCTATTTGAAGGAAATAACATAAATCGGAATATGACTCTGCGGAATCAATTAAAAGGTGTAAAGCTTCAGAATGGAGAGACCATTCAATCCTATTTCTCTAAGGTCTCTCAGATCAAGGAACAACTTGAAGCTGTGGATGAAGTGGTGGAGAATGGTGAAATTGTCATGACCACTTTGAATGGCCTACCTAGGTCATGGGATTCCTTTATTCATGGAATTTGTGCAAGAAGGAAGTTGATCTCCTTCAGTAGACTGTGGGAGGAATGTTCACAAGAAGAGGCTAGGCTTGTAGCTCGAGAAGAAAAGATGGGAAGTGAAGATCAAGCTCTCGTAGCTCACACCAAAAGAAGCAAGCCCAAGAAGGAGCACTCTAATTACAAGAGATCCTATCACAACCATCAAAAGAACAAGAAGGATCTGAGATGCTTCACATGTAATGAGAAGGGACACTTTGCTACAGATTGTCCCAAGAACAAAAGGGACAACAACAACAACAACTTCAACAAGAAGAAGAATAATAACAAAAGGAGATATCATGCTCATGCTGCTGAGGATGATGAACCTCCCAAGAAGAAGGCTAGATCAAAAAGTGATGACTCATCAAGCGAAGATGAATATGTTCTAATATTTGCTCTCACAGGTACTATCTCTCATGGTTGTAATGATTGGCTTATTGACAGTGGGGATTCCAAACACATGACTGGGTTTAAAGAATCTTTTGTAAACCTATCTGAACATGAGTCACCCCATAAGGTGAAACTTGGGGATGACTACCAATATCCTATCAAAGGAAGTAGTAAAGCTTCCTACAACCTAGACTCTGGGAAGTCTTTGAAGATGAAAGAGGTTCTATATGTACTTGGGCTCAAGAAGAATCTGCTCTCCATATCTACATTGGATGCAAAAGGCATGAGGGTTGCATTTGTAGATGGCCAAGTACTCATGTGGCCAAAGGGTAAGACCATAGATGATGCAGTAGTGATTGGAGAGAAAGAGGGAGGATTGTACAAATTGAAGGGACAACCTGAACATGCTATGGTACATGAATCCATGGAGCCAAGTGAACTTTGGCATAGAAGGCTTGCACATGTGCACTATAGAGCACTACCAATTGCAAGCAAAGCTGTAGAGGGTCTTCCTGAAATCAAGACAAAGCATGAAGGTGTTTGCAAAGGATGTGCAAAAGGAAAGAACATTAAAAAGGCATTTCCAAGTAGTGAAAGCAAAGCTAAAGGAATCTTGGAAATTATCCACTTCGATGTATGTGGTCCAATGTCATCCAGTTCTCTGAGTGGGTATGTATACTACGTCTCTTTCATTGATGATTTCTCTAGGAAGACTTGGGTTTACTTCTTGAAGAACAAAGATGAAGTGTTTGATAAGTTCAAGGAATTCAAAGCCTTGATGGAAAATCAAACTGATAAGAAGATCAAAACATTCAGATCCGACAATGGTGGAAAATTCACTCCAGGTGATTTCAAGAAGTTATGCAGTGATTCAGGGATTAAGAGAGAGTTGACTGCTCCCTACAATCCACAACAGAATGGAGTTGCAGAAAGGAAAAATAGAACAATCATGGAAGCAGCACGAGCAATGCTACATGACTAGGATCTGCCTATGCATCTATGGGCAGAAGCAGCTAGGACAACTGTATATGTGCAGAATAGAACACCTGACAAGATATTGGATAACAAGACACCAGAAGAGGTATTCTCTGGTAAGAAACCTGAAGTCAGCCATCTCAGAATATTTGGTTTCCCAGTATACACTCATGTTCCAAAGGAAAAGAGGACAAAGCTAGATCCTTTAGGAAAGAAGGGCATCTTTGTGGGGTACAGTGAAAGCTTGAAGGCTTACAGAATATACGTTCCAGGGTTCAAGAAGATTGATTTTAGCAGGGATGTAACATTTGATGAAGACTCAGCTTTCATGAAGTCAAGGAAGGCACCTGTTGAAGATCATGAAGAACCAAAGGAAACCAGATTTCAAGACACCACCATGAATGAAGCAATTCCAGAAGCATATCAGAAGTTGAAGATCCACAAATACTTTTAGATCCACCGCGTGAGAAGAACTCGCACAAGAGGAAACCTGCATGGGCTAGAGAGCTCATTCAAGATGCAGAAAGGTATGGCATTCTAGAAGAAGAACACAAAGCAAGAAAGAGAACTAGATCTCATACTAGCTATGTTGCCTTACTCTGACATTATGAACAAAGAACCTTTCAGTTATGAAGAAGCAGCGGAAAAGAAAGAATGGAAGGATGCCATGGTCGAGGAATACCCGTCGATCATGAAGAATGATGTTTGGGATGTAGTCCCAAAACCTGAAGGGAAGTCTGTGGTGACTTCCAAGTGGATCTACAAGATCAAGCATGCTGTAGATGGCAGCATAGAGAAATACAAAGCGATATTTGTAGCTCGTGGCTTCTCCCAGAAAGAGGGGATAGACTATGAAGAGACATTTGCTCCTATATCCAGGTACACTTCCATCAAATCAGTACTTGCACTAGCTGTAGTGATGAAATGGAAGATACACTAGATGGATGTCAAGACAACTTTCTTGAATGGTGTAGTCGAGGAGGAAGTGTATGTGGAGCAGCCACTTGGTTTTGAGACACATGACAGAGAGTCATATGTGTACAGGTTAAAGAAAGCCTTGTATGGATTGAAGCAAGCTCCTAGAACTTGGTATGGTAGGATAGACAACTTTCTATCCAGTTTGAGATTTATTAAGAGTAAAGCAGATTCCAACCTTTACTACAAGGTTGAGGAAGGAAATCCTGTGATACTACTCTTGTATGTGGATGACCTGTTTGTAACAGGTGAGGATAGATTGATTGCCGACACGAAGAGGAAGCTTTCTACCGAGTTTGAGATGAAGGACTTGGGGATGATGTACTATTTTTTAGGCATGGAGGTGTGGCAGAGTGCAGATGGAATCTTCCTTGGACAAGGGAAGTATGCAGTAGAGATCCTGAAGAGGTTCGGGATGATGGAATGCAAGGCCATGGCCACACCTATGGCATCGAACCTGAAGCTTCTGTGTGATGCTTCATCTGATCCGATTGATGTCACTGTGTATCGTCAGATGATTGGGTCCTTGATGTACCTGACGAACACGAGACCAGATATTTGCTTTGCGGTGAACACATTGAGCCAGTTCCTGACGAATCCCAGAGGTGTTCACCTGGTTGCTGTAAAGCATATTCTGAGGTACCTGAAGGGTACAATTGATTATGGGCTCCAGTATGATGCGAATCAAAAGTTTAACCTGCAGGGTTATGTTGATTCAGACTGGGCAGGCAGTGCTGTAGATAGGAAGAGCACTTCAGGGTGTTGCCTCAGTATGGGATCAGGTGTGATCTCTTGGTTTAGCAGGAAGCAGTCCTGCGTAGCACTGAGTACAGCCGAAGCAGAGTATGTTGCAGCTTGTTTGGCTAGTTGTGAGGCAGTATGGTTGAGGAAGCTACTGTCTGAGTTATTTGATCTCCTGTTGGATGCTACTGGTATCTTTTGTGACAACCAGAGTTGTGTGAAGCTGTTTGAGAACCCAGTGTTTCACGATAAGTTGAAGCACATTGAGATCAAATATCACTATATCAAGGATATGGTGCAGAGAGGAGCAGTGAAGCTCCTGTATGTTGCGACGGATGAGTATGTTGCATATGTATTGACGAAACCACTAGCCAGAGTGAAGTTTGAATACTTCAGAGAGAGGCTTGGTGTTCTTCAGATTGACGACACTTCGAGGAAGAAGTGATGGACACATTTGCTGGAGCCATTCCAAGCATGGTGAGAGGAGGATCCTTCCCATGGCTGTGGATTCAAGCGCCGGATGATGAGCATCAGGATGATGCTCTAGTTACTGCTATGTATATGCATCATGTTGGATGCTTGTTATGATCAGTTGGATCATGTATATGTATATGCATCATATTGGATGCTTGTTATGATCAGTTGGATCATGTATATGTAGATGCATCATGTTGGATGCTTGTGATGGTTAGGTAGATCATGTATGATAATATGTATCAGGTGGATACATTGTATGATCAGGTAGATCATGTATGATGATATGTATCAGGTGGATACATTGTATGATCAGGTAGATCATGTATGATGATATGTATCAGGTAGATACTGTGTATGTATCAGGTGGATGCATTGTATGATCAGGATGATTATGGATGATGAGCTTCAGGATGTTGCTCCAGATGATATGCATCAGGATGATGCTATGACGATGATCAGGATGATCATGCGATAATAACATGCATCAGGACGATGCAGTGATGATGATCAGGATGATCATGTACATCAGGATGATGTATGGTGAGTATCAGGTTGATACTCTAGGGCCGTGGACAGGTTGTGCAGATAAGCATATAATATGGCCCTGGGATATCTGGAAAATGCTCTTTCGAGGTTTTGCTTGGGAGGACATGTAATATGGCCCTGGGATATCCGTTAGGTTGGGTTGTGTGCCCGTAATAAGTCCTGGGATGCTCTTGCGAGGTTTTGTCCTATGGCATATAATATGTCCCTAGGAGATCCGATAGGTTGGGCTGTGTGCCCCTAATAAGTCTTGGGATGCTCTTGCGAGGTTTTTCCATGACAACATGTAATATGGCCCTAGGAGATCCGACAGGTTGGACTGTGTGCCCGTAATAAGTCTTGGGATGCTCTTGCGAGGTTTTGTGGTGACCACATGTAATATGTCCCTGGGAGATCTTATAGGTAGAGCTGTGTGCTCGTAACATCCTGGGATGCTCTTGCAAGGTTTTGTGGTGAGGTCACATATAATATGTCCCTGGGAGATCCTACAGGTAGATCTGCGTGCTCGTAACAGCCTGGGATGCTCTTGCGAGGATTTTTGACGCACATAATAAGTACCAAGGATTCCACAGTATGGCCAGTGATGAAGACCTGCAGGTGGTGGGCCTACATCCAGTATGAAAAAGGACTAGCTCTGTAGAACTTCCTATGACGAGTAGATTGGAGATTGATTGAGATAGCAGTAGCAGTGACGACGATGATGATGATGATTCGATGGCGATGATCTAGTGACGATGATCCAGAGAAGAAGACTTGTGCTAGCATATTTGTGTCGAGAAATACCTTCCTAGTTAAGAGGGAGTGTTGATGTATATGTAACTTCGGAATGTATTTCACCTATGTATATTATACTCCTATAGAGATGTTATTATTCCTCTATACGGATGTGTCGTCATTTGTATTGACAAGTGTCGTAACTTGCAGTGATGGGTTATTAGACCACCAAGTGTGGGGTCGGCCCTGATTAGTATAACCATGGGTTATTAGACTGAGTTAGACAAGTCGGCCCTGCTAGGTTATTAGGAAGGTCAGGTCATGTATAAATAGAGTGCGGGAAGCACTCTATTTGATCATCTCATTATTCATTTCTACACTACTCGGAAAGTGGTGCACTAGTGGAGGAGGAGGTTCAGCTGCTAGGAGGACTATCTCTGTGTACTTGGGTTGTATCATTGTTCTTTCTATCTCCGAGGAAGTTGTCGGGTTTTTCACCTTTATGGTTTTCCCCAGTGAAACTCTGTGTCTATTGTCTCATGTGATTGCTTGGTGTGATTGATATGCATTGTTATACTTGATATGCTGTACATGTTATTCTCTCAGTAAAGATCCTAGGGTATGTTGAATTAATGCTAAAAAATTAACAATCCGGATCTGTGTGGAACCTACGACCCCAGGTACGTCTCCATCATCAGAAGTAAGACCTAGTTCAATAACTAAAGTAGTATTAGTTAGTACAAACATCAGTGGTAGTAGCAGTCAAAAGGGACGAGGTAGTGGAAGTAATAAGACAAATCATATGCAGCCGAGCACAACATCAATAAAGATGGTAGATCCAACACTTAGGATGCCTATATTTTATGGGAATGGAAACAAAGATCTAGAGAAACATTTGTTTCCGTGTAATAATATCTGGGAAGTAAATCAGGTCCAAGACGAAGCTGAAAAGATAGCGCAATTGGGTACTACATTCTGAGAATGTGAATTACATTGGTATATGAAGTATCGAAATTATATACCATAACGACAAGTTAGAACCCTTGTGCATATATGTGATGCATTCAAAACATAGTTATGGAACCCTATGTCCAAGTCACTGTGTATTACAGAACTGAAGGAAATTAAACAGATGTCTAATGAAACCATGTGGAGCTTTGATCAAATATTCAAGCTATTGTTAGATCAACTGCATTTTGAAGTACATATGAATCAACATAAAGAATGGTTTATTGCTGCATTATTACCGCACATTCGTCAACTATTGGCGCAATAGGCACTCACGACACAGAGGGATGTGCTGGAGATAGCGATGAAATTGGAAGCTTCTCCTACAACATACACTAGTTTAGGTATGGCTCATGTTTAATCGCAATTACAAGAACTGACATTACAAATACAAGAGATTACGAAAGGAAAAGAGAAGCGGGAAGGGGTATGGTGTACTGTTTGTCATACAAAAGGTCATCATAGAGGAGAATGCCCCATGGTCGCAAACTATTTGGCAGTAGGACACCCAAATATGTTGGTCCTAGGACCACGAGGAGGACCTTGATGTGATAACTGTAAGGTTTGGAGCTATCCAAGAAATAATTGTCCAAAGATGCAAATGTATCATACTACACTTCATTATTTATTTTGCAATTTTTGTAAATTGGTAGGGCACAATGAAAAGAATTGCCGTGCATTAGATATGGCGAGGGAAAGGAATTTCGACTTATACAGATTTCAAGCGGACCCTGGAACAACAAAAGGAACAATGCAGTATAATGCACCAGCTAGAAGAGGAGGATATATTACAGGTGGAAGAGGAGTATTTCGAGGATGTGTAAGAGGAGGATTTGGGGGATATGGCCGAGGAAGGGGCCCTGTAATATGTTACAATTGTGGTCAGGAAGGTCATTATGCACGATAGTGTATGAATCCTTGTTCTACCTAGTCATATTTCTGCGTGCTAGATCATGTAATAGAGGATTGTCCACAATTGAAAGTTAGGTGGCAAGAGAGGAGGAAACATAAGCAAAATCAGAATCAAGATTAGAATCCGAATCAGAATTAGAACCAACACCAAAATGTATCGGATAATAGCTACAGAACCTAGGGAGGAGAAAAATAAGATATCCATAGTTACATGTGGAGGATTCAAAACTGGAATGGATGTGAAAAATGTAGAGAGACATAAAATACCTCTGGTTAGAAAGGCAACAGCCTGTAGACCGAAATTTGATCTTGGGAAGGAAAAGGAAACTGATGTTTATGCACGAGATGAACTGCAACAATTGCATTAGGGTGAGTCCTCTATGCTAGAGATTCAGGATGGTTGTCTGGTCTATGATATGCCTCCTATATACGATTATACCGTCTCAGGAGAATCAAAGAAAAAGATGAGTATTGTAGAAAGTTTCTTGAAGAGTTTTTTAGACTTAGTTAAAGATGGATCAACTGTGAACACTATACGCAAGCTAATAGATCAATGTGAAAAAAAAAGGGAAGGGTATAAATTAGTAAGTAATACTCGGCATAAGAAGGACCAGTAAGGAGTTCAGATTAAGTGCGCAGATAGGAGAATATGACATGGATTATGTTATTTTAGACTTGGGATCAGATCTGAATGTCTTTCCAAAGCAAACCTGGGACACTATGGGTAAACCTAAGACAGTTTGGTCTCCAATAAAATTACGATTGGCCAATCAAATTAAAATATATCCTATTGGGAGGTTGGAAGTAATAAAACTTGATGTCGATGGTGTGCACAGTTTAGCAGACTTTGAGATCATTGAAATAGAAGATAATAGAAGACCATATCCAACATTACTAGGGTTGGATTGGGATTTTGATAATAAAGCAACTATCAATTTGAAAAGAAGACATATGATGTTTGAATATGAAGATTTGAGAGTAGTTTCCCCATTGGACCCAAATGAATCCAAACGTTTTGTGGATCCTGTGACTAGAAGTTTCGAGGCTGGAGAAATCAATCAACTATACAACAAGACTGCGCGAATGGATGACTATGTGGATCCTACAACTGATGGTGTAATAAGTTGACGCAGTATCACGTACTGTGAATTTGATTTAGAGGAATCATTAGAATATTGGAAGCACATAAGACATGAGGTATCTACCCGTAGATGTGCTAGCTTGACACAATCATTGCACTGGATCCGTACTGAGGTATGTGAACCACCTAGTTTTGATGGATTAATTAGGGTATGCTATTTTATAGTTAAGTTTGAATCGTAGATCCCAGAAAAACAAAGAATACTAGCACTAGATGTTGCACTCGAAGCGACCCCTACGAGATGGTGGAGCATGCACAAAAGTAAAATTGAAGATTGGCAGCATTGTAAGAGATTGATGTAGATCATATTTGCCTCTGAGATATATTCGACTAAACCAAAGTATGAAGGGTTGAGTAATCCTAAAGAAAATATCACCAGTTGTGTTAAGGAGTGGAGGGTTGTACCTCAACAGGAATGAGTACACAGGTTTATTCACACATTGAATATTGTCACTAAGAATCGGTACATAGACCTAGAAGTGCGTGGAAGAACAACATATTGGGCATAGTTGTTGCAGAACTTTCTGGTCACATTCAACTTTGAAGATGAGAATTTGAATGTTGATGCAACATTACAAGTAATTAAGCAGAATATTTTCCCTATAAATGAGCCAACACTCTATTGGAAGATGCAACCTGAAGGTACGACTGTGCCAGAATTGTTAGGATGTTATAACATGACCAAAGAAACTCAAGATGATGAAGATGCAAGAAATATAAAGATCCCAGAAACAGAGGGAGAACACGCAGTGGGAGGTCCTGCATTAGAAGTTCTTGATTATGCCCATCCCTTGAAGACACGCAAGGTCAACATTGGGACAGTAGAAAAACCCAAGTATGCAAGTATAGGAGATTATTGGAATGAAGAAACAATCCAAAAAATCACTGATCTTTTATCAGAGTATTAAGATTTGTTTCCCACCATGTTTTATGAGATAAAGGGAATTGCTAGAGAATTAGGATAAATGAAGATTCCATTGAAACTAGATGCAAATCCAGTCAAGCATAGACCTTATAGATTGAATCCAAGATACAAGGACAAAGCAAAAGGCAGAACTTGATCGAATGTTGGAAGATGGAATTATAGAGCCTGTTGCATAATCTGAATGGATTAGCCCTATGGTGGTACAAGATAAGAAAATTGGTGGAATACGGATTTGTGTTGATCTATGCAAACTAAATGATGCTTGTCCGTATGATCCTTTTTTGGCCCCCTTTACAGATGAAGTACTAGAAAATGTAGGAGGAGAAGAAGCATATTCATTCACAGATGGATTTTCTAGGTATCACCGGATTAAGATAGCTAAAGAAGACAGACACAAGACTAACTTTGCAACAGAATGGGGTTGCTTTCAATACACTTTTATGCCATTTGGATTAAAGAATGCACCGACTGTATTTTTAAGAATTGTTGTTGCAGCTTTCAAGGAATTTATACATAAATTCTTAGAGGTATATTTGGATGATTGGATAATATTTAGCTTGTTGAAGGATCACATTGAACTTCTGTGCCTGATGTTCGAAAAGTGTCAGCAGTATCATATTTCTCTAAATTTGAAGAAGTGTATTTTTTGTGCACCATTTGGAATCCTACTGGGGTATGTGGTATGTAAGCAAGGACTATTGGTAGACCTTGTAAAGATAGCTATAATAATGAATTTTCCACCACCTGCATCTATGCGACAATTAAGAGCAACATTAAGACATACTGGATATTATAGAAAATTCATCAAGGGATATGCATAGACCACTGCACCTATGGAAAATATGTTAAAAAAATAAGTCAATATCAGTTGGAATGAAGAATGCCAATGAAGCTTGGATATTTTGAAACAAAAGCTAGTAAGTGCACCAATATTTGTTTTTCCAGATTGGAATAAGGAATTTCATGTGCAGGTAGATGCATCATTTATTGCTTTAGGTGTGGTATTGGATCAACCAGGTAAAGGATATTTAGACCATCCAATTGCATTTGCAAGTAGGAAGATGTCAAATGTAGATCCGAATTACACTACTACAGAGTGCGAAGGGTTGTCTATGGTTTATGCACTACTAAAGTATAGACATTATCTATTGGGATCACATTTTAGGATGTATACCGACCATTCTTCACTTAAAATACTTAGTCAATAAGCCAATGTTGGGGGGGGGGCGACTTGTAGATGGTTTCTATTGTTTCGGGAATATGAGTTTGAAGTAATAGTGAAACCATGAAAGATGAATGCTGGTCTAGACCATTTGTCGCAGTTAACCTCAAGAGAAGATATTGGGAATTTGGATGAAAACCTGCCTGATGCACACCTATTTGCAGTACACATGGTAGATGGATATTTCATCGAAATCGTGTTGTTCTTGAGCATTGGGACTACTCCATTAGAATATATGGTTGCATAGAAGAAACAACTAGTAGTAAAAGCAACTGATTATCAATTGATTGCAGGAAACTTATATAATTTGGGCCCAGATGGGATCTTGAGAAGATGTGTGCTAGAACAAAAAAGACTTATGATCCTGACATAATATCATGAAGGAGTTGTAGGAGTCAATTATGCAGGAAAATAAATAGCACAAAATATGTTGCACACATGACTCTAGTGGTCCACAATGCATAGGGATGCAAAGAAATAATGTCAAGCCTGTGATGTTTGTCAAAGAGTTGGAAAAACATCAAGAAGAGATGAGATGCCATTAGTCCCAAAGATTACTTTACAACCTTTTGAGAAATGGGCAGTAGAATTTATTGGACCTATTAATCCCCCAGCTAAGAGATCAGGAGCAAGATACATCATTACCGTGACATATTATTTGACTAGATGGGTTGAAGCAGAACCAATTAAGGATTGCAGCGCGAAGACCGTTGTGCGGTTCTTGTTTGAGAATGTGGTAACAAGGTCTGGTTGTCTAAGGATCCTAATGAGTGGCCAAGGGACTCACTTTTTGAACAAGACAATTGATGCACTAGTCACAGAATTTAAGATATACCATCATAAGAGTACACCATATCATCCTCAAGCAAATGGGACAGTAGAAGTATTCAATAAAATACTGGAGACTGTGCTGACAAATATTTGCAATGTTGATAGAGATGATTGGGATCTTAGGATTCTTGCAGTATTATGGGCTTATGGAAATCCAAGCAAGAAGCTGACTAGATAGACACCATTTAGATTAGCATATGGGAAAGAGGCACTCATGCCTATGGATTTCATTGTACCTAGTTTGTGCATTTCATCAATGACATGGTTGATGGATAGGAATACAACAAAGAAAATATTAGAAGACCTGATGCATCTAGAAGAAGACCACTTTGTCGCAGTATATCATCAACCAGTGCAGAAGGAATGTGAGAAAGCATGGAACGACAGGTGCATTAAGAAGAAGCAATTCCAGAGAGGATATTTAGTGTTGTTGTATGACAGTAAGTACCAGAAACACCCATGTAAGTTCAACATGCATTAGTTCGGACCCTATGTTATAAATTTCGTCACAGAAGGAGGAGCTGTTCAATTGCAGAATTTGAATGGAGAAATTAAAGGACTTGTCAATGGAAGCTAAATGAAACTGTATAGGGGAATCTGTCCTTCTGCGCATTAAGTATAAGAACTTGGAAAAAAAGAGAAAAAGAGAAGGAAAAATAAAAGAAAAGCAAGAAAAAGAAAAAGAAAGAATTAAGGGAAAGAGAAAAGAAAAATAAAATATAAAGGGAAAAATAAAATAAAAAGAAAGGATAAAGGGAAGAAGAAAAGAAAAAGAAATGATAGAGGGAAGAAGAAAAGGAAAATAAGTAGGAAGAAGTTCTAAGTTAACTAGACCTGTCGTAGAAAGAGTTGCGCGCATAAAAGGCATCGCGATAGATTGAAGGAAAGTACAAAGGAAGAATTAGACTAAAATTTAGTGAAAAGATCGAGATGTGGCAGCATTAATGAGGAAATAAACGGTGATAGAGTGACAATTGGATGGATTTGGATTGAATCAAAGAAAATCTATGGTGAATCCGGGGAAATCGAAAGATAATGATGGAAAATCTAAGGTAATCAAAATAGTAAGTGGCGCCTAACCTCTCACACAAGCCAGACGAAGATTATAAATGCAACTAGGAGCAAGTGCATAATCTATCAGTCATTGAGTGCACAGTAGATAGTGAGAGCAGAAGGAAGGTTGGAAGTTGAAGTTTTCAACCAGAGGAACCATGGTACCCAGAAAACCAACTAGAATGAAGAACCTAGAAGTATGACTACATATAGGGACCGTTGAGACACCATGAACATCAACATCGAATCTTGTGAAGTCCCCCCTGGACTACATTCCACCAAGGAATCTTACTGCGAATCTGGTCAACCCACTGAACATAGAGGCGACAAATATACCACTTCCAGAGTTGCTGGAGGGGGTGCTCGTTGAAGAGAATATGCAAGAAAGTCTACACAAGTTTCAGTTTGTGGATCATGACATCACCAACGAAGAGAAGTTTCTGGAGCTGGTGGACAACAATTACATGAACACAAGGATTAGTTTAGACCCAAAGGCACCAGATGAAATGGAACTTTAGACATGGGTAGTCAGATTGCAGAATTCAGGTGTCCTGAATTTCTGGACATTCCTTATTTTGGGAGGACTCCTTAGGTGAAGTTGTGCATGAAGTTGTTGTTATCATGCATGCATGGTGGGTTCTTGTGGTTGGAAAGACCTGTGTCCATTGATGCTAAGTTGATAGAGTGTATCGTTATATTACCAACTGGGGGAGAAGATGTGAGCGCCCTTATAGATAAGAAGCAGGAAAAACCCCTTGCGAAGAAAATGACATAAAAATATGGTACCCAAAGAGCCGACAGAGGATTGTTAGTTGAGCATATCAACGATAAAGCAGTAAGATTTGTAGCTCAAATATTATCCTGTAAGATATTTCAGAAGAGTCACAAACATCAAGTATTAGCATCAATAATTGTAGCTGCAACCCAATGCAAGGAGGGAGTACAAATGAACTGGTCGACGTTCCTTCTGAACGAGTTTTTGATAGACTACCAGGACATGCAAGAGAAAGGTACACCTTTTCATTACACTTGGCTACTAATATGCATTGCGCTAGTAGGATGAATTAGAGAAAATTTGAGGTCTAAAATGGGCCTCCTGAGGAAAATATTAAAATATTATTGATGAATTTTGGAGGAAAAGAGAAAAACTACTTTTGTTTTCTTCATATTTTCAACATATATCCTTGTAATTTTACTCAAATTTCGAGTGGGAGAACTCGTTGGATGCAGAATTAAATTCTTCATCCAACGAGTACCCACACTGCATACTTTTGAGGGACCCCAACCCACAAAAAATGAGAAATACATAAAATAATGTGTTACTTCAAAGTAACACGTTTTTTAATGTATGTCTCATTTATCGTGGGGTGGGGTCCCTCAAAAGTACGCAGTGTGCGTACTCATTGGATGCAGAATTTAATTATGCATCCAATGAGTGCTCCCACTTGAAATTTGTGTAAAATGAACTGGAGATATGTTGAAAATACAAATTAAAAAAATAGTTTTTTAATGTTAAATATTCCAATTCAACCATTATGGTTGAATATTTTCTTGAAATTCTATTGGTTCTTGAATTCAATGGCTCGTTTTCTTATGAGGTGGCTCATTTTCTTATAAGGCCCATTTTAGACCCCAAATTTGCTCTAATTCGGAAGGAGCCGGCATATAGCCAATTCTTTGACAGGAATAGGAAGTCCTTTTTAGCAGCAAGGTATGCAAATTTATGGTTTTCAGGAAACAAGCGTAGACAAATAGATAACACCATAGTGATCTTCCTATGCAATGAGGAGATTGTGGATATCATCAAGAGGATTCCCCACATACAACCATAGATAATGGACACATACAAGGGGATTGCGCACTTTAAGGAGGGGATGCATCATATCTATGTACATGCAAAAAGAGATCCCAAGAAGCAATGGTTACCTATAATGTTTAGTCCTTCATAGGAAGACATCAGTCACATTGTAAATGACTCAGATCCATCATGGAAAGCTCCATCAACAGAGGAAGAAGAAGCCACACAAAAGAAACAACCTGGAAAACAAGAAGACATTCCAACACAAAGTAATTCTATGGAGGAGGAGATCGAGAGTCTATAAATTCTGCCTAATACCACAAACAGAATGCACAGACTGAGAAAAGAAAAGAAAAGGACCTACCAAAAGGATCAACAAGGAAGAAGAGGAAGACATTGAAGCCTAGATCCATTTGGGTGTTGACATAAGACAATGTGGAATAGATTGGTTGGTAGGTCAAGAATGTCACTGAATAAGTTATAGAAAAGGTAGCCACAAGGGAAGAAATGAAAGAAACTGCGACCAAACAAGAGGATATATTCATGAAGGTCAAAAAAGCGTTTGTGAACATAAAGAAACTATTGATGATGGCCAAGAAAGAAGAAGGACATAACAACGTGCAAACACACCTAGATGTACAAATGCAGGTTACAATGGAGCCACAACAAGGATTAAATATTTCGGCAGGAAAACTGGTATTTCCAACACATGAGATGTAGGAGTCAACATTCACAATAAGTCCTGTAGAGATAGTCTTGTCGCGATTACCCATGGAGGAGTTGCATACACTACATACATCTACCGGGATGGAGATCCGAGTGCAACATGACGTGGCCACAACATAGTGGTATAGAATCCAAGATGAAAATGAAGCATTAGTGGAGGAATGCTAGAGAATATGAAAGGAGAGAGGGAATTGCGCAGAAGAGGCAGCCAAAAAGAGTGATAAGCTGAAGAAAGAAGTAGAGGAAATGCAACAGAAGAATCCAAGATTGCAGAAGGCAGTCGAGGAAGTATGTAGTATGCTACCAGAGGTACATATAGAAAAGGGTATCTCTTCAGAAGAGAAGGTGACAAATATAGGTGAAGCCATTCAAGGTTTCTACGCTAATATTGAAGAGCTTGCAACAAAACAACAACCAGGGACACCACCAGAGGTCAAAGCAGAGTGTGAACATAGAGAAGAGAGAGTGAACATTGTAGTAGGAAACAACAGGACTTTGGAGTTAAAGTGTGAAAAGTTGCATGAAGAAAGTACTCAGCTATGGGAATAGTTGGTCATAGATGAACACTTAAAGGAAGTGGACCAAAAGTTTCAGGTTGCGCAAGATGCAGAACAAAAGATGTGCCATAGTTTGACTATCCTACTAGTCATGGAAAAGATGGCCTAGATGGGAGAATACATAAAGCAACAGTTGGACGTATGCAGGATCAAGGATCATCGACAAAATATAGCCAACAAGCAGGAGCCTTTACAAGATCAAGCTATGCAAGTCGTAGAACAATTTGCGCAGGTATAGGGGTAGGTTAAGGAAAATGTCGAGGAATGCACATAAACTTTGAAGCTAATTCTCAGTGATAAGATAGAAGAAGCAATTTGGGCTAAGGAAGTAGAAATGAAGGAGAAGGTCGTGAAAACACAGGAAGCCCTGCAAAAGTTAGCAACAACAGTGATCCATGTCTTGACATACTGAACAAGGTGGCTCAGGACGAGCCACATGTGAGTGTTATGCACATGTTGGAGCGTGATCAAGAAGGGACCAGTTTTGGGAAGCGCACACAAGGATGTGGACCACACACATTTAGAAAATAGGCGTAAGAGTGCAAAAGTTGGAAAGTAGTTAGGGTTTTGGTTCGTTAGGCATATTTTTGGTCTGCTTGTGGGATTCCCCCCCCCCCCCACCACTAGAAAACATAAAATAGATAGTAGATATATAAATAGAGATATAGATAGAGAGAGGTGAAAGGAGAACATGAAAGAGAGAAATGAGAGATAATGAAGGAAGTGATATTCTTTTATCTATTTTTTCTATCGTGCAGTGTGTAGGAGATGTATGGTTATGGGTGACTAATAATATAATGAAGATATTTTGGAGACCCTCTTTGTGTACTGTTGAATGCTTCTGAATGTGATGTTATGAATGTTGTTTCTGAATGATAGATCTAAATAAGTTTAAGTTATGTTTACCATTATGTTAGAGATCTGATGGTTGTGCGTCGAAATGATAGACTTGCCTCCTGACCCTTCATGTATGTAGAAACCTGGTTGCTATAACCCCCCCCAGATGCCTTAGGTGAGACTTCATATGTTTAACAGGTGCTTCCATAAGGACCAATATCTAGAGGTTTTGTTGGTATTTTAATGTTAGAACTCGAATCTTCCCTCTACACGCCAACATGTCCAACAAAAAAGGATCGAAGGCATGAATGCTTCTCAAGAAGGGTCCAATGCTCAACATTTACAAGCCTCCAAATCTCCAACATTCCTCTTACACCATGTGCTCCATAAGGTTCGCCCCACCTACATGATCACTCCCTCAACCCAAGCATCCTCAAGGCAAGCACCAACCTCCATGGAAGCGATCAAGTGTGCCATTGCCATCTAGGGCTCAATGCTCTCCTCTAAAGCAAGTTGTCCTCCCAAGAAAGCAACCAATATCCATGTCACCATCATGAAAAAGTACAAAATTCTCCATATGTCTCCAACACTTTAAGGAAGGAAGCAACATAAGCACCAAGATGAGGTCTAGCAATCCATCAGAAATCCACCTGACATGTGTATGTCCATCATGACACATCGTGGGGTTATCCACACACTATGCACCTCACATCACATGCATGAAGCACCCCCAAGTATGGTATAAAAACTTTCAAAGTAATCTTGAAGCTAACACTCCCTCTTTACAAGGAACATGTTTTCACCAACACTAGTCTTTTGTGTTTGTAACTCAACCAAACTTGCAATATGAAAATTTGAACTTGTTGCAGTCTCATAACTAATCAATGTCTCACAAACACCACACTCCTCCATCAAGGCATCACCCTTCACGTCCTCAATACTCTTGGAAGGCTTGCAAATTAAAGATATCAATGCAATATGGTAGGCATATCTCTTAGAGGTTTAATCACCCTCATTGAATATATGAGTGCTTCTAGATTCTCTTGTTCATATTGTAATCCCTAAATAATCCATCTTTCCTTTTTAAGTACTGGAGTAGATGGTGAGCATATCCATCCCCAATTTCACTTCATCCACCCCTTCATCGGACTCAACCCTAACTTATATGTTAGCCTCTAGAAAAATACCTCCTCACTCCCTTCAATATTTAAAGGAGACACTTGTGAACTAGAGGACCTCACATCCTCATCACACTTCACTCTCAACTCACCATAGTCTCCCGATGTGTTGGAATATCGATCTTGCAAGCTATGGAAGTCTCATTGTATGCAAAAGAAAAAGATGCCATCACAACATCTTGGACCTCCAAAGAATCATGACCCCCCACGAATACGAAGAAATATAAATTTGAATTATCAACAACCTACAAAAATGCCTCATTCCTTAGGTTAGCATCATAGGCCAAAATTTTTAACAACCTGTGGGTATCCCACCATTCAATCTTAAAACCATAGGAAATTATCAAATTTTCCTCAATAAGGTCAATTTAGTCTTTCTGAAGAATCCTCAAGAAAGAGTGTAACATCAAGGCCAACTCTCACTCCATGATAAAATCCAAAAACCCTACCCCTATAATCTACAACACTCCCATCAATTGTAAGCCTAGAATCAATCGTTTATTCCATAATGATTTTGAATTTGTATCCATCACATCTTTTCATGCATGCTTTGCATATGCCTCTTCAGGACTAGAATCTTCATCCAACTTCCTGCTAGAATGTACACGTGTCATAAGATCAACAAGAAACTTGTAAAGGCCATAATCTAGGACACCTCTAGCTAAAGTCCTTAGATTACTAGAATACGATCACTGATGGTACAATGCTATCATTCAAATGTTGCTCTATACGATAATCTTCCATACAACAAACTAAAATAATATTTTTCTTCATACTAGGAACAAATAGAACATTCAAATCAAGGACATCACCTGATGACATTTGAAATAAAATGGAGCCCAATCCTTTCATAGGATATCTGGCATCATCACCCAACTCCACACACATACCTTCCTCTTTTGATGCAGGAGCATCTGCTCTCATCAACAATCTTCAAGTTTCTCAGATCTAGAGTCTTGACATTTTCCCATGAAAGGGGTTTGATTGTAAAAATTTCATAGTTTATAAAGGATAAGTTTAGAAGGTTCTAATAGTTGATAAAGTGTTAATTAAGTGATGAGTCATTGTAACCAAATCTGCAAATGTTAGCAGAATTTGAGGAAGGTTCAAAATATCCAGGTGTGAGTCATTCAGTTGGATAGAGTCGAAGTTCTATTTTTAGAATTAGTTACAACAGTTAGGAAGTTTGTTAGGAACTGAAAGTAATTGTATTCTTCCATATATTGTCAGCCTACGAGCATTTCGTAGAGAGAGACAATCTGTTTGTGGGTGGACAAACAGAGTACAGATCAGGCCAAGAAAATAATGAGATTGCTGAAGGCGATATGTACAGAAGTTCAGTTAAACGAATCAAAGATTTTGCTTCTATTTCCTATGTAAACTATTATCCGTGTCTTTATGAATGCCATAGATGTCTAAATGAATTGTGAATTGGTTGAGGAGTTGCTTATTTAATAAAAAAATAGAATCTGAGACTTTTGTGTCAAGTTTGATTTAGTGGTAGAACTCAGCGCTGTGGAGGATTTGAGGATGAATCACTGTGTCTCTGAGGAAATAAAGTATCCTCATTGTTGTGATATTGATGTGAGGTTTAATGCAATCGGTGGTTTGTGTGTGCCAAGCAATTGATGGCATTCTGTTCTTATTATTATTATTGCTGGAAGTAATTCTTTAGAACTGAGTAATTACTCTTTGTTGGCTCTAACGTTGATCCAATCCCATGGATTGAGGAATTTGAATGTCCTTTCTATTGAATACTGTGGGATCGATGCACTATGGCACGGTATCCATTTGAATGAAGGAATCTTGTTGTTGTGATCTTAGTTGATTGCAGGGCGTGAGAGAAAGAGAGGGGCGTCTTTGAGTGTTTTGTCTTCTTGCAAGTTAAGCTCACTCTAGTGCACTCTGTGAACCATACCTGGAACTCGGGATTGATATTCGATAATATGTTGACCTTGTTCTCTTCTTGGACAGAGCACACATTGTTTGGTCTTGGCATACAACCAATTTGAAGATTAGTTGTGGATCATTTTTAGAAATATTATGGATCTATTAATTAACAAGTGGCTTGGTTAGAAAACGCAGGTGGTTCCTGCATCATCTTTCCCTTGAATTTTTGAATTTTGTGGAAGAGTTTCCTATCATAAGTCATTGTCTCAATGCTCCACTATCCACATACCATCCAACACTTAACATATGTTAGAAGATAAACAAGAGACCATTGAGAAGTTGGCCTCAAGCTGAGATTACCCTCATCCACCCTTACTACATTACCAACTACAACTTGTTTGACGTCCCCCTTCTTCTTCTTTGGAGATTGGTTGGAATAATTTCTCAATTATTGACATCTAAAACACTTCAGCTTAATTAAATCCTTCTTTCCTAAACCTTCCTTCTTATATCCTTTCTTTCTTTCCTTCTTCGATTTCCCAATGAAGGCTACTTCTTCTACTTGCTTATTGCACAAAACATGACTCCAACTTGATCTCTTCTTACACAAGGTCATCCCAAAGATTCATGAAGGTAGGGGTTGTTTCACGAGCATAAACACCTTGGATAGAAGGCATCCAAAAAGTGACAAGTCCATTCAAGGTAATGGATACCAACATCTTATCCTCCATTTTTCTTCTTTTAGTAGGAAACTAATATCTAAACTTTGTGATCTTGGGGAGATAGCTCACCATTGTATCTATCTTGCTCATTTGGATTGTTGAAATCTTGTTTACAAGTGTAAATGGAAGAAGTGATCTTTCATTGAATCAATAAGTATTCACTTTTCCTTGGTTTCCTTCTTAATATGGGTGACCAACTTCATTGGGTCAATAGATGCAACAATATCTTTCTTGACATGCTCCCACTATATTCACTTCCTCCAAAAGCATTTGTAGAATGAAATTCCAAGGTATAAAATTGGAAGCACCATCCAACTTGTCACATTCTCTAAGATCGAGAGTATACATCCTACAAATCTAAAGCACAAATCAAGGAAAAACTCAACAATAAATGAAGTAGATTAACACTTCACGAGTTAGAACGCTTCTCCCAAGTGTCTTAGGGTATCACACCCAATAAACAAGTAACACTCCTAGGTATAATACCACTAAAACATCCAACTCCCTTTTCAACAAGAGAGCAATTCCAATCCAAACAACTTCGATCCCACAAAGTTTCTCATCTCTAATCCCTAAGAGATTTCATCTTAGAGATGATCTCTAATATATGTTACAGTAACGGAAAATAGAAAATACTTCACTTGACTCTAGTCCAAATCACTAGGTAACTCAAGATAAAAGACACCAAACTAGCATACTTCAATGTCAAGAAGTTATGGCCCATAGTACACTTTTCCATGCATTTAATAGATCTGAAATAATTTTATTACAAAATATTTTATTGCAATAGATCTACCTTCTTGTCTTCAAGATATGTGCTAACTATATTAATAGTTTGAGCCCAATGTTATGTCAAATTGGCATGCATAACAAGTGCTAGAAATTTCTCAATCAATAAGACAACACAAGTTGAAATCAAATCTACAGGTACATAATTATTGGGAAATTGAAACACTTCATTTATATATATAAGAAATGAATTACATGTACATATTTATGGATCATCATAACTTGGTACAAATTCAAGCTATCCAAACCCTAGTTAGGGAAAGCAAGAAAATCCTATCTACCAACTCCTCCTAGCTAGGAATCACTACTAACAAAGTTTGTCACTCCACCAAGAATCCTCATCAAACTAGCATCATCATCGGCAAGTCTTCGGCTCATGCAAAATGTCTCATCCTCTTCTCCTCCTCAACAAGCATAATAGATAGCACTAGAGTTTCTGGAACCCTAGTTTTCTTCTCTCACAAAATGTTAGGATATTTAGACACTTAGGAGTTAGTTAAGATCAACTTGTGTAATATATGTGTTAGGGATAGTGTGTTTCTTTAGTATGCATTAGTATGCATTTGTAAATACTTAATCCGACGGTCACGATATGTTCCCAACATAGAGTAATCCGACGACTCAACTTCTCTTAGATCAAACCTAACCTTGATCCGTGGCTTAACACCCGATTGGTCCATGATCTCTATTTAAAGAGCATGGAGGGTCATCATTTAGTTGATTGATTATGATAAGCTCATTTGTAACATTCTTTCTTTGCATAATAAATTGTCCCGTAGAAGCTATTTGGTCGGGGCCGTGGAGTGTTTCTCTTAAGAGGGTTTAAACCACGTCAAAACATCGGTGTGTTGATCTGTGATTTGTTTGTGTGAAGTGGTTGCTCTTGGTGTTCGGTCCTTTGGTACCCTGTGTACCCGAACATGGTATCAGAGCTTTTATGAAGTGCCGCTTCCGGTTATGATCTAGATCTTGAACTGTTGTTGCCGAAACTCGAAAGGGTTTCTACTTTTGGTATTTCTGTGCATTTATGGGCTGTGGGAGGTGGTCCATTGCATCCGAAGCGTCGTTTCCATTGGGAAATAGTTTTCGTTTGATCGAAAACGGTTCCCGGTTGCTCCAGAAACGCGTATTTCATCAGATCTGAAGGTATAATGTTATAGTGACGCATTTTTTTATTTTCTTTTTTTAAAAGAAAAACAAATCTCATATTTCATCATTTTTTACTGTTATATTTTTTTGGGGGTTCAGATTGTTGCTTTCTCGTCTGCGTATGCTCTTTGTCGTGCACCTTGAGCGATCTCGGGAAATCAGAAACAGAAAGGGAAAGGGTTTTTCTCGGCTGCGTATGCTCTTTGCCGTGCACCTTGCGCGATCTCGACAAATCAGAAACAGAGAGAAAATGTAGACCTTCCGGGCAAGCTAACAAGATCTAATTCTACAAGTGTGAAAAAGTTTTTTTTTTTTTCGATTTGTGGTTTGTTTTGCAGGAAAAAGGGCAAGCACGCAAACTGAGCAAGAAGAGTAAAAAAGAAAAAGAAAAAAAAAAAACCCTTCCTCATTCCCATATTTTACATACCTTTTAATCTAGCTCACTTGGTTCAAAGTTGCTTTATTCCTTAATAGGTCTTGAGTTCAAGTCTTAGAAAGTTACTTTTAAAAGAAAAAGCGCATGCAATTTCTATTTTCAAGTTATTTTATTGTAAAAGTGCATCTCACTTAAATAATAAAAAATAAAAATACAAGTGAGTCACTTAAGTTTTTTTTATTGTTGCACTATTTAAAAGTAATATCATTGTAAAAGTGAAATCACTTATTTTACAAAAGTGGTTCACTTAAAGCAACTTTCTTGTAAGTGATTGTTAAAAGGTTCATCTTGGGAAGAGGGGGGTTCTTTTTTTTTTTGCTGGACATTCTGTAGCTGCCACGTCACTATTGGGGACATCTTCAACAGTTTCTTTGTTTAAGCATAACTTCATCATACAGAGTCAGTTTTCAGTGCCGTTTTTTTTGAAACCACCTATTTTTTCGAGCTCTTCACATCCATACTATCGGTTTCTGCTTTTACAGTCATTAATTTACAAATATGGCCGCCCCTTGTGATATTCTACTTAACAATTTCAACTATTTCTCATGAAAATCTCGTATGAAGGATGTTCTACGAAGTAGGGGACTTTTCAGAATTACCTCAGGGAAAGAAAAAGAATCCACTGATGATGATAAGAAAATAAAATGGGCAAATAGATGTGATGAAGCTCGTGGATTGATTGGGATGTCAATCTCTACTGATTTGCGATTCCACATATCTGGAATTGATAAACCTAATGCTGCTTGGGACAAGTTGGAATCTGTGTTTGGTAAACACAATGAAATTCGAGGTCACCAACTCGAAAATAAGTTGATTTCTTTAAATCCAAGTGACTTTTCATGCATTCAAGATTATTTATCTAAGTACAAAACTCTTAAACTCTTATGTGTAGAATGTAAGATTGAGAGGGAAGACAAACAATGCATTTATCATATTCTTTCCAAACTTGGACCTGCATATTCTGTTTTTGTATCTAGATTTTACTCCATGAAAGCATCCTTGAATGCAACTAGCTATCAAGAGCCTAGTCTTAAATCCTTTTGTGATTCCATGATTAGAGAACAAGATAAACTCATTCATCTTGGAATAATCAACAATGCAGATACATCTGGAAAAGCCTTATTGTCCCAATAGAAAGAAAAGTCCAAGTCTCCCAATAAACAAAATTTTCACAATAATAAGTCAAACAAGGGTCCAAAACCCTCTCAATCAGCTCCTTCTTTAAAAAATGACATAGGATCCAAGCCAAAAGGAAAGAAGACTGAGCGTCATTGCAACTATTGCGGGAAAGATAATCATGATGAAATCTAAGTGTTTCAAGAAGATGGCAGCCTTGGAAGCAACAATGAAGAAGCACCACATCAGCCTAGATTCGTCTTCAGAATCTGCCTCTCATGGACATGCACTTTGTGCTTCTGGTTATTCTTATAATGCATTTTCTTCTTCTACTTCAAATGAATGGCTCATTGATTTTGGAGCATCTTATCATATGGATAAGGATCAAGCCATCTTTTCTACTATGCATGAATGTAACACCAAACAAATATTTGTTGGTGATGATAGATCTCCAAGTGTTGTAGGAGCTGGAACAATTCCAGTAGATAATGGTCATTTTAGTGATGTACTATGTGTTCAAAGAATTTCCTGCAATTTGTTATCAGTCTATCAGATCACTCATTCTGGTGAAGGTAAAACTATGACCTTTACACCTCACCAAGTTGTAATCAAGGATTTTAAAGATCCTCAATAGGTCCTAGCTACCGGAATTGTTGATGATATTACCAGGTTGTACAAGTTTAACAACTTTGGGTCATCACCTTTCCCTTCAGTTTTTGTTGCTTATAGTGATAACTTGAGCAAACTTTAGCATGAGCGATTTGGTCACTTAAATTATCGCTCATTGCAACAACTATGTAAAGAAAATATGGTGACAGGTCTTCCAATGGTATCTTGCAGGGATGGTGTTTTCTCGGGTTGTGTACTCAAAAAACATCATCGGGACAATTTTGACAAACGTGCCTCTTGGCATGCCTCGATTCCCTTGGAGCTTGTGCATAGTGACTTGTGTGGTCCTCTTCCATCTGCTTCTTTTTTTGGTTTCAAATATTTCTTAACTTTCATTGATGATTACACCAGACACACTTGGGTTTATTTCCTAAAACTTAAGAGCGAAGTATTTAACATGTTCTTGGCCTACAAGGCCCTTGTTGAAAAACAATCTGGTCATCAAATTATTAAGTTAAGATCTGACAATGGAGGAGAATATGTTAACAATAATTTCACTACTTTCTGCACTGAACAAGGCATCCAACAACAGCACACTGTTCCATATACACCACAACAAAATGGTGTAGCTGAGCGGAAGAACCGTACTTTAAAAGAAATGGCTAATTGTATGATCCAATCTAAGGGACTAAGTCTTCAATTTTGGGCTGAAGCCATTAATTGTGCAAATTACATAGTTAATCGCACCCCCACTAAAGCATTACAAGGTATAACACCAGAAGAAGCATGGAGTAAAACTAAACCTGATGTAAGTCACTTCTGTGTGTTTGGTAGTGAAGCATGGGCTCACATTCCGGATGAAAAATGGAAAGCATTGCAGCCTAAAAGTGAAAAGTGCATATTTGTTGGATATTCTGAAGATGTAAAAGGTTATAGACTTCTTCAACCACATTCTCATGATATAATCATTAGAAGAGATGTTAAATTTGATGAAAATCTCTTGGCCTGTGAGTCTAACTCGACGATTGTGCCATCTTTGGCCTGCAAGCCTGATTCGACGTTTGTGCCTTCTTCTTCTTCTTCCAACTTCCTTGACAGGTTTCCAACTCCAGTTTTTGATAATGACAGTGAGGATGAAAATCCACCTCCGCCTGCTCATGTTCCTCCAGTTGCACCAGCACAAGTGCTTCCTCGATGGGTCCGTTCAACATGTGAAGTAGCTGGTGATCTTGCCGGTGATCCTAGAGATCAACGTCGAACATGTTCTCAGTTTCAGCGAGCCTCTTCTCTTTTGGCTCAAGTTTCCGAGAATCATGATCTAGAAAATTTTGCAGAAGCTTGAGGAAATCCAGATTGGGATGCAGCCATGGATGAAGAATATCGTTCCTTAATGGCGAATGATACTTGGGATCTTGTACCTCTTCCAAAAGGAAGAAAACTTGTCAGATGTAAATGGGTCTACAAAACTAAGTATGCATCAGATAGAAGTGTTGAAAGACTTAAGGCAAGGTTAGTTGCCAAAGGTTTTTCCCAAGTTGAAGGGATTGACTACAATGAAACCTTTGCTCACGTCGCAAAAATGAACTCCATCCACCTTGTTCTTTCCCTTGCAGCCTTACACAACTGGGAAGTCCATCAAATGGATGTCAAGTCTGCCTTCTTACATGGTGATTTACAGGAGGAAATTTACATGGAACAACCTCTTGGCTATGTTCAGAATAACTCTAGCCTTGTCTGCCACCTTAAGAAATCCTTATATGGCCTTAAGCAAGCTCCTAGAGCTTGGTATGCCAAAATGGATAACTTTCTCTTTGACACTGGTTTTTCTAGATGCCATTCTGACCCCAATGTCTATACCAATAAAGTAGGAAACCATCTCATCATACTTGTTCTATATGTTGATGACCTTATTATTACTGGTAGTGACCCTAAGCTTATAACCCATGTGAAATCCAATCTTAAACAAAATTTTGAAATATCAGACTTAGGACATTTGCATTATTTTCTTGGTCTCCAAGTCCTACAAACCAAAGAAGGAATCTTTCTTTCTCAGTCTAAGTATGCTTGTGACCTTCTTCGTCGCTTTCACATGGAAGATTGTAAGCTTTTACATGGAATATCGAGCAACAGTTAATGCCAGTCAGGAAGCTTTATGGCTTCGACAAATCCTTTCAGAGTTTGGATTCAAGCAGCAGCAGCCTACTCCACTTTGGTGCGACAATCAAAGTGCCATCAAGCTTGCCAAAGATCCAGTTCTACATCAACGTAGCAAACACATTGAGCTACATATGCACTTCATCAGAAATCTTGTTCATGATCGTGTTCTTGAAGTGCTCTTTTGCCCTACAGATGATCAAGTTGCAGACATCTTCACCAAGTCTCTTACAGAAGCGAAGTTTTCTAAACTTCGATCTATGTTAGGAGTTCAAGAACTTGTCGTTAAGGGGAGATAGGCTCTAATTCCTCATTCCTTCTCCTAATAGTGTCACTTTTATAAATTCTTCAATCCTATCCCAAGTTGTTCTTAAGGGGGGATGTTAGGATATTTAGACACTTAGGAGTTAGTTAAGATCAACTTGTGTAATATATCCGTTAGGGATAGTGTGTTTCTTTAGTATGCATTAGTATGCATTTGTAAATACTTAATCCGACGGTCACGATATGTTCCCGACATAGAGTGATCCGACGGCTCAACTTCTCTTAGATCAAACCTAACCTTGATCCGTGGCTTGACACCCGATTGGTCCATGATCTCTATTTAAAGAGCATAGAGGGTCATTGTTTAGTTGATCGATTATGAGAAGCTCATTTGTAACTTTCTTTCTTTGCATAATAAATTGTCCCGTAGAAGCTATTTGGCCGGGGCCGTGGAGTGTTTCCCTCAAGAGGGTTTAAACCACGTCAAAACATCGGTGTGTTGATCTGTGATCTGTTTGTATGAAGTGGTTGCTCTTGGTGTTCGGTCCTTTGGTAGTACCCTATGTACCCGAACACAAAAGAAATAAGATAAAATTCTATCTTTATCCCTCTCGGGTTTATTACGAGCCCTAGTTTATTTTCCTTTGTAGAGTAAAACCCTAACCCTAGAACTTCCCTTGAACTTCTACAAGAACCCTAGTGGACCAAGACAAAAAGAGAGAATACAATTATTACACAAGAGTGAGAAGCTAGCTAGTGTGCCCCACTCCTCACATATCTAATACAAGCGCGTGATGAATGAAACCACAAGGTCAAGTATCATTATCTCCAACATCGTGTTTTTCTCTGGGTTTGCATTCATAGCAAAACCCCTAGCATCTCACAAGAGAAATCTGTTAGAAAAACAGGATCGCAGAGCAATAACAATAAACAAGATACAAATATAATCATACATACACATTACAAGAGAGACACCAATATACCATGGTTCATCCAAGATGGGATACGTCCACACATAAATTGCTAGTCCTTATTATTATACCATCCAACAAAGTGAAGGGATACAACTCGCAGCACAGCCGCTGCAACTTCCTCTTCACACTCTCTCAATCTCTCTTACACGATCTCAGAGATATTTACAATACACAATACCTAATGCATCAACCCTAGCCGTATTACAATGTCATTCTTTTAAAGGAGAAATACAATGGAAAAATACCATGGGTTACCCAAAACCATGGGCCCGTAATCTATTGGCGATAACAACCCAAACATTTCTTTCGGGGGATTTGCCCCTGAACACCCTTTCTCGGGGGCACTGCTGCCGAACCCCCGTATGGGACCCGCTAGCCCCTGGACCCCCCAGCCAAGGGAGATGATCCCCCCTGGAACCCCGTGGGGGGGGGCGATGCCCCCCCACACCCCCTGCTGGGGTGAGTGTACAATCCACCTGCATATCATATAAAACTGGGGTACAAACACGGCTAAACAACATCTCTGAATATGGAAGATTAGGCTCCACAACCAAAAAAATCTCTCCAAGAACAACTAAGACATCTCTTTCTTCTAGTCTTCTCCTAGGTTTTCCTCATGAACCCTAATGTTTAGCTCCTAGGGTTTCCTTGTGAACCCTAACATCTTGATCCATATAAGAATTCTCCATGACAATACAAATAATAGAGTACCGTATAATGATGATGTGAAATGATCCTATATTTCCTCTATTTATATGAGAAATATGGGTGGTCAACAATATAATAGTAATCATAATCCACTACAAGAAACCTATCCACAAGTAGATAGTCACACATGTGAAGCACTTTTCTACAAGTGACACATCTCAAGCTCCAAGTTGAAGATGTCCAAAAAGAAAGGATGGAAGGCATGACTCCTCCTCAAAAAGTGTCCAACACTCCATATCTACAAGCTCCCAAAGATCCAATTCTCATATTTGATGTGCTCCTATACCTCCACCCAACCTAGTACATTTACAATCCCTAAACCCAAGTGTCCTCAAGTCAGGCACAAGCCTCTATCCAAGCAACCAAGTGTGTCCATCCATTTAGGGCTCAACACCCTCCTCCAAGATGCTCGACACTCCTCCTACAAAGCAAGTTGTCCTCCCAAGAAAGCAACCAACCTCCTTGTGGCCATCATGAAGAAGTCACCAAGCATGATAGGTCTCCAATACTCCAAGGAATAAATTCACAAAAATACCAAGATTAGGTCTTGTTACCACTCAAACTAGTAGCACTAACACAATTAGGTTGTATGGACCAGGGATAGTGTTGATAATCTCGGGAGAGAATTAAACCCAATGCCACCACAGTCTAGCCTCTTGTTGAGCCCTCAACAACTTCTCTTAATTTTTATAAAAAATAAAAGGGTCATTTTGAATTTTTAAATGCCTTCTTCTTGTATTTGGCTTTGCTTCTCTTGATTTGAAGGAATGGTTTCACGGATTTCCTTTTGTGGTTAGTTGGCTTTGCGGGATTCTTATCATCGATTCTTTTTGGTTTTTATTTCATGGGATGTTGACTTGGTTATATGTTTATTTTTAAACGGAACCACTAGTGTGACTACATGCATGTTTTGAATTGAAGTAAGGAATCATTTAATGCATAATTATCACAATTTTGATAATAAGATTGTTGCATCATGAAAGCAAGTTGTTTCGTTGCATTTTTCTCACATGAATAATTATAGTGCATTTTGAGTCTTTTATTCTTGCTTATTCAACACCACTTGCATGTTCACTTGAACTTATTCAAGTTGATTTCTTGCCTAGTTTTGCTTAAATTTGTATTAACATGATGTTTTGACATCCACACCAAGTTTTGGTTTTCATGCATAAATGGGCTAGCTGATGCATTTTGATGAATTGAAATAATTTAACTAAACGCTTAATTTTAAAGAGTTTAATCCACGCCTTGAAAGAATATATGTCAATCAGTAAGAACAAGCTGACGGTTCTAGATTTGAGTAATGTATCAAACTTAACGAGCGTTAAACTTTCATAAAAAATCATGCTATGATCGTAATTTTATATTCTTTATCATATTGAAATAATTCAATTGAAAGCTTATTCACCACACATAAGATGATACATGCCTTATAAGAGTACATGTTAAAGAATTGAAGCAAGCCCAAATTTTTGGGATTTGCACAATGCATTATTTTGACAGGCCTTGAACTTTTGTTTAAAAGTTTTGATTTAAGCAAGGCACTAACTTTTACGAAGCTCTCATTTTTTCTCAACAAACAAATTTGATAGTGATGCTTATTGACATCCCATTAAATCCCTTAACTAGTGATATATACTTCATGATCCTCGTGCTTTCAAATTGGATTCATCTTTCATGAGTTCATTGTAAGCATCTTAGGTCAATTTGGTTTGGTTTGGTTTTCATTGAATGGGGAAACTAATGCGTTCAAATAAAAAAAAAAAAAAAAACATTATTTAAATAAACTATTTGATAAAATCACATCATGGGATATTGATGTGATTACAATATTACTGTTTATTCAAATCTATTTAAGTAAACTAGTGATAAAATCATTACTTTGTGCATCAGATCCCTTTAGAATTAAGCTCCTGAGATAGGATTCAGTTGAAATATTTTTGTTGGAGATTGTGGATTTTGTTAGAAATAATAATTACTTATGTTAGCTTAGCTTTAGCTTTAGCTTTTACTTTAGTTACTATTTAAAAGTTCAGTTAATAAAACATGCAACAGCATGCAAAAGCTAAGTTAGACTTTTTAGGGTTTCCATAAGTGTTTTAAATACACATTTGTTTTTGGTTTGTAACGCATCAGTTGATCTTCCGTTTATGAATACAGATTGAAGAGTCGTAGCTCCTTCTGCATAATCTTTGTGTTTATCTCTGTCTCCATCCTTCAGTTTGGTATCAGAGCTTGGAAGAAGATCGATCGTGAGAGTGCGAGAGAAGCCGAAGCCATAGCTTCGAAGAATTTTGCAGAAAAAAAAAATTGCAGAAATTTCTGCACCCCTCCCTTGCATAGAGGCGCGACAATTTAGGGAGAACAAGTAAAATTTTTTTGGGAATTATCGCAGCCTTTGTATAGGCCAAGGCGCGACAATTCTAGAAGGCGTGCGAAAATTTCTCCAAGAAGATTTTTTCATTATTCCATGAGAGTGATTTTTGTTTACTTTCACGAAGTTATTTTTTTTTATGAGATGCTTTAAGTAAGATTCTTTTTACAAGAGTAGAAGAGATTTTTACAAGAGTAGAAGATTTAAAAAAAAAGAGTTTTTATTTTATTTTATTTTGAAGAGGAGTCATTATTAAAAAAAGAAGGAAAGGAGATTTTTTTTAACAAAGCCAGTGAAAGACTCTGCAGTGTCTATGGCTTCTAGCAGCAATCAGTCTCAGATTTCTCCTCTTACGGGGAAAAAGGACTATGATGTCTGGGCCACGAGGATGGCGGTTTATCTCAGATCGAAAGATGTGTGGGAATATGTCGTGAATGGTTATTCTGAACCAGCAGATGACACAGCCTATCAAGCCCTAACAAATGGAGAAAATGATACTCTAAGAATTCATAGGAAGAAGGATGGAAAGGAACTGCATCACATAATGAACACTTTGGATAACAACGTATTTCCAAAGATATTAGCTTCATTACATGCCAAAGCAACATGGGAAACCTTGGCGACCATTTATCAGGGTGCTGGTAAGGTACAAACAACTACACTCCAAAACCTAAGAAGAGATTTTGAAGATCTAAAGATGAAAGAATCAGACTCAGTAGATTCTTTCATGACCCAAGTCATGGGGATTGTTAATCAACTGAATACCTATGGTGAAAAGATCGAAGATCAAAGAGTGGTTGAAAGGGTTCTGAGATCCCTACCCCACAAATTTGATCCGAAAGTTGCAGCGATTGAAGAAGCAAAGGATCTGAGTACTCTCTTTGTAGACGAGTTGATTGGTCACTACTATCATATGAATCCATAATCAACAGGAATGAAGAGTCCTCTATGGAGAATGCTTTCAAAGCACAAGTCTCATTCTCAAAAGGAAAAGGAAGAGTAAGAGGCGGAGGCAGAGGAGGATCAAGAGGAAGAGGCAGAAGTGGTCGAAGCAATGACAAGGAAATTCAAGATCATGATCATAACCATGAAGGCGGGAACTACAACAAAAAAAGGTCAGATAAATCTAATGTTAAGTGTTATTATTGCAGTAAGTTTGGCCATTATGCTCATGAATGTAGAAAGAAAAAGTTTGATTAGGAAAAACAGAATGATAATGTGACTAATACCTCTGAGAATAAAGAAGACATGTTATTTCTTACATGTCATGCTGCACACGAAAGCCCAAAGGGACTTTGGATTTTAGATAGTGGCTGCAGTAACCATATGACAGGTGATAGAGGTCTAATTGCAGACCTAGATGTATCAGTGAAGACAGAGGTCAAAGTCAACACAGATGAGGTAGTTCCAGTTCTTGGAAAAGGAGTGGTCAACATTTTGACCAAACAAGGTCAACAAAAGACAATCACAGATGTATATTATGCTCCAGGATTGAAACATAATCTGCTTAACATTGGGCAACTTACTGAAAATAAATACATAATTGTCTTTGATGGATCCAACTGTGAAATCTATGACAAACCCCCAAATAGACAGTTGATCATCAAAGTACGAGTGACTAGGAACAGGATGTATCCACTAGTCATGAATTGTAGCAGCAAGGTAAGCTCTTTTGCTCACAAAGCCACATGCATGGATGATTATTGGTTATGGCATTTCAGATATGGACATCTTTACTTTGGTGGTCTCAAGTTGTTGCAGCAGAAATGGATGGTAAAAGGATTACCTCTTATGAAAGAGCCAACAAACAGTTGTGAGTGTTGCATCATTGCAAAGTAGCATAGGGATAGCTTTCCTAAAGGTATGTCTCGAAGAGCACATGCAACTCTAGAACTTATTCATACTGATCTATGTGGTCCAATGCAGAAATAGTCAATTGGTGGAAGCTATTATTTTCTCACATTTATTGATGATTTCAGTAGAAAAACATGGGTGTATTTCCTGCGTCAGAAGTCTGAAACTTTTGGCAAGTTCAAGGAATTTAAGGCTCTGGTTGAAAAACAGAGTGGTTATCAACTCAAAATATTGAGATCAGATGGAGGGGGAGAGTATGACTCAAAGGAATTTCATGATTACTGCAAATATCATGGAATCAAGAGGCAATTCACTAAAATATATACACCTCAGCATACCAGTGTTGCATAACACAAGAATAGAACCATCGTGAATATGGCAAGGAGCATGTTGAAAGGAAGAAACTTGTTCCATGATTTTTGGGGAGACGCAGTGGCTTGTGTTTTTCATGTGATAAACAGATCTCCCACCAAAATTGTGAAGAACAAAGTACCAGAGGAAGCATGGACAGGTATGAGTTGTAATATTTCTCATTTCAGAATATTTGGTTGTGTTGCTTATGCTCATGTTCCTAAACAGCTAAGAAAAAAGCTAGATGACAGGAGTGAGAAATGTATCTTTCTTGGATACGGTGGAGAATCTAAAGCCTACAAACTATATAACCCTGTTACCAAAAAGGTTATCTTCAGCAGAGATGTGTTGTTCAAGGAGGAAGAGTCATGGGATGGAACCATAGACAAGGTTGTGGGAGCTGTAATACCCCAACCAGAAGATGAAGAAGAAGTGGAGCTGATTGGACAACAAGATCCAGTAGCATCTTCACCAACATCAAATACTCCAGGAAGAACACCTAGAAACTCAGTTCGAGGTGAAGCATCAAGTCCGCAATCAGGTAATGAATCTGATCACAGTAATAGAAAGACTAGAAGATTGGAAGATATTTATGATGAATTGGATGCAAATACCAATTATGCTTTTATTGCTAGTGAACCTGTGTTTTATGAAGAGGCAGTAAAAGAAGAGCATTGGGTAAAAGCTATGGACGAAGAGATAGATTCCATTGAGAGAAATGATACATGGGATCTAGTTGACCTGCCAAAGAATAAGAAACCCATTGGTGTGAAGTGGGTCTATAAGACCAAACTCAATGAAAAATGCGAGATTGATAGGTACAAGGCAAGGTTAGTAGCAAAAGGTTTCTCGCAACAACCAGGAATTGATTTTGGAGAAACTTTTGCACCAGTGGCAAGATTGGACACAGTAAGAGCAGTCCTAGCAATTGCAACCCATAAAAAATGGAAAGTGTATCAGATGGATGTCAAGTCGGCATTCTTGAATGGAATTCTGGAAGAAGAAATTTATGTGGAGCAGCCACATGGGTATGAAATCAAAGAACATGAAGAGAAAGTTTACAAGTTGAAGAAAGCTCTATATGGGTTCAAGCAAGCTCCAAGAGCTTGGTGTAGCAGAAATGATTCTTATCTGATCGAAAATGGTTTTTGCAGAAGCAACAACGAACCAACACTTTATACAAAGGTAAATCAACAAGGACAGATTTTGATAGTTTGTTTATATGTTGATGATATGATTTTTACAGGTGACCTGTCAGTAGATGAGTTCAAGGAAGCTATGAAGAAATAGTTCGAGATGACAAACCTCAAATTAATGAAGTTCTTTCTTGGCTTAGAGGTAGAACAGTCAGAAAAATGAATATTTATTTCTCAAAGTAAATATGCTAATGAAGTTCTTAAGCGATTCATAATGCTTAATTGCAAACCGACACCTACACCAGTGGAAACAGGTACAAAGTTTAGCAAAGAAGATGTAAGTCCCAAAGTAGATCCAACATTGTTTAAGAGACTTGTAGGAAGTCTCATGTATCTCACAGCTACGAGACTAGATATTATGTTTGCTGTCAACTTGATTTCCAGGTTCATGGAGTTTCCCAAAGACTCGCATTGGCAAGTTGAAAAAAGGATCTTACAATATGTTGCAGGGACTTCAAGCTATGAAATTTTATACTCAAGCATTGAGTATGATGTTTTGACAGGAAGTGTGGACGACAGGAAGAGCACTTCCAGTCATGTTTTTCATCTTGGATCAGGGGTGATTTCATGGGCATCCAAGAAGCAGCCCATTGTGACACTTTCATCAGCAGAAGCAGAGTATGTAGCAGCAACATCAGCAACATGTCAAGCAGTCTAGTTATGAAGAGTTTTAGAAGGTCTTCAACAGAAACAAGAAGGACCAACAACAATCTATTGTGACAACAATTCAGCAATCGCTCTATCTAAGAACCATGTTTTTCACCAGAAAAGCAAGCACATTGATACCAGATATCACTTCATATTAGAACTTGTGAACAATGGTGAAGTTCATGTTGAGCATTGTAAATCGTTTGACCAATTGGCTGACATATTCACAAAGCCATTGGCAAACGATATTTTTGAAACCCATAGAGATAATTTAGGCATTGTAAAAGCTGCAATAGTTAGCAGTAGTAATTAAGAGGGAGTGTTAGAAATTGTAAGTACTTATGTTAGCTTAGCTTTTACTTTAGTTACTATTTAGAAGTTTAGTTAATAAAACATGCAACAACATGCAAAAGCTAAGTTAGACTTTTTAGGGTTTCCATAAGTGTTTTAAATACACATTTGTTTTTGGTTTGTAACGCATCAATTGATCTTCCGTTTATGAATAAAGATTGAAGATCCATAGCTCCTTCTGCATAATCTTTGTGTTTATCTTTGTCTCCATCCTTCCGATTTTCAATTGCTCACTGTCTGATTGCATAACAAGTGTCTTTGAAAAGCCACTTTCTGAAGTTTTGGCGTAACAATGTTTTTTATGTGCAAAAATGGCAAAAATAGGTGCCACATGTCCTTATGGTGCCTACGTGGTGACCTCTTGTGGTGCCATGTGGCAGAATCAGATGATGTGACAGTGACAAGTGACAACTTTGTGGGCCAATGATTTCTTGACACATGGCATCAGAGGTGGCAGAAGTGACCCCTTTGAATTTTTAAATGCTTTCTTCTTGTATTTGATTTTGTTTCTCTTGATTTGAAGGAATGGTTTCACAGATTTCCTTTTGTGGTTATTTAGCTTTGCAGGATTCTTATCATCAATATTTTTTAGTTCCTCTTTCATGGGATGATGACTTGGTTATGTGTTGGTTTTGAAATAAAACCGTGAGTGTGACTACATGCATGTTTTGAATTGAAGTAAGGAATCATTTAATGCATAATGATCACAATTTTGATAATAAGGTTGTTGCGTCATGAAAGCAAGTTGTTTTTCCGCATTTTTCTCACATGAATAATGGTTTCACCTTTTGAGTCTTTTGTTCACTACTTATTCAACACCGCTTGCATGTTCACTCAAACTTATTCAAGTTGATTTCTTGCCTCGGTTTTCTTTAATTTGGATTAACATGATGTTTTGGCAGTCATGCCAAGTTTTGGTTTTGATGCATAAATGGGATAGCTAAGGCATTTTGGCGGATCGAAATAATAAACAAGAGCCACGAGGTGGCAATGTCCCCAACATTGCCACTTGCATAACATGGGTTGAAAAATTCAATCACTAGGTTGCAATCTGATTATAAAACCCTTTCTTAATATTGCATTTCCTTTATAAAATGGGATGAACAAGCTCAAACAAAGTAGCGAAGATATGATTGTATACATGCACAAGAATATTTGACTTTATGGACTATATATATATATATATATATATATATATATTATATTATAGGAAACTGAAATTTCAGCTCAATAATGAGAGAAACAAGTCTCATAGGCAAGTACTATTAGTGTTCAAAGTATGAACAAAATAGTTTAAACATTTGAAACCCCTGCAAATCCTTCTCTTTTAAAACAAACCCTCTGCAAATAGGCTACCTGCAAGCTTGTCATTTAACAATCCTCTTTATTTGATAATTTATTTTTTTTATCAATATCCATATAGTTAATTCATAAATTCTTATTTTGTCAAATTATTAACATTTATATATATATTTTTAATATTTAATATTTTTTATAAAATATTTTTATTTTTTTAGATTTAATATTTTTTATAAAATATTAAATTGAATTAAATAGATATAAGTTTATAACTTAACCTATTAATAAAATCAAAATTAAGAAAATATTTTTAGATATAATTTAACCTATTAATCTAATCAAAATTAAGAAAATATTTAAATAAATAATGTAAAAATTATGAAAATAATATTTAATAATAGAAACATTTTTTTTAATTATTTAAATAAATAATTTAAAGATTTTATCTAAAAATATTTAGATAAATAATATAAATATTATGAAAATAATATTTGATGATAAAAATATTTTTTTAACTATTTAAATAAATAATTTAAAAACTATGAAATAATATTTAATAATAATCGTATAATATAATTTTTAGAAAATTAATATAAAAAAAAAAAAAAAAAATTTATATATGAAGTTTACATTAAATATTATTACAATAACAAAAAAATAGAAAGAAAAACCAGAACCATCAAAATGAAATGACAATGTGTAAAGCCCAATCCATCATTCTTTTTTCAGCAAAGTTTTGGCACTCACTCACCTCTTCATATTAATAAATTCAAAATACTGAGAGTTGTTTAGTAAATTTAGAGAATGAGCTCTGTTTTATTATCTAAGTGAATATTCAAAATAAAATACAAAACCATTGCACTTGTGCTGATCGATGTTCCACCGAATACTTTATCAAAAGTGCTTCATCATAAATGCATAAACTTAATTTAAGAAATTGATAACATTTAGTTCTGCATATATCTCAAGTCTATTTAAATTTAAACGGATAGAGTTCAAGAATTTAAAAGGAATTTGCAGAACTTGAACTTTTAACCGAGTTGAAGAATTTAAAAAAATTAAAAGGAACTTAAGATTTTAAATAGATTAACAATTTAATGAAATTAAAAAACTTGCAGAAACTACTTCGATATAGAAAAAATGGAGGTTGAACAAGAACGACACTACATAATTGACTATTCCATTTGCATGTCACCTGAGTGAGCTCGATTCTCACTTATTGCATGAAGCTTTAAATGAGGTGTTCATTGAATTCCCGACATCACATAGAGTCTACATTTAAATATCAGTCATTTAGTAAATCATTTGTTTATGAGACCGTCTGACCTGGTCGATTGATTGACAGAAGTTATGGTACCACAAAGAGCACGTCAGAAGCTTAAATTGATGCAGCAAATAATTTTACTTTCCTTTCAAATTTTACAATAAAATTTCAAACTAAATAATTGAAAATGCAGTAGTGTTACTTTCTTGCCGAATTTCATTTTGATGGGCCGTTCTTTAGTAGTTAAGACATCGATTTTAGATACTGAAAGACAGATATGCGCAAACGCACAAACGGGGATTTCAAATATATAGCAAGAACAAATTTAATAAGTACTGGATTTTGAAGATTTTTTACCTGTAAAGTATAAATCTTTCATCTTTTAGCATGAATGTAACTGCGTCTGAACCCAAAGTGCCCTCCATGGTGGTGGCTTTCACTCGCTGGTACCGGGTATGAATACAGTACATAGGCTAGCATTCTATTGTCAAGGGATAATCCAAATATTAACTCAATAGAAACCAGAGAAACCTGAAAGTAGATATCAGATACAAGAAATCCAAAGCAAAAGACAACGTTACTACCTTAAACTGTTCACCTGTCTCTTTCACTATACTCATAGCAGGCTTGGTGGATGGATTTAGCTTGATTCTTGGATTAAATAACCGTAAGGCAGACGCCAATTTCTTCTTGATCGATTCACAAAGGTTACATGTTTATGTATCGGACATCGGTGGTAATCCAAAACTCATGACTCAGCAACTCTTTAAAGTAAGTGGCTTTCCCGGGCTTCCCCGCTATCTGCCCAATCTAGTTCCCGGAAAGAAGCCTCGGCGAGCTTATATTTGTAAAAGAGCAGAATTTTGGAATATGGTAGTGTTAGTTCCCGGAAAGAAGCCTTGGCGAGCTTATATTTGTAAAAGAGCAGAATTTTGGAATATGGTAGTGTTTTAGTAACACTAACGTCCGAGGTTATATACTCATGAAAATTCTTCGTCAAAAAAACAAATGTACAACTTCAAGTACCTAATCTTGGAAAGAGGCTCATGGATTGATGATCAAATACGGTTAAAATAGTAGTTGCAGTTGCAGGGCTTCTTGTGGGAGAGGACTGGAGAGCAATGATGGAAGAGGAGAAGTTCGACAGACGGGGCATGTTGCGTGCAGGCGAAGCCATTCATCGATGCAACCCATGTGGAACATGTGACTGCAATTCGGGATAATCCTCACAACCTCCGAGTCCTCGTAATCGCTCAGGCAAATCGTGCAACACTTATTATCCTCCACTCCATCTGATTATTTACCTTCTGCAGATTGAAACGATCGGCATAGATTCTGGGAATATAACATCTTGGGGAATGAAGCCATGTTTTCCTCATCGATCCCATTTACAAAACCCTGGCGGTTCAAAGGGGCCATATGAATGGCAATGCCGCAATCGTTGACCCAACCTGGTGAATCGTGTAAGGAAACCCGTTGCCTAAGAATAAGAAGATGATGGCCATAAGCATTTCATAAACTCTTTACTCTTTACCTTGCATCTAGCAGTATCATGATATTCACTGGCGTTAACAGCATAACCGGAACCACCAGAGATTGGGACACCACCGTGGACTGGAACAACCCCACTGCACTCTATATCCAGATTTGTTGTTTGTGTTACAGCTAAATCCTAGAGGACATCCAGGTACCAACACACATGTAGAAATCCACGCTCTGAGATCTAAGGAGGACATGCAACTTACAAGTGTCAAAAAGACACATGCAAAAGCCACGCTCTGAGCTCTGCAATGCTCCATCCATGGCCGTAAATGAGAGATGTCAGGTAGGTTGTTAGTGTAGGTTTGTCAGGGTGACAGAGATGTGAGGTCTCGATAATCGTAGAGGTTATTGTTAGTTTTCCCCATACATATACATGCCGGAATAATTTTCCAGCCGATCTATCTGAATGACAGGAGAATTGGCCATCACACAGGTTGGAGATGGTGAGGACGGAGAGGAAAGCAGACAATTAAATGTTGCGATATAGAGAAATCTCGCATGACCGAGATGTCTTTTCCGAGGCTGTAAGGAGGAGAGAGAAATGAGTCTCGGCAATCGAAACGCTAACATTCCAATCGCCCTGCCAGCACTGCTCCCCGCCGTCAGTTCACGGCGACCCGGAGAACGGTCGCTTTCTACCGTAACCTAGCAGCGCATAAAATAAAGACTCTGCATAAAATAAAGACTGAGCGTGCCTGTCCACTGTGCAGAGGATCTGCACCTTACATCATCCCGCAGCCCCTCCGCCGCCCCCTCCTAGGAACCAAAAAACGATGATTACGTCACCTTACTGCACCAATCTAAAAATGATTTAATATCATAAATATTGTAAACTATAGCAAAACTATAGTTACAGGAAAAAATTATAAAGTGTAGCTCAAATTAATAGGAAGTGAACGATCAATATATGATCCCCTTCGGGAACATAATAACTAAACACTTAATTTTAAAGAGTTTATTCCCCGTCTTGAAAGTATATATGTCAATAAATAAGAACAAGCTGACAGTTCTAGATTTGAGTAATGTATCAAACTTTACGGCTTTAAACTTTCTTAAAAAATCATACTATGATCGTAATTTTATATTCTTTAGCATGTTGAAACAATTCAATTGATAGCTTATTCACACATAGGATGATACGTTCCTTAGTAAAGAATTGAAGCAAGATTACAGTTTTGGGATTTGCGCAATGCATTATTTTTACAAGCCTTGGATTTTTGTTTAAAAGTTTTGATTTAAGCAAGGCATTAATATTTACGAAGCTCTCATTTTTGCTCGGATTTTTTTTTATAGTGATGCTTATTGGCATCCCATTAAATCCCTTGAATAGTGATATATCCTTCACAATCTTCCTGCTTTGAAATTGGATTCATCTTTCTTGAGTTTATTGTAAGCATCTTAGGTCAATTTGGTTTGGTTTGGTTTTCATTCAATGGGGAAACTAATGCATTCAAATATTAAAAAAAGGTATGATTGGACTCCACATATCAAGAGTTTTCCTCATCTCTTCTATTGTAATGTAGTTCGATGTCCAATATATTCTGCAACCTCAATGTAATTATTGTGAGGTGTGGTATAGCTAAATAATTTTTTTTTTGTTTCCTTTTTACTTTTTTTAAGGAATCTTGTACATGGAGGAAGGTGTGCTGCAATGAAGCCAATAATTGTTGAAATTTGAAATCTGGTGCTAATATGGATGAGATCAACCAGTCGATCTCCATAATAACATTGAGAGCACGAGATGGGAGGGATTTAGCACCCAAATAGTTTGCTAAGGTAGTGGAGATGAGATGCATTGAAACTAAATCTCAGGAGCCAACTCATCAAACAAAAATCTCTGAAATAAAGGACATATCGTCGAGCTCATTCCAAAGAATTGATATAAAGAGGCTGCACACACCGCAGAGAAGTGAGGGGTGGTCTCTAGAAAGAAGGGGTTTTTCCTAAACGATGTATAGCTTCTTTCGAAAAAATTCTATTTGAAAGAAGAAACATGGAGATTCTTCCACAAGTTTTATTTTAGGCATGTACAAAGCTCTGTAATATTTTTATGAAGGAGGGTTTGAAATACAAAAGATTAATGTTGTATTCATTTTATATATTAGACTATATTATGTAAGATTGTTCTATACTCATACATTTGAATGTAAATCAAATATGAATTTTTTTTTGGCTCATTTATGTATTTAATATTTCTTATTTTATTTTTTAAAGTGATTGCAAGTCTGATGCATAAACAATATATTCAAGATCAATGATAATTTCTTATTGTTTGACCTTGAGATATTGATATGATTACAATATTATAGTTTATTCAAATTTCTTTAGGTAAACCAGTGATAAAATCATTACTTTGTGCATCATATTCCTTTAGAATTAAGCTCCCAAGGTAGGATTCGGTTAAAATAGTTTTGTTATAGTTTTTCCACTAGGTTAGATTGCATTGCATTTAGATTAAGATTGCATCACATTTAGATTTAAATTGCATTTAGGAAATTAGAACAATTTAAAAGATTAAGCCTCTTGTTAGAGAGCAACATCTATTAGTGGCAACGAGGCCCACATACCCGTCAGGGGTAGCTAGACCAAATGACTAAGGGTCTACTTAGAACCTTGGATTGAGTTATCCCTCTTAGGTTGACAACCGGTTCGACCTGGCCCGTCAATACCTCTTAACACTTCAGGTAACTCCAAACCCAAGGGGAGATCCTAATAAACGAAAGATACCTACAACCACCATCAAACCACAATACCTTCCAAAAAATCTTAATAGCTATGATCAATTCCTTATTGGATTCAAACAATATTAAACAAGACACAATAATCATGCAAAAAATGGAGTTATTCACTTGATCACAAATTCCAAATAATATCATGCCATGGGGCATATTTGGCGCATTTAATGACGTGACAAGGGAGCACAAAGATTGATATGTTGAAATAGAAAAATCTTGTTGGGCCACCTAGTATGCAAGTTTCATTGTTGTAATAATCCTCTCCTTGTTAGCATCATTGATTTGGCTTATATGCTGTGAAATTGAATTTTTTTTTTTTTCTCATTTCCACAAATCCATTGTGCTCTTGACAACTTATGGGAATTTAAATTTGCATGGGTAGTAATGACATCATGTTGGATTGAAGCACAACTATTATCAAGTTCCCATGGACCAGGTGCCTTATATGTTTCACACCATTCACATTTCATAACATATTTCCCTTTTAACATTTATGACATTCTTCCATGCATCTCTAAAGTCCCTTTTAACTTTTTGTTTTTTCCTACTACCAGATTCCCTTGCATCAACTTCTTGATTAATCTCTTATTGATTAACTTATTGATTGCATCCAAATACATTTAATCTTCATCCAAATCAAAATCAAGGTTTTCCTCTAAATTCCCTCAATTTGTAGAATCTTGCACTGGACTTGACCATTTTAAAAGTTGTTTAATGGTAACTTGAGTCTTTTTCTTCGGAGCCATCTTCAGTTTGTATTTTTTAACCTATTGAACATAAATAAAAATCAATAAAAATTACGTATATATAGTTTATAAGTATTTTAATTCTTTTGAATAAGATATTTAAATCAATAAAAAATAAAAGCAAGTCATTCTAAAAATAATGTGATGCTACATCATAAAAACATTCGATAATTATACACCATCTACTCTCTTCCGTATGGAAGCATTTGATGGGGTAGAAGCAGCGTAATGAATAGAGAAATGGTTTGTAGAAAATCACGGGTTTCAACCATAATATGTCATTTCAGAATTGAATGAGAGAGACTTTTGGCACATGTTTGATGGTTCACTCTACAACAATTGTAAAGATTGGGTGAATCATAAGTACCATGTTGCTTTCAATTTTTGACACAGGCCAAAGGGACCTTTGGCCTAGTGGAGAATAGAAGAGCCGATGCTATATCAACTTAAACTACTGAGACAGAAACAAATGCCTATATAAATCTATCAGCATAGAGGAAGAGAGAGACCATGAGTCCACAACATATCAATCAATATCTCATCATTCATGATCTATTCACTGGATTTGTGTTAGATCATAATTGGGTTGTTTGACGAACATAAAATGTAGGAAATCAATGCTACCACATTCTCAAGTTAGCTTTCTCTAATAGGGCCATTATTTACACAATAAAGCATTCAAGAAACACAAATTACAAATATATACTACAACTGAGAAATTAAAAAAGTGTGCTAAGTAATTACAAATGTATAATACGAAGTGCAACACTTTGGCTGCAAAAAATTCATCGTGGTTTTTTAAGTAACTTTGCAATGCACTAACTTCAAGTAATAATTGCATTTACACAGCATCAATTGGAAGGTGTTACAATAAACATTGTTTGTAGCAGTTTAGTATATAGTCAGTTGTTTTGAAGTGTTATTTTCATTTTGTATACTCACCAAAGTATATATATTAAAGAGTCTTGTGGTATAACAAGAGATCTTAAGTCCATGGTCGTGACTGGAACCTACATCTGCCATACATGTCTAGAGATGCGATATGAGTTTAGAATCAACAAAGTCTTTGAGCAGAGGCATCTATGGAAGACAGACTAAGCAACTGCTATATGGGTATGACAATATTTGAGGTGGAGACGTCTAGTATGAGGAATCGATGCCAGTTGTGGAATTGTTGAATCCGAGTTGCAATTCGAGTCAGAGGTAGAGGCCGTGGGGATCAAACCTTAGGAGGAATACAACCTCAATATCAGAGGATCTCATCATGTTTTGGATTCATGGAAATTGATCGAAATGGAAAAGCTATGAAACGACATAAATTTACAAGCCTTGGGCCACAATTGTTAATCGATCAGTTGGAAGCTGTGATTGAAAAGAGAAAAAGCAAGTGGAGCAAACATCGTTGAGTTGGAGTGGTTGTCTGATATAGATTTTCCCTCAGTGTAGAGATTGAAATATCTGTAGACGTCTCCAATCTAATTGGTCAAAGCATATGAAATTCCCTGTTTACACCCGAGAATTTGCTTTTGTGTGCACCCACATGTGTTGGGAAGACTAATGTCGCCATGTTATTGATACTTCAACAGATTGCCCTCAATAGGAGTGCAGGCGGTTCTGTTGATTTGAACAATATAATTTCTGGAGTCATCTACCCAAAAGCTTTGGATCGCCACATGGATCTACCCTTTACACTATGGAGAAATGGAGAGTCTTTGTGAGATTGGGTTGTCACACCACCACGCCTTGATTTTCAAGGTATTTGAAAAACTATAGAAGTGTTGCTGGGGCATTGATCTATTGTTGAGTGGATGCCTCCATTGGTAGTGTTTGTGGTGTAGGAGGCTATTGCTTATTCCACGACATATTGAAGTGCAAAAAGAAAAAGGTTGTTGGTTGAATTAATGAAGGTTATTTTTGTAATTTTAAACATATTTGGAACAAAATCAAGATTTTAAAGATTGTATCAGTGGTATTTATGTCTTGGCTTCAATTATGTTCACATGAGCCATGGAAATAACAATGCTTATCGAAAGGATATTAGAACTCGCCAACATCACTTCTTCGTTAACCGAGAAGGTTAATAACATCTCCGAGAGAAAGACACCTTACCAGTGAGAAAAATGCAAGGTCCCCATTTATAATGGATCGTGCAACCCTGAAGTGCTCAACAATTGGATTTTGGACATGGACACTTGGTTTGAGTACAATCTTGTCCCTGATGATTATAAAGTACCATTTTCTAAATTGAGGCTCACTAGGCTTTCCAAGATGCTAGTTGTTGAATGTTCTACCAATCAGAACCCCATTACCACTTGGATTGGGCTCATAGAAACGCTCAGTCTCTCCTTTTACCCTTCTAGTTATAAACATGACATGTAGGTCAAGTGGTTTTGTTTGCGTCAAGGGTTCAATATGCCAGTACAAGAATACATCCATCGATTCAACAGGTCATATATTCTTCTTGGTATCACTGATTCAACCGACAAACTTGACCTAAATTTCAAGAGTGTCCTACAAGAACATTTGTACCAAGAACTGAAGCACATGGACATCACCACCATCGATGCCACATATAATCAAGCACAATTGGTCAAATAATTTTTTTTGGATTAGCGCAAGATTCAACAACATTCATCCTCCTTCGGTGTTTCCAGATCAACACCATCAATGCCTACACCTCCTTCTACCACAAGATCATCTCATTTTCTCAATCTTCTTCTTCTTTTTATGTTTTTGCTAAGTTTTGTCAATATTGTAAGAAACAAGGACATGAGAAGTCTGATTTTCATGCTCTCTCCCGTGGATCCAATTCAAGGAAGGAAACATGATACCAAGTTCTGGTCTTTTACAAAACTTAGCCCCATTCATCATGAACAAATTCATGACATTACAAATAAAATGCATATGTGTGCAGATGGAAATCAAAGCAAACATGCACATCGGAATAAAACATCATACACACATTTTATATGCATTCAACATATCATTAAAAATCATCAAATAATTAAAACCATGCAAAAGTAAAGCACATAAATAAATAATTATCTTGATTATGAAGTTGTCCCAAGCAACTAGCTATGTCGCTGCAACGTTCCACCTAGCCATAGGCAGTTGTGTTCATCAATCTCTCAACACAACTGCCACCCCCGAGATGTGCATGATTTCTACAAGGAAAAGGGGACTCTCAAGCTCAGCACGGCCCAAGCAAACATCAAATCTAATCCAGGTCAGTCCATAGATGGGTTTATCAGGCTAAATCTAAACCCTCTTCATTTCCGGATGCTTGCACTCAAGATCAAGCCAAGACAATGGATACCCATAACCCATACCCCAACATACTCTATCTACACACAACAAGCTCAATGGTTGGGTATGGATAAACAGTTTCAACAAAATGGATTTGCAAAACAGGGTTCCCATTGGCTCTCCCAATTCGTGGCTCACCCAAAGGGAACTGTGGAAAGGGGAATTCGACCACATGGAGCAAAACTGATTTCTCCCACAGGTTATGAGCATTCCAAATGGCCAAAACGGCCTCAATGAAACCCCCAAATCGAGATCCCTTCCTCCTACTAGCTCTGCAACACCAAACCGCCTTCTTCCCAGCTAGAAAAACATGAAAAACCAGAAAAACGTGGAGGGAAAACGCCCAGATAACTCCAAGAAACGTGAGAGAGGAAAATTGGTTGATGTGTAATGGCATGGGGAGCAATTTCGTGGCTCATTTCTTTACCAAGAATCCAAACACCAATTTCCATGAAGGGTGGCTTTCCCATACTTGAATTTGGACAGCCATACCTCCCCATTCCCCAAGGCATTAACTACCTCAACCAACTCTTGGAATAAATGAATGATTGGGCACAAAAGTCAACATGGGTAGTTGAGGGTTTATGGATTCTCTCATTGACACTTGGCTTGACTTGATTGGCTCCAAGGGTTTGAATATTTCCCTCCCAATTCCTTGTAAAGATCATGCCCCCATACTCTTGTTGCGTTGCATTGCATAGCTAGTTGTGGGTATTTCATTAAAATGCATATTTACATGATGTCTTAATTTCTATTGTGCCTGGCTAGCATGAGAACCATAGGCATCGATAAATCGATGGTAGGGCCTTGGCCTTAAGCTCCTCACCATGATTTTATAACAATATTACATCATTTACATTTTAATGCAATGGGGTCAAAATCGGGATATTACACTGATTGATTCCAATTGGAGAAGAAAACTTTAATTGTATAGTATCCCATTGAGGATGACTATGATGCTCACATTGATATCTCTAGTGAATACACCATCTACTATGAGTTGAAGGGTCAACTCAATAAAGTTACCTAGCCAGAGATAGTTTATTTATCACATGTGCTCATCTCTCTCATGATTTCTCCACTACTTATATCTTCAACAATGTCTCCCAAGATAACTTATATCTCTAGTGAATACACCATCTACTATGAGTTGAAGGGTCAACTCAATAAAGTTACCTAGCCAGAGATAGTTTATTTATCACATGTGCTCATCTCTCTCATGATTTCTCCATTACTTATATCTTCAACAATGTCTCCCAAGATAACTTGATTGCCAAATCCATTGTCAATAGGTTGCATTTACTAGTGGACCCCCACCATCATCCTTATGCACTTGGATGGAAGGATGAAGGTACCTCTTCCTTGATCACACAAGCATGCACGCTCTTGTTTTATTTTGGTCCTAAATTTGTGGACAAAGTCACTTTTGAAGTGAATGATATGGATTGTTTTGGTTTATTGCTTGGCCGTCCTTATCGATATGCTCGAATGGCCCAATATGATGCATTCAACAATAGTTAGATTTTGCATAAAGATAACACCAAATATCTTATTCACAATACACTAGAGCTATTGCAAAAGGCTACTCCTTGGAAGCATTCTTTAACTTTCATTTGGAAGCCTTATCCAACTTTGTAGTATTCGGTTCCTTCAATATTTTTTAAGGCCTCTTGTACACCTCTGCTTGCTGTATTTTCTTTTCTCACTCGAAATTCCACCCTAGGAGGACATTCTATAAACTTCAAAGTTTCTCACCCATTACAAAGTTCTCTTCTTGCTTGGAAGTTTAGATATGGAAATCTCTTTTCACAAGTTCATCACTTGGTTCGACATCAGTCATTACCTAAAGCTTCCCTTTAGGTTCCTAAAGTTCTTTATTCTAATAAGTTGAGCATTCATGATGTCATCAACACATATCATAAGTCAACATTGAAGTCAAAGATCCTGGCTAGTCATCCTACATATATTGTTCCATATTTTCAACTTCCACTCATTATAGATCAAGTTTTCGACACGAAGACTCGCCAAACTCATTAGAAATCCAATACTTTCTACCTTATTGCTAAACAAGCTCAACTTCAACATCAAGTTCAATGGATTTCTCAACACCAAACACAACAACAATTTCCTTCTCTCCTAAAAGCATTGGAGGCCAATGCTTTTGTTGTTGGGAGGAAAGATAAGGATTCTTAGTGATATATTTTTGTCTATGGTTTGTTTCACATGAAGTATTAATCTCATAAGATTATTTGTATGGTGTGCTTATTATTGTTATCATGTATTTGTTGTATGTAGCCTTTTAGTTTCCTATTCTTATGGAGTAGTTGGGATCTTATCCCTAACCACTTTCTCTATTCTTGTATTCAACTGCTATTATTTAGGATCTTGCCTCCTAGTTTGTTGAGGTAGTTTTGCTCATGTAAGGTTATATAAGCCCATGATCGTTTAATGAAAAATCAACCAGATATTTTGTGTTGCACACCATTGGTTTAGTACTTTTCTCTTGAGTGAGGTTTTCCCACATCACAAATTTGAATGACTGATGGATTATTGGCTTATAAATTTCAATGCACTTTCGTTGTCTTTATTCATAGGTATCCTGCTTCATTTTCATAGGTGACATTGAAAGACCAATTAAGAGCATAACCATTAGATAGAAATATGAGATTGTGTAAGGAGCCAGGGATCCGGTTGACAAGGGGGAAAGCACTAAGTGGCATGCATGCATGGGAATGGTGTGAAGAAATGAAGAACATAGATTATAATTGTATGGTAATAACATTATTCTACATCAAACAACAAAACACCATAATCATGAAACCCACACAATTGCATCATGAGATGCGTAGCATTGACACATGAAACACAATATCAAGCGTGATGGAAATGGCATGTTAAATGCCAAAATCAAGGAAATGTTCAAAGATACATGCATGGGATTGGTTTTCAGCTTTATATAGCATGTTGTATGCATCCATGGTCATTGGTAGTCTTTCAGATAAGTTTATATACAAATCAATCATTTTGACATATGTTTTTCCATATGTACATTGTAATGACCTACATTGATAATAATAATAATAATAATAATAATAATAATAATAATAATAATAATAATAATAATAATAATAATAATAATAATAATAATAATAAAAAAAAATTTAACATTGGGATGATTTTTCTTGAATGGGGAAAGTATGTAATGACCCACATTGATAAACAACAACACCAACAATAAGTAAAAGAGAAAATATGAGAAATTGAATAATAATCTAATAATAGTAATAATAAAATAACAATAAATAAATCAAAGAACAAATAATAAACACTATATTAACTAACAAATAGGAATAAAATAAAATAAAATAATAACGAATGGACTCGTGGAAGGAAAATTTATGCAATGAATAAACTTATTTAAAGAGGGGGAGGAAGTGGTTCAAACCATTCTTTTCCTAGATGGGGCTTGGGGGCTTGGGATCCATGTTGGAATGTAGGGATGGAATATTCTTATTGTTTGACAGCTCAGAGGCCCTCAATCTTGGATTGAGGGGTTTGGTTGGGAGGAGAGTCATCCCCCAGACCATGGTTTCCCATATCAATCGGGGTTGTTGATTGTTGCTATCTTGGAGCTAAAGAATATGGATTTGGATCTTCGGTAAGTCAAGTTTTTCATCAACTAGTTACACGTAAGATCTCCATCCTCCTTTCTTTTAATCTTTGTATTTGAAATTATAGCATATTGAGGATGTTATATCTTAATATTTAATTATGTTATGTTAATCGTATTTATAAATTTTTTTGATCTTACATATAGATCATTGCATACATCAAGTTCCCAGAGGTCTCCTTTGCAGATTAAAATCCAATTCATGGAACAATATCTTGAAAATATAAAAAATAAATATCAAATTCCACATGATAGGGATGAAATGTGAATGAAGAAACATTGGTTACAACGAAGCAACTATTTGCATGGAATTCGTACTTTAGCCTCTTAGGCACTTTCCACACATTTTTGGTGATTCACCAAGTTGAATTTGTATATGCCAAAAGGTGCTACTTAGATTTTTTTGAGGCATATAGACTCAAAAAATTTGATAAAATTTGATTTTGAGACTCATTGTTATGAAAACATTGATTACAAAATTTCTTGCAAGTAAGACAACTTTTACTTCCTTGTTTATGAAAAACCACTAATTGTGCACCCAAAAATATCTTAGAGTTTAACACTCTCAACCACAAGAAGTTAGTTATATTTTTTTTTCTATTAAGTGAATCATTCAAAGTCATGATAACAATAAACTCATTTTAAACTCAATATATCATTTACAAAAATAAAAATAGATTTAGAAAAAAAATCTTAAAAGAAAAAAAATGGTTATAACTTAACTTTTAATGTACAATTAAAAAAAAATCAAATATCGAATAATAAAATTTAATTGAAAAAGTACACATTTGTTGAATATAGGAAACTATTATTACCATCAAATTTTGGGGATAATAAAAAATTTTGAACCATAAGAATGAGACCAAATATGGATTTTTGATTAAGTGTTTTGTTTTATATAATATTTTAGTTTTTAAAGTGTAGATTCATTTTAGTAGGGATTTATCCTTTAATATAAAATTATGAATTACTTATGTTAATTTAAGTAACTTATATTGGTTCTTGTGTTATACGGTGACCCTCGTGTCATGTGAATGCGTACGGACCCACGGAGTAGCATTGTGGACAGAAGATTGGAGAGCGGATGTGAAACTTACCAAAAATACCATATTGTAATATTGCAGTGATGATGCGTACAGGATTTGACACGAACAAGTGTAATGCATGCACTCATCCGTACTATACAAATCATTGCTACCAGCTCTCCCGTGTCTCGCACTCATTCCTCATTTTTTTCGTTTGTTTTATGGCTTAGTTGGTTGGTTGTTTTCACGAATGAGTAAAGCACTCATTTAATTTGTTCAACGACGTGGCATCAATTAGAATAATATTTATTTTTAAATTTTTAATATATTTTAAAATTATGACAAATAAACTTCACACCAAGATAAATTAGTATTGTCATAGTTTTTATCTAATTATAAATTATTAATATGATATTTTAATAGTTTTTGTCCAATAAAAAATTATTAATATGATATTTTAAAATTATAAAAAATATTTTTTGATTTTCAAATTATGAAAACTATGAAAAAACTATAGAAAAAATTTTATCAGAAAAAAAAAATTTGAAAATTAAAAAAAGTTTGAATCCTAAACAATTGCTATATAAATGCCTTCCGCAAGTATAATAATAGTCAAATATAATATAAAATAATTACACTAATATATGTGAGGAGATGTTGTAATGTAATATATATACATAATGATGACTAATATAATCATTGAGGTGTAATGTTTTTTTTATAAATTTTTAATTTTAATTTTACATTTTAAGAAACAAATTTACACCTTAATAAGTTTGAAGATTTGGAATTAAATTTAAAGATTATAAAAATCTAAAAAACTTATAACAACAAAGTTGAGATTTTGGTAAACCTTTCCTACATACAAGGCAAATTTAAAGTTGGGATAAAAAATTATAGACATATCTCGAAAGATTATTTTTTAAAGTGAATATTCCCTCTAGTAAAAAATACACTCATAGCAAAATTAGTATGGGATTTGAAAACATATAAAAGTAAAAGTAAAGTCGTAGATCTTTTAAGACTCTCCTTTCAACTAGTAAAAAGAGTATCAAAATAGGGTGGGATCAAAAGCTAGGGAAAAACAATTAAAATTATTTTTAGATATATATTGGGTTTAATAATTTTTTATATTAATATTAATAATATAATAATTATAATTTTTTTATAATAATAATATATAATATAAATTATAAATTATTATAAATAAATAACAACAATGGGTAACATGAATAAATGATAATAGATCATATAATAAATAATAAAAGTAATACTAATATAAAATATTATAGATTAAATATTTCAAAGATATTTATCATATCAATTTTATTAAGATCTTAATTAAGGTGAGGTATTTATATGGTTAAATGTTGAGTTTACTTAATTTTTTGAAATTTTATTGAGTGTTGAATTTCTAAATTTTTTAGTTGTTTTATATTAGCTCCAAATTTTCTCTAATAATCATCCCCCTTGGAATGAAGCTTTCCTTAATATTCTATAATGTCTATGCTTCCCAGGCCAAGAGTGGGATTTTTTATGGTCTATGTTATTTTTGTCAGTATTTTTAGACAATGAAATTCATCTTTTGGGAGTGCCAGTATGCCAAGTAGTGTTAGAGGTTTCTTGATGACCAATCCCTAGGGGTGCTTCAGGGCAGTGTTCATTGAGTGATTGGTGCATTAAGGTTCCCCCTTCACTTTTGAGTCTTTAACATTGTTTTAGACAATAGTAACAGTATTTGGCCGTATTGACACTTCTTGTACATAATTTCCGATGATGTTTGAAATCCAACAAATATTCGACATAGTACGGATATGATACAATCAATAAAATTTAACCTAATCATATCTTAATCTATCGATATTATATTTGTATTGATATGATGGAATACTATCTTGAAAACATTCTTTTGTTTTAAATATGTAAATTTCTTTTTTAATACATATAAATATCTTTGGATTCAAAACATTTTCTAAATGATTTGCAAGTTCAAAATTTTAAGTTTTTTTCTTTAATATTTTACCAAAATTTGATTTCAAAACATTTTCTAAATTATTTGCAAGTTCAAAATTTTAAATTTTTTTCTTTAATATTTTACTAAAATTTGATTTTTGGACTCAATATGCATTGGGATAAAGTTGGGGATTATGCTTGCCATCGACTTTTGAGCAAAAGAACTCTATTGATAAAATATGCCATTTTTTTGCAATTTATATTTTAGCTTTCTTTTAGTGCTTTTCTTTATAACCTCTTCTATATATACCTTTCTATCATTTTTTGTATAGTGTTCAAGCCATATCCTTTTCTTTCTTCTATAATTAAAGTAACAATGTATCTTTATATTGTTATAGAATTTATATAAGCCTTACATCTTATAAGCATTATTAAAATTAAATCAAGTAATTTTAAATTGATAAAATTGATGTTTTCAATATAAAAAAAGATTCAACATCATGACACAAAGCTATTTGACAAATGTTACTTATTGAGTGTGAGACAAAGATCACTTAAAAATTAAATATGTGAAATTCTAAGTCACAACAGATATAAGAGTTGAGTATACCTCATAAAGAAGAATGAACAAAATAGTTGAATAAGAGTGAAAACTGTAGTAAAAATGATCAGATAATTAATCATGCATGAGAACTCAGATGGGAGCAGAATAATGTCACATGATCCAATAATCAGTGTAATGAACAATGATGTTACAATGTTGAGAATTCTAATCACACAGGAGAATTCGAACCTTAGTTGGTCTTGCATAGGAATTATCACCACTAGAGTGCTCCGAAATACTCAAACTCAATTGAACTGAACCTAAACATAGCTAACTGAAGTCACAATTAGTTAACCGACTAAGGAGGGCACAATCGTGTGTTTTTCATGCATGTTTGTCAGAAAAGGGTGCATGAGGCCACAATCAGTGGCATCCGGAGCTCTAATCCCCCCACAAGAGTCAGCTAACTCAGGTGGACTACACTGGAACACTTAGTAGGTTCCTATAAAATAGGGAGCTGACTAAAGTGGTCCTAAAATGATGCATGCAGGGCTCAGAAGGTGGTAGATGGATCCTGGATGACATCTGCATACCACTAGGGGGAAAATGACATCATCAACAACTAGGAAAAATAAATAATGCCAAGTAGGACAAGGATGGAGTATTAAAATATCCTAACAAAATAGAGTAGAATGTTAAACAAAGATTGATTGGAGGTTAGAAACGATTTATGCCCACCATGTTATTAGTCCCTATCAGTAGGGACTATACTTTTCAACAAGTCAAAATAATTTGAATATTATTATCTTTAACATAAATTTTCATAAATTTTGTTATGTTTTAAAAAATGATATATTAAAAATTATTTTTATAATTAAAATTAAATTATCAGTTTTTAAATTTTAATGATTCAATTTTTTGATTAGTAAAAATATTTGTAATATTGCAAGAAAATTATTAATTATATATATATATATATATATATATATAAAAGGATTTACAATTAATTCATTTTTCCATGCTAAGTTTATTTGGTTGTGCTCTTAGTGACGTGGATAAAAAGGTTGTGCTCGGTTCGTAATATTCTTAATATTCTCTTGTTTAACATTAAGCAATATTATTAGTATTTTGATATTAGATGTGTATAACAATCCTGTGGTGGTGATATTTAAAATTTAAATTATTTAGTAATGTAAAAATGTTTTAATATTTCAAATTTAAAGCATAGTTTTAATTTAGAATATAATTTTCAAGTTATAATGAATGGTAAAAATAAAATATGGTGTTAGTGTGATGGATAAATGAGCTTGGATGAATTTTTCATGATGAAGAGCTCGGCTTTTTTTACTTAATCAAACGATCCTTACATGATATGGCTCAAAGAACCAAGGATATAGATGTTTCATGTTTTCAAATTCGGTTAAGTTAACATTATTTATTGTAACATTTTTTTTTGAGCGAAGACGCACGGGAAACCCACTAATACTTTCCCACATTTCATGGATGATAAGGATGGTAAACTGTCAGCCAACAATAGCGGCTGACCTAACCCCTTAAGACTCAAGGCTTGAACTCATGACCTCCCCCCGTACCAAGAAAGTGTGCGCACGTCTTACCAATTAAACTAACCCTTAGAACTTATAATAATATTACATTATTTATTAAATTATTATAATATTAATAAAATATTTTATTATTTAAAATTTTTAATTGATTAATATCACATATCTTATAATAATAAACTATTATCTTATATCAATAAACTATATCTTATATCAATAAATTATTGTCTTATATCAATAAACTATATCTTATATAAATAAACTATTTTCTTAATAATTTATTTTTTCAATAAAAATTTTCACTAAAATATTTTTCAGTAAACTATTTTTTTAATCTTATATCAATAAACTATCGAATATTAAAAGAAAAAATCTTAAAAGAAAAAAATGGTTATAACTTAACTTTTAATGTACAATTAAAAAAAAATCAAATATCGAATAATAAAATTTAATTGAAAAAGTACACATTTGTTGAATATAGGAAACTATTATTACCAACAAATTTTGGGGATAATAAAAAATTTTGAACCATAAGAATGAGACCAAATATGGATTTTTGATTAAGTGTTTTGTTTTATATAATATTTTAGTTTTTAAAGTGTAGATTCATTTTAGTAGGGATTTATCCTTTAATATAAAATTATGAATTACTTATGTTAATTTAAGTAACTTATATTGGTTCTTGTGTTATACGGTGACCCTCGTGTCATGTGAATGGGTACGGACCCACGGAGTAGCATTGTGGACAGAAGATTGGAGAGCGGATGTGAAACTTACCAAAAATACCATATTGTAATATTGCAGTGATGATGCGTACAAGATTTGACACGAACAAGTGTAATGCATGCACTCATCCGTACTGTACAAATCATTGCTACCAGCTCTCCCGTGTCTCGCACTCATTCCTCATTTTTTTCGTTTGTTCTATGGCTTCGTTGGTTGGTTGTTTTCACAAATGAGTAAAGCACTCATTTAATTTGTTCAGGGACGTGGCATCAATTAGAATAATATTTATTTTTAAATTTTTAATATATTTTTAAATTATGATAAATAAACTTTACACTAAGATAAATTAATTTTGTCATAGTTTTTATCCAATCATAAATTATTAATATGATATTTTAATACTTTTTGTCCAATAAAAAATTATTAATATGATATTTTAAAATTATAAAAAATATTTTTTAATTTTCAAATTATGAAAAAATGAAAAAACTATAGAAAAAATTTTATCAGAAAAAAAAATTTGAAAATTAAAAAAAGTTTGAATCCTAAACAATTGTTATATAAATACCTTCAGCAGATATAATAATAGTTAAATATAATATAAAATAATTACACTGATATATGTGAGGAGATGTTATAATGTAATATATATACATAATGATGACTAATATAATCATTGAGGTGTAATGTTTTTTTATAAATTTTTAGTTTTAATTTTACATTTTAAGAAACAAATTTACACCTTAATAAGTTTGAAGATTTGGAATTAAATTTAAAGATTATAAAAATCTAAAAAACTTACAACAACAAAGTTGAGATTTTGGTAAACCTTTCTTACATACAAGGCAAAGTTAAAGTTGGGATAAAAAATTATAGACATATCTCGAAAGATTATTTTTTAAAGTGAACATTCCCTCTAGTTAAAAATACACTCATAGCAAAATTAATATGGGATTTGAAAACATATAAAAGTAAAAGTAAAGTCGTAGATCTTTTAAGACCTTTCAACTAGTAAAAAGAGTATCAAAATAGGGTGGGATCAAAAGGTAGGGAAGAACAATTAAAATTATTTTTAGATATATATTGGGTTTAATAATTTTTTATATTAATATTAATAATATAATAATTATAATTTTTTTATAATAATAATATATAATATAAATTATAAATTATTATAAATTATTATAAATAAATAACAATAATAAACATTTTAAAGATATTTATCATATGAATCTTACTAAGATCTTAATCAGGGTGAGGTATATATATGGTTAAATGTCGAGTTTACTTAATTTTTTGAAATTTTATTGAGTGTTGAATTTCTAAATTTTTTAGTTGTTTTATATTAACTCTAAATTTTCTCTAATAATCATCCCCCTTGGAATGAAGCTTTCCTTAATATTCTATAATGTTTATGCTTCCCAGGCCAAGAGTGGGATTTTTGATGGTCTATGTCATTTTTGTAAGCATTCTTAGACAATGAAACTCATCTTTTGGGAGTGCCAGTATGCCAAGTAGTGTTAGAGGTTTCTTGATGACCAATCCTTAGGGGTGCTTTAGGGTAGTGTTGATTGAGTGCTTGGTGCATTAAGGTTCCCCCTTCACTTTCGAGTCTTTAACATTGTTTTAGACAATAATAACAGTATTTGGCCGTATTGACACTTCTTGTACATAATTTCTGATGATGTTTGAAATCCAACAAATATTCGACATAGTACGGATACGATACAATCAATAAAATTTAACCTAATCATATCTTAATCTATTGATATTATATTTGTATTGATATGATGGAATACTATCTTGAAAACATTCTTTTGTTTTAAATATGTAAATTTCTTTTTTAATACTTATAAATATCTTTGGATTCAAAACATTTTCTAAATTATTTGCAAGTTCAAAATTTTAAGTTTTTTTCTTTAATATTTTACCAAAATTTGATTTCAAAACATTTTCTAAATTATTTGGAAGTTCAAAATTTTAAGTTTTTTTCCTTAATATTTTACCAAAATTTGATTTTTGGACTCAATATGCATTGAGATAAAGTTGGGGATTATGCTTGCCATCGACTTCTGAGCAAAAAGAACTCTATTAATAAAAGATGCCATTTTTTTGCAATTTATATTTTAACTTTCTTTTAGTGCTTTTCTTTATAACCTCATCTATATATACCTTTCTATCATTTTTTGTGTAGTGTTCAAGCCATATCCTTTTCTTTCTTCTATAATTAAAGTAACAATGTATCTTTATATTGTTATAGAATTTATATAAGCCTTACATCTTATAAGCATTATTAAAATTAAATCAAGTAATTTTAAATTGATAAAATTGATGTTTTCAATATAAAAAAAGATTCAACATCATGACACAAAGTTATTTGACAAATGTTACTTGTTGAGTGTGAGACAAAGATCACTTAAAGGTTAAATATGTGAAATTCTAAGTCACAACAGATATAAGAGCTGAGTATACCTCATAGAGAAAGAATGAGCAAAATAGTTGAATAAGAATGAAAACTGTAGTAAAAATGATCAGATAATTAATCATGCATGAGAACTCAGATGGGAGCAGAATAATGTCACATGATCCAATAATCAGTGTAATGAACAATGATGTTACAATGTTGAGAATTTGAATCACACAGGAGAATTCGAACCTTAGTTGGTCTTGCATAGGAATTATCACCACTAGAGTGCTCCGAAATACTCAAACTCAATTGAACTGAACCTAAACACAACTAATTGAAGTCACAGTTAGTTAACTGACTAAGGAGGGCACAATAGTGTGTTTTTCATGCATGTCTGTCAGAAAAGGGCGCATGAGGCCACAATCAATGGCATTCGGAGCTCTAACCCCCCCACAAGAGTCAGCTAACTCAGGTGGACTACACTGAAACACTTAGTAGGTTCCTATAAAATAGGGAGCTGACTAAAGTGGTCCTAAAATGATGCATGCAGGGCTCAGAAGGTGGCAGATGGATCCTGGATGACATCTGCATACCACTAGGGGGAAAATGACATCATCAACAACTAGTAAAAATAAATAATGCTAGGTAGGACAAGGATGGAGTATTAAAATAGCCTAACAAAATAAAGTACACATTTGTTGAATATAGGAAACTATTATTACCAACAAATTTTGGGCATAATAAAAAATTTTGAACCATAAGAATGAGACCAAATATGGATTTTTGGATTTTTGGTTAAGTGTTTTGTTTTATATAATATTTTAGTTTTTAAAGTGTAGATTCATTTTAGTAGGGATTTATCCTTTAATATAAAATTATGAATTACTTATGTTAATTTAAGTAACTTATATTGGTTCTTGTGTTATACGGTGACCCTCGTGTCGTGTGAATGGGTACGGACCCACGGAGTAGCATTGTGGACAGAAGATTGGAGAGCGGATGTGAAACTTACCAAAAATACCATATTGTAATATTGCAGTGATGATGCGTACAAGATTTGACACAAACAAGTGTAATGCATGCACTCATCCGTACTGTACAAATCATTGCTACCAGCTCTCCCGTGTCTCGCACTCATTCCTCATTTTTTTCGTTTGTTCTATGGCTTAGTTGGTTGGTTGTTTTCACGAATGAGTAAAGCACTCATTTAATTTGTTCAGCGACGTGGCATCAATTAGAATAATATTTATTTTTAAGTTTTTAATATATTTTAAAATTATGACAAATAAACCTCATACCAAAACAAATTAGTCTTGTCATGGTTTTTATCCAATTATAAATTATTAATATGATATTTTAATAGTTTTTGTCCAATAAAAAATTATTAATATGATATTTTAAAATTATAAAAAATATTTTTTGATTTTCAAATTATGAAAACTATGAAAAAAATTTAGAAAATATTTTATCAAAAAAAAATTGAAAATTAAAAAAAGTTTGAATCCTAAACAATTGCTATATAAATGCCTTCGGCAAGTATAATAATAATCAAATATAATATAAAATAATTGCACTGATATATGTAAGGAAATGTTGTAATGTAATATATATACATAATGATAACTAATATAATCATTGAGGCGTAATGTTTTTTTATAAATTTTTAATTTTAATTTTACATTTTAAGAAACAAATTTACACCTTAATAAGTTTAAAGATTTGGAATTAAATTTAAAGATTATAAAAATCTAAAAAACTTATAACAACAAAGTTGAGATTTTGGTAAACCTTTCCTACATACAAGGCAAATTTAAAGTTGGGATAAAAAATTATAGACATATCTCGAAAGATTATTTTTTAAAGTGAATATTCCCTCTAGTAAAAAATACACTCATAGCAAAATTAGTATGGGATTTGAAAACATATAAAAGTAAAAGTAAAGTCGTAGATCTTTTAAGACCTTTCAACTAGTAAAAAGAGTATCAAAATAGGGTGGGATCAAAAGCTAGGGAAAAACAATTAAAATTATTTTTAGATATATATTGGGTTTAATAATTTTTTATATTAATATTAATAATATAATAATTATAATTTTTTTATAATAATAATATATAATATAAATTATAAATTATTATAAATAAATAACAACAATGGGTAACATGAATAAATGATAATAGATTATATAATAAATAATAAAAGTAATACTAATATAAAATATTATAGATTAAATATTTCAAAGATATTTATCATATCAATTTTATTAAGATCTTAATTAAGGTGAGGTATTTATATGGTTAAATGTCGAGTTTATTTAATTTTTTGAAATTTTATTGAGTGTTGAATTTCTAAATTTTTTAGTTGTTTTATATTAGCTCCAAATTTTCTCTAATAATCATCCCCTTTGGAATGAAGCTTTCCTTAATATTCTATAATGTCTGTGCTTCCCAGGCCAAGAGTGGGATTTTTTATGGTCTATGTTATTTTTGTCAGTATTTTTAGACAATGAAATTCATCTTTTGGGAGTGCCAGTATGCCAAGTAGTGTTAGAGGTTTCTTGATGACCAATCCCTAGGGGTGCTTCAGGGCAGTGTTCATTGAGTGATTGGTGCATTAAGGTTCCCCCCTTCACTTTCGAGTCTTTAACATTGTTTTAGACAATAGTAACAGTATTTGGCCGTATTGACACTTCTTGTACATAATTTCCGATGATGTTTGAAATCCAACAAATATTCGACATAGTACGGATACAATACAATCAATAAAATTTAACCTAATCATATCTTAATCTATCGATATTATATTTGTATTGATATGATGGAATACTATCTTGAAGACATTCTTTTGTTTTAAATATGTAAAATTTTTTTTTAATACTTATAAATATCTCTGGATTCAAAACATTTTCTAAATTATTTGCAAGTTTAAAATTTTAAGTTTTTTTCTTTAATATTTTACCAAAATTTGATTTCAAAACATTTTCTAAATTATTTAGAAGTTCAAAATTTTAAGTTTTTTTCTTTAATATTTTACCAAAATTTGATTTTTGGACTTAATATGCATTGGGATAAAGTTGGGGATTATGCTTGCCATCGACTTTTGAGCAAAAGAACTCTATTGATACAAGATGCCATTTTTTTGCAATTTATATTTTAACTTTCTTTTAGTGCTTTTCTTTATAACCTCATCTATATATACCTTTCTATCATTTTTTGTATAGTGTTCAAGCCATATCCTTTTCTTTCTTCTATAATTAAAGTAACAATGTATCTTTATATTGTTATAGAATTTATATAAGCCTTACATCTTATAAGCATTATTAAAATTAAATCAAGTAATTTTAAATTGATAAAATTGATGTTTTCAATATAAAAAAAGATTCAACATCATGACACAAAGTTATTTGACAAATGTTACTTATTGAGTGTGAGACAAAGATCACTTAAAGATTAAATATGTGAAATTCTAAGTCACAATAAATATAAGAGCTGAGTATACTTCATAGAGAAAGAATGAGCAAAATAGTTGAATAAGAGTGAAAACTGTAGTAAAAATGATCAGATAATTAATCATGCATGAGAACTCAGATGGGAGCAGAATAATGTCAAATGATCCAATAATCAGTGTAATGAACAATGATGTTACAATGTTGAGAATTCGAATCACACAGGAGAATTCGAACCTCAGTTGGTCTTGCATAGGAATTATCACCACTAGAGTGCTCTGAAATACTCAAACTCAATTGAACTGAACCTAAACACAGCTAACTGAAGTCACAATTAGTTAATTGACTAAGGAAGGCACAATAGTGTGTTTTTCATGCATGTCTGTTAGAAAAGGGCGCATGAGGCCACAATCAGTGGCATCCAGAGCTCTAACCCCCCCACAAGAGTCAGCTAACTCAGGTGGACTACACTGGAACACTTAGTAGGTTCCTATAAAATAGGGGGCTGACTAAAGTGGTCCTAAAATGATGCATGCAGGGCTCGAAAAGTGGTAGATGGATCCTGGATGACATCTGCATACCACTAGGGGGAAAATGACATCATAAACAACTAGGAAAAATAAATAATGCTAGGTAGGACAAGGATGAAGTATTAAAATATCCTAACAAAATAAAATAGAATGTTAAACAAAGATTGCTTGGAGATTAGAAACGATTTATGCCCACCATGTTATTAGTCCCTGTCGATGCCAAGTAGGGACTATACTGTTCAACAAGTCAAAATAATTTGAATATTATTATCTTTAATATAAATTTTCATAAATTTTGTTATGTTTTAAATAATGACATATTAAAAATTATTTTTATAATTAAAATTAAATTATCAATTTTTAAATTTTAATGATTAATTTTTTGATTAGTAAAAATATTTGTAATATGGCAAGAAAATTATTAATTATATATATATATATATATATATATATATATATATAAGGATTTACAATTAATTCATTTTTCCATGCTAAGTTTATTTGGTTGTGCTCTTAATGACGTGGATGAAAAGGTTGTGCTCGGTTCGTAATATTCTTAATATTCTCTTGTTTAACACTAAGCAATACTATTAGTATTTTGTAATGTTAAGCAATACTATTAGTATTTTGATATTACATGTGTATAACAATCTTGAGGTGGTGATATTTAAAATTTAAATTATTTAGTAATGTAAAAATGTTTTAATATTTCAAATTTAAAGCATAGTTTTAATTTAGAATATAATTTTTAAGTTATAATGAATGGTAAAAATAAAATATGGTGTTAGTGTGATGGATAAATGAGCTCGGATGAATTCTTCATGATGAAGAGTTTGGTTTCTTCTACTTAATCAAATGATCCTTACATGATATGGCTCAAAGAACTAAGGATATAGATGTTTCATGTTTTCAAATTTGGTTAAGTTAACATTATTTATTGTAACATTTTTTTTTCAGCGAAGATGGCGCATGGGAAACCCACCAATACTTTCCCACATTTCATGGATGATAAGGATGGTAAACCGTCGGCCAACAACAACGGCTGACCTAACCCCTTAGGACTCAAGGCTTGAACTCATGACCTCCCCCCGTACCGAGAGAGTGTACACACGTCTTACCAATTAAACTAACCCTTGGAGCTTATAATAATGTTACATTATTTATTGAATTATTATAATATTAATAAAATATTTTATTATTTAAAATTTTTAATTCATTAATATCACATATCTTATATTAATAAACTATTATCTTATATCAATAAACTATTGTCTTATATCAATAAATTATTGTCTTATATCAATAAACTATATCTTATATAAATAAACTATTTTTTTAATAATTTATTTTTTCAATAAAAATTTTCACTAAAATATTTTTCAGTAAACTAATTTTTTAATCTTATATCAATAAATTATATCTTATATCAATAAACTATTTTTGTATTAACTTATATCAATAAATTATTTTTTAATAAATTTTTTCACTATTTATATTTTAATATATTTAAAACCAATAAACTATTTATAAAGTTATCTTATATCACTAAAAATACATTAACATTTTCTTATAATTTATTTAAAATATCATACTTGATTTTTTTTCAACATTTTATACCATTTTTAATAACCCAAAACAACTATAATGTCGTAAGTTATTATTAAAACCAAAGACTTTACAAAAAAATTAAAGCAATATTTTCAATATCACATATCTCATAAATAGCTTTTTAATCATTTAATCAATTAAAAGAATGCGGCTTTTTACTTAAAAACACTCTAATTGCAAAATCTCAAATTTGTTCAAAGTTTCAAAATTCTTTAAATCTAGATCATACCCATAAACTCTTTAAGTTACATTCATACATTTTGTAGCAAATTATAAAATTACATGGAATATTATTATATTATTAAGAAATAGAAACCATGTAGCAAACATATCCCTTTTGAAACTAATTTGGTTATCCTTACTGAAAAGAAAAAGCTATTGTGAATGCATACTTTAGTTACATTTTTAAACAAGATGGGTTGCAAAGCAACGAGTCCTTGCCTTGAGGAGGGACTTAGAAAATATGATTTTTTTGAATAATAATATCAAAGTTGTTTAGTCCCAAAGGAACAATAACCACACGTAGACATTGAGCTATAAGTTCTATGAACAATGTTTTATGAATGTGTTCTCCCTCGAACAAATAAGTAACATTATTGTAAAACGACCATAACAATACATTGAGATGAAAATGCAGCATATGTCCTCCACGTATGACATGTTTAGTCTATTGTATCGTCCACGTGCCACATAAATAGCAAGTTGCAATTTTCATGGAGTTCGAGACATTGAAATACACTGAAAAAAGATCATTACCATGTCTACAACCTCTGACATGTATCCCCTATTATGCATTGTAATATGATTAAACCTAGAAATTCATAGCAAAGATAGAAAATACAAGAAGAATTGATGAAATAAATAACAATGTTCACTTAACTCTTCAAGGGGGAAGCCTCCAAGAGCACTAGCTCAAAATACAATGATAGTTCTTGACTTCACTAACATATCTTACTAATCTATATATAGTACTTCAATAGCTCAATTATTTATATTTTTGATTTAGGAAATCCTCCCTACGGATAAGTAGGATTCCTGTTGGACAAAAGCTAGCTCCTTAGACATTGTCGCAGCTATATTAACCCTCCCCTGTTTTATTAGAAACTAGGGCTCCTCCTAGTTTTTTGCTGGTAGCTTAATTCATCCTTTAAGTTTTGCTAGGGACTAGAGTAAAATTACTTGAAGCTTGTTTGTTTGCGATAAAAGATAAGACTTAGAATATTTTCGGTTTTTTTATCGTTTCAACGACTTATTCAAACTCTAGTGAAACATCGATGCAGTTGTTGGTTTGTCGTCGAAATGATTGGGAGAGTTTCTCATTTGTCGCCGAAACAATCAGGAAATTTTGAAGTTTTACCCCGAAACTTATCAATGACCTTGATTTGCTTTGGCTTTCGTTGAACTTAAAGTTTTTTGAATTGAAGTTTTGATCGCACAAGTTTATGAAATTTATCTCGAAGCTTGTCGGTTCGATTATTAGTTTTTCCACCTAAAAAATCGGCTTCGAAGTGTTTCCCTCCCCGATCGTCTCGCAACGATTTTGAGTTCTGTCGCCGAAAACTTCGTTTCGCTTGTGTGGTGACTGATTGTGTCTTGATCGACGATAAATGAAAAGTAGGACTGAAATGAGTCGGTAGCCATATAAGTTTGGCGCTGACAAGCTTTGCAAATTTTTTTGAGTTTTCTCTGAGAAGCATCAGGGCAATTGAGTTTTAATACTAGAACACATAGGTGTGGATATGGGTTTTACTCCGAAGAGCATTGTTGTAAATGTGGTTTTATCACCGATTAGCCGCTTTTAACTTATAAATGTGTTTTTCCTAAGTGTAAGGGCACTATTAACACCCGATTGTCTTGAAAAAGCTCATAAACATGAAATATCGTTGACTGAGTATTAAACGATTTAGGGTTTGGAACCGTTTATATTAGAAAGAAACCCCATTGCAAAATCCTTATATGCTTCTTGAACGTCGTTATAGTATTCGAGCCACTTGGACAAGAAATATTGCTAGGTCGACCATCCACTCAATCGCGCACCTGTCGTTCATCCAGGTAAGTATCCTTTGTCTCTATTTGAAGCAATCTTATACTTGTCTTTTGGGGTTTGCGTTTTACGGGATAATGTCTGATTGGTTAGATTGATTCGTTTTGTTTTACGGGAGAATGTCTGATGTCTCATAAACCTCGTTAAAACCCTAGATGTCTGCTCATTATCAGTCGGACGATATGAAGGTAGGAACTCCTCAACCCTATCTAGCCACCAATATTGTGTATTGTGTGCTTAATGACCAGCCGAGGCCATAAGATCTATGTACCCCATTACTCTTTGCTTTCCATTTTTCAACAAGTCTAAATGCATCCTCATGTGAGTGGGGTGTTGTTCAAGCCTAAGTTTCTTAACTGGTACTCGAACACACTTTTTTTGTTTAAAATAACATAAACCCTAGCCAACAGATTCTTCCTCAACACGATTTTGACCATAGATTTTTCAATTGAACCCTAAATATACGTCTTTCGCATTTGCGAGCATTTGAAGTATGGTTGAGGCCCTAATCTTGACGAGTCTATTTAGTGTAAACAGTTGAATCTGGGTGCTTAACATGGGAGGCGTCGCTCGACCATAACCCTTCTTACTTGGTCTCCAATACTATCATCTACTCAAGGTGATGTCAAACCTAATTTATAAATTTTCTTCCAAATACATGCATATTAGATGGGCCTTTAAATTCCGATTTACAGTTTTGTCTCATATGCGGTTTTGCTGAGAATAATGTTTTGGACTTGTTGGTAGTATGAGTCTCTTGTTTACATTGCATTTATAAGTGGTGATCAAGTTGAGGAAGAGTAATGTTCTATTTATAGGAGATATCATGCTTATATATTTTGTTTGTTCATTGAATTCTTCCTGTAATCATTCTTTTTGGTATAAATCTGTCTAGTTATGTTAGCATGGAGCCCATGCAACACAATGATGCCGCCTTTGTGTCGTAGGATCCAGAAATGGAAAAAAACGAGTTCTAAGCGTAATATTAAGTTGATGGAATTGGATTTTGATGTAGAAATGGTTTTAGAAACAACCTTGGAAGTCCAGTTTGAGGATAGTAAATATACCACTGGGATAGCTCCTAAATTCAAGTGGGGCGAGTTCTATCACCTCATTAGAGATCAAAGCATACTTGATGCAACAATAAAAGAAAGCTTGATATATCAAAATATCAACAAATATGCTCTTCATAAAGTTGCTACACACCTAGATCTATTTCCATGTGTATAAGTGATTGGTTGGATTTTTCTCTATGTGGATGTGAAATCCAGAATCATTGTGTTTGACGGACAATCTACCAAGAGCGGACTCAAGGCCTGATCTCCCTAGACTCAACGCAAGACTAGAACAAATAAGACACAATAGAAATAACTCTCCTAGATCTAATTAGAGATCAATGGACTAGATGCTTTACCTTTCAGATCGTTGACTCTTTTTCCTTGAATGTTGCTCCAAGCTTGATGGTCTTCAGATCTCAGCTGCAAAACCTGTCAAGACATACACAACAACACAAGTAGTAAAATGCATCTACACAATAATAGATCTAAGTAAGCAGTTAAGCAGGCAAACTACACAAAATATCATCAATGCAATGAGATTTGGTGGAAAGCATTTATACTACTGTATAGTAAGGGAAATACATAGAAGGAAGTGATTACAACCAATGACTTAACGTATCAATCCTTCTCCGAGCAAGCCAATGCCAAATCCTCCCAAGGAAGTATGAATCTCCCAATAGATGAGTAGGGATCTCTCCTAAGCTAATTTCACCAGCATGTACATACTATAGACTTTCTCCCTTTGGTATGGGAACGAGATTCACTTATATAGGACTAAAAGGATAGGATGGGTTGAGATATGATAGGAGAGAGATAGGGGATCTCACCCAAGGGCTAGGGAACCGAATGCTAGCTCCCCTATAGGCTAGGGATAGGGCTCCACATCACTCATCTTCGAGAATGGGCTTGAAGATGTTCTTTTATCCAACTAACTGACATCGTCGCAGGCTGCAATAGGACAACCTACGACGCCACAGGTTGCACAAGGGCGAACTGCGAAGACCTCCAAAAATAGGTCAGTCAATCCCTCCAGTCATAGGAAACTTCAGGGATGTTTACACTGGGTCTCATGGTGGAAATATTTAGGCATAACAGAATGCCCCCCAAAGCATGAAGTTGTTGAAACTTGACAGGTGAAATGCTTTGACAGAAGGAATGGCAATGGACTTGTCGGATGAATGATGTTGTTGCAGTACAGCTGACTCTGAATATACAGTCTCCTATGATTCACAATAAGGCTACCGGCCAATACAATGCAAATCCATGGTAGCAATGACTGACTGAACACAAGCGTAGATCCATGATGAGATGATAACACAACCACGACCAATGCAAATGTGGATCCGTGTAATATGACTCAAAAAAATCTCCAACCTGGGTAAAACATGACTCTCCAGGGTCTTCAAGCCGAACCCACAATGATACGAATCTATCCGTGTGATTACAAATGTCTTGACGTCGAACATGGTAGAAACCACTTGATTACCGGTCATTGATGTATACCGTTAACAAGTGCGAGGGAAATCACCATTGATGTCGATGATCCCCAAGGTATCACAGTACATATCATCAAGCGCGAATACATGAGTTGAAGTCGAATGGTAGATGAAATATTTCAATCAAGAGTCAATGATGTAAACTCATGTCGAAAGCAAGGTAACTTTCCATTGAGGCATGCAGGCCCAAGGTACTCGATTGGTTTCTAGATTCAATCCTTGGATGATGATTTGAAGTTGACAAGGATGAATCCGTCGAAGGAGGGCCATGATGAATCCCCCATCATCGACATGAAACACGACAAAGGATGATTTGAAGTAGATCGGATGGTACAATAACATGCGAGACTGAATCGGAGTAGACCGACATGATGGAAGGTGTATTGACTGCAAATAATGAGTGGTGATAGTATTCTTGAACATGGGCATGGCATGACTTGGCAGTATTGACTTGACGAGTATGACGCCAAATCCTAATGCAACTGATGATGGAAGCATTCTTTGAATGACTCAAAGGAGTAACAAGAATCAGGAAATAGGAAAAACTCGAGGGCAAATGGATGGTCCAAGTACTATATGCAAATGCAAATGAGTGCCATGTTCAAGAGTTCAAGAACGACTAGGTACTACCACTGATAAAGGTGTAATATAAAATCTTTCCTTTTTCCCCATCATGACTGATGAGTGCCTCATGTGTTTTTTACGAGCTTGATGAGGGTAACCAGATGCTCGGTATAGCTCATCTCATAGATGAGTCCAATCCCAAATGTTTTCCGAACCTAGGAGAGGAGGGGTTCGTCCCATGGCTGGCCCTTCAATGTTAAATTTTAACGAGTCCATAGAAGGGAAACTCGGTTGTCATTTCATGTTTAGAGAGTCTGAAAAGAACTAAAGAAGACTCCAATGGTCCTTTTTTGTAAAGTTAGCCTCGTCGCCCGGAAAAGGGTAAAACAACGCGATATAGGACTCTTCCAGTCATGATTGGCTGGAGTATTTCTTTTTCGTAAGTAGTGCCTGTTGGCTTGGTTTTGCAACCAAGCTTAGTGCTATGGGCACCTGCTAACTAGTAGCAGCAGTTTCAATAGAAATAAAAACAATAAACTAAATAAACAATACTTTTCATGGATCTAAGCAAGAATCTAATCAAATAATTTAAATATTTCAAAAATCAAGAACAAGAAACATAAGAAATAATTTTTGTATTGAAAAGTGGGGGGGCAAGCAAGTGCTTGCGATATTACCTTCAATGGTGAAGGTTGATGTTGAGCAACTCCCAAGATGAGTAGCTCCAAACTCCAATAGGTCTCTTTCTCCAAGGTTGCTTCAATGGCTAAAAGTGCTCAGGGGAGATTTCAGCAGCATAAGGATGAGATAATGGAAGGATGTGAAATGAGGAGCCCCTACCACCTTTTTATAGGTTTTGGTGGTGAGGAATATCATTTGTGGTTTTGTGGAAACCAATGGTATTGACCAACATAGTTTAGGTAATTTTCCCTCCTTTTTCCTTTTTTGAATAAAAATAATATTTTAATTCCCTTTTTAATATTTTTGGGAATTTGGACCCTTTTTGAGGGTTTTTTATGATTTTCTTGGAAAAATAATCTTTTTTAATGGAAAAAGGGGTGTACTAAGGTCTTTTGGTGACCTTTTGTTGGTTTCAGAGGCTCAGATGGTGGAAAAGTGGACAAATGGGTCATGTGAGTAAGGGAATGAGCTAGTGAGCACTTTTTAGGTGTTAACAGATTGCCCCCTGATGTGTGAGGGCAGGAGCTCATCGTATGGCCGATAGACATCATAGTTCTTTTGTCCTTTTTTCTGGGGTTTAGGGGAGAGAAGAGACCGGTTGGAGACTGGAGCCACGGCCCTTGGAAGCTGCAAAAACAAAAAATATTACATGGCCTCAATATGAATGAGGTATAATCTCTGATATAGGACGAGGCGGGCATTCCCATGCTCGTATCAAGACATATACAAAACAATTAGTCCCGAGAAGGGGGATCTAATACGTAAAGAAATATACTGGTACATCATAATGGTCCAGAGGGGACATTATTGTGGGATATACTCATGATCATGGCTGATCTCAATAACTGATACACTGGAATAACTGTTGAACTGCTGAAACTGAAGGTGTCCAACATCTGTATGGACTCAACGACTGTGAGTCCTCTAGGATACTGTCGCCATACGCAACCCAGATATTTATAGAAAAAATGTAACTGGTTGTATCCATAGGTAGACTCTCAAATGTGGAGGAGTCAGGTGGTATCCGGGGTCTTCGACTAATAACTGAACGCACCAATACCCTGTGCGAGTCTCAACGATGCGATCAAGGTGTTGAAGTCGAGCATGTGAGAAACAACCATTCGGAGAGGCACTGAGGATTCCTCTCGAAATGATTCATAGGCACTCATCATAAATGGTAATGAGTCCAAGACACAGGGACCTCTAGGTCTATCCTCTGGAATCAATGTGGTTGTCGTCGACAGAGGGAGACCAGCAACTAACAAGGCAATGATGTTTCCTTGATAGGAGCACGAGGTGTAGAACTGAAGTGATGTAGTACTGATGGTAGGACTGACATACCTCTGGGGAAGGGAAATAACGGGGTCAAAAAATGGGTAGACTCAAACTTCCTTTGTTCAGAGCATGATGACATGGTTGACCTGGCAGCGTAGGGAACTGACTTGCAGGTGTGGGGGTCATCTTTTTAGGTACTGAAGGGTATGCACTGACTCTGGGGGGGGTGAAGCTGATGGTAGCTGTCGAGGGAGTTTCAGGGTGACATACTGCAGAATACTCTGAACAAAGGCGACCAAAATGGGGAAGCTGCTATGTGAGTAGACATGATCTGTTGTGGCGCCAAGAGGCACCATGGATTCCTTCTTCGTAGTTTTAATGAGCTCCAAGAAGGGATAAAAGTGTGCTCTGGAATGGTACGGTCCTGTGGATTTTGCGAGCCCAGGACGGCTCATGCTCATGGTTGCTTTCTTGTTTAGAGAGTCTGAAAGCGGTAAGTGGACTCTGTTGGTGTTTCTTTTTCGTAAGTTTAGTCTCCAAGGCCCGAAAAAGGATAAAATGATGCGGATGGAGAACTCTTCTAGCCGATGTGACTAGAGTATACCTTTTTCGTAATTAGTCCACAAGGTCCGAAAAAGGGGTAAACTTATACCAGGTAGACGCCCTTTCAGATACGTTTAGCGAGCATGAAAGGAAGCAAGATTGCTCGGCGATCTTTTCATTGTTTTAGGAGTCAGAAAAGAGCTTAACAGAAACTCCCTAAGTGCCTTTTTCGTAAAAGGGATTGCTCGGCCCGAAAAAAGGGATAAAATTATACCGAACAAAAAAGGATTGATGAGGGCGAGAAAAGGTCTCAATCATCGTCATCAGTGTGGAAAACTGGATCCGGTGACCTAAGGATTGTTGAAAACGGAGAACGGCCGATGTGGTGCGCAAACCGAGGTGACGAGGGGGTCACATGGAAAAATGCCCGAAAAATCAGGAGGTGAGAGTGAGAAATGATCTCGAGCGTCTTCACGAGCGTGGAAAACTGAATCCGGCCATATAAGGCACGTCGAAAACGGAGAACGGCCGATGTGGCACGCAAACCGAGGCGACGAGGGGGCGTGGAAAAAATGCCCAAAAAATCTAAAGGTGAGAGCGAGAAATGATCTCAAGCGTCATCACGGGCTCGAAAAAATGCTCGGAAAAATGAATCCGATGACATAAAGTATATCAAAAATGGGCTACGGCCGATGTGGCACGCAAACCGGGGCGACAAGGTGTCGGGACACAATGTTGATATTGTTCCTGGTGAGAGCGAGAAATGATCTCAAGCATCATCACAAGCACGGGATTATGAATCCGGCGGTGCAAATGGTGTGAAACACGGAGGTCATAAGGACTCCGGAATGGTTAAAGGAAATAACTAGGCTAAAAAATGGCTACAAATAAAGGTGATCCCACCAAGCGAAGGATGTAGTGGTGGGGAGAAATGATGACCCGTGGGGGAAAAATACTAGGTGTATCAAATAAACTGAAATATACAAGTGATACGTGACCTCAAAAATGGTTGAGATCACGAATATGAAAAAGTGAGCAGGGTTAATGACCTGCCCCCATGCTATGTGCATGGGGTTTGTGATTGTGGATCACATATGTGTTGGTTTGAACGATGGGCTCATTGAGGTGTTGAGATAGAGATGATGGGGAAGGTTCAAAATGATTGATCATGCCCCCTATCCCGGGGTCGAGGTAATCTATTATGCCCCCTAACTCAGAGGTGTCAATGTGGTGCAGATGTTGTCTCAGAGAGAGATCAATAGGGCATTGAGCAACTGCTGGCGGGGTGTTATACCATGAGGCTGTGGGTCGTGGTGGCATACTGAAGTGATGATATGATGATGGGGGATTCCCTTTGTGGGGTGGATGCCCCCAGTATCTCCGACGAGGATCACGGTGATGATGAGTAGGCAAGGTTTTGGGCATGCCCCCATGTTGTGGACATGTGGTTTCCTGGTTGATTTGAAAGGGTTCAACCTGTGTGTCAAAGGGATCAATGGAAGGGGCCGACCGGACAGAGGGGTATCCAGTGGAGATCATATAAATGGCGGGGTCAAGGCCAGGCATTTCGGTATCTGACCAAGTAAAGACATCAGTGAATTCTTGGAACAGTTGTTGGTATTCTCCGATCTCATGCTCACTGTGGGAGGTTCCTAATGTGATGGTATGAAGGGAACCAAGTGGGTCAGAGATGTCAATGTGGATGATGGGAGAAATATCGGCCATGGGATCCGTTAACCAGTCAATTTTAGTAGGAAGGAAATCCTTGGACTCAACCGCGGATTGGATAGCGGTGGTGGATGAAGTCTCTTCCGGGGGGAAGTATGGACGATGGTGCATGTCTTCCCCGGGATAATCAAAGGTAGTAGGAGTCTCAAGAACCTCTTCATCATTGCAGGAGCTTTGGGTGGTCAAATCGAGTGATGAGGTAGTGGTAGTCGAAGAGATCATGTAGATGGTGTTAATCTCTCCGGATGAGGATGATGCGGGAGGGTAGATCTCCTCGATAGTAGGGGGTGCCGTCTCTAGGTCCGAATTGTTCATCTCGTAGAGAGCTTCTCTGTAGTCTGGGATGTCAGGACAGTTGTGGGAGTAGTGGCCGTAAATACCGCATATCGCACATGGGTGGTTGGTACGCAGTGATTTATCACGAGGCATAGGGTTTGGATCTAGTTTGACCACCGGGATGTTGGGGTCGTCGTCCAACATTTGCATGTGTTCCTGCAATGCAGGTAACTGTGGGCACTGATGGGTTGGATGGCCTAACTCATCACACAGCGAGCATTTTGGAGGAGCACGAAATATGGGGGGAGGTTTAACTGCCTTGGGTGGGGGAACCACAGTGTATGGTTGTGGGCCTCTGCCCCCAGTGGGCCTGACGAATGGAGGGGGATTCGTCGACGACGAAGGAGTCGTGATACCGGGAGGTGGTTGGGTAGAAGTAACAATGGGTTGCACCGGTTGTAGGATGACATTTGGTGTCGGTGGAGGAACGGGAGGCGTAATATACCACACGGGTAATCCCAATGTTAACCCGGGGAGACTAAGGGTAGCCATAACCGGAGCGCTTACTACACCCGAAGGAGGAAATAGAAAGGGGATTGTGTGGATAGGTGTAACACCGATGTGACTAGGGACCAATGGTGGTTTGGGTAACAAGGAGGGTTTATTACCGGGTGTTTGTGAAAGAGTGCAGAGGTTAGCGACCTGGGTCTCCGGTGATGGTGGTGGAATGGCCTGGAATGTAGAGGTTATCGACGCCTCGGAGTAAAGTCTGGGTCCTACTGAGGAAATGAATGAGGTAGTTGCACCACAAACAGGTTGTTCAACCATGGTGAGACCATTTTCAGGTGTGGTAGGGGCCTTGGGATCGTAATAGGTGAGCTGGTCGACCTTGACCACGCGTCCCTCATGGGGGAACATCATGGTACGAAAAACAGATGAGGCAACCGCTTTCATGGCGTACATGTAGTTGCGACCAAGTAAAAGGTTATAGTCTAGTGGGGCATTGATGACCTCAATGTCAATGAGCACGGTTTTACCCGCCAGCTGGACAGGGACATTGGCTAACAGACCTAGGGGTTGAGCCGAACGGCCGTCATAAGCTCGTAATGCAGTGGTGGACTGCTGGAGAGTAGGGGATCCCAACTTCTGCCAAACAAATGTGGACATGACGCATGTGGAGGCCCCTTCATCGATAATGCACCGATGGATGACAAGATTCCGAACAGAAACGGAAACTTGGAATGCTAAAGAGGAAGGCAGGCGGGGTTCAGACTGGTCTGAATCGAATGCGATCAACTGTGAATCATTGGGGTCAATGGCGCCAATGGCAGAGAGCAAAGTTTTGCGCTGCGAAGGACAGTTTTGCAAAACTTCTAAAGCAGACATGGCTGCAGGAGACTGGGCTAAGTCGTCTAGGATGTTGTAATTCGACGCAGCGCGAGCATTGGGATTACTGTTGATGCGACAAAGTGGGAAGCGAGGTGCTTTGGAAGCGCCATCAAGTGAAGCCGGAGGTATACGTAACGTTTGATCTGTGGGATTAACGTTAGTGTTCTTGTCGGTGGGAGGGGCTTCAGAGGTGGAGCCATATTGGTTCCAACGAGTTTGGAGGTTAGCATCGGCAGTCGACATCATCAACAAATGGTGAGTACCTGAATCGAACATGGGTTGATCAGGGGCTGCATAAGTGATCTGCTGTGGTGGCACGTTTCCCTGAGGGGGGGCTAACGGCTGAGTGTTCACTACACCCTGGTTTGGAAAGGGGTTTTGCAGCACCAAAGGTTGATGTTGAGGTGGTGGAGGGTTGGGTGGTGGCTGAGGAACCGCTTGCCCTTGACGATGGGCATCGTTGGTCCAGAGTTGCCGAGCTCGCTCCAAATGTGGGCAAGAATGCGTGTAATGACCATAGACCCCGCAAATAGAACAAGGGTGGTTTGTTCTGAGGTTATTATTTCTAGGCTGCTTAGGATTCCGATCCGGATTGCGGTTGGGAGGAGCAGCATTGTTATTTTGCGGAGGATTGGGAGGTGGAGGACCTTGCTGATGTTGTTGGTTATTACCATGGTTATGACCTCTACCACGGTTCTGTTGCGCACCTTGGTTGCGCTGGTTGTTTTGGTATTGGGGCTGATGTTGTTGTGCGTACACGTGCCCTTGAGCATTGGGGGGATTCTGAGGAGCCGCAGGTGCGGGAGCAGGTTGCGGTGGATAGTACGCAGGTGGAGCTGGAGGTGGTCCAGTTGCCTGCTGGGGTTGTTGGTAACCCTGAGCTATTGGATAGTACAATGGTTGAGGTGGAGCTGGTGCAACCTGTGGGTAATGCATGGGCTGTTGTGGGAACTGCATGGGGGTCTGTACCGTAGGTTGAGCATAGTTTGTAGGAGGTACATATGCTGATGGCGCTTGGCCATAACAATGTTGTGGACAAGAGGGTCCATGAACGTGATGGGTCTGGTTTGTTGGAGCATAAGAAGTTGTCGCTCCGGAACTCGATGTAGCCCTAGAAAGGTCTGGGTCGGGCATGGTGCTCACCATACTGAAAGGTTTTGCTTGCGGTGTAATTTGGCCAATAATGCCATCAGCGGCATGTGATGCCCCCGGTGTGTCACCGCGTGCAGAGTCACCTCGTGGGGCGTCCGGTATGATCGTGTATAAGTAACCCGATTGAGCGTAGATGAGATCAAACTGTTGGGCCTTGAGGATGGCCTCTTCCTCAGACTGGGGTCTTTCAGATGCTACATCCTTCGCAATGAGAGGAAGGAGGGATTTAAGGAACCAGTCTAAAAAGATTCGGTCGTCTAATTTGATCTTGCATAGGCTTCGGCGCCGACGCCAATCATGGATATGGTCAGTGATATGCGTGGCCGTGTTCTGTTTGCAAGACAGTAGGATCTCGACGCCCGCATCGTAACGGACAGGTAACTGGAAGAATTGTAGGAAAGTCGAGGCAAGGGAGGTAAATGTGGCATGCGTCCCATGGGGCTGCTCGATATACCATTTGGCTGCGGAGCCAGTGAAGGTGCGTTGTAAAAGCCGTAGGCGGATTGAGTCATCCACTATGGAGTTGGAGGAACACCATAAATGGAAGGACATGATGTGATTTTGGGGGTCTTCTCCAGCCTTTCCCTCAAACTTAGGGATGTCAGAGGGAAGCTTAGTGGGCATATGGGGCCAAGTAGGATCATGCCTGATGGGGTCATTTGTGAGACTAGCTAAATCTGGCAGGTTGAGACTTGCCATGTATGGTAGACTAGCGGATGTGGTGACCGGAACCGGGACCTGCCTAGCCATTGTGGTATGGTGTAGGGGTCCAGTAGCGCCTATAGGTATGCTAGGTATGGAGGGTATGTGCCCTCCAAAAGGTGTGGCCTGATATGGGTTAGCGCTCCCAAGTGCAACTTGGGTTACACTTGGGTTAGGAATCGCAGTAGGGATTCCTGGTATAGCACTACCGAGTGCAACATGGGTTACACTTGGGTTAGGAATCGCACTAGGGATTCCTGGGATAGGGTTTGTGGAAACCGAAGGGGGTATGACCCCCATGTTGGGCATGCCCATGATAGGTGGTGGTCCTGTGCTAGGCATTCCTGAATGTGGAGTGTTACCCATATTGGGCATACCCAAGGGGGTGGCTGTTGCCGTTGATGGTACTCCCGCAGAAGGGTCTGCGGATGTCTGACCTATGGTTAATGTATATAGTGGATCAACTGGTGTTCCAGACATAATTGTGGTTGGTGGTAACTCTGTGGGGTTTTCGGATTCTACCTCCAAATCAAAGGTGAAGTGGGGTATGTCAGAATCGGATGACCGTCTAGATGATCGACGATGTGTCGAATCAAGGGATAATGCTCTGCGTCCGTGACGTGGAGAGCCAAGTGGACTAAACTCTGGGAGTTCGCCCTGTAGACGACGAGAACGTCTAGAATTCTCAATGGTGAGAATATGTTTTTTTATTTAAAAGATTGTTTTAGGTATCAGGTGGTGATATATATGTAAAAGACTCAAAACCCTAATGCAACCAAGGGTGCATAAAAAGGGGAGTGAAAAAAGAAGGCTCACAGGCCAAAAAATCAATCCTCAAAAATGCACTTATCCCAGCAGCTGTGCTACAATAAGTGGAGGAATGCAACAACCGGTCAGAATACCAACATGCAAGCGGCTTCTAGAAAAAATAGGTGTAACTAGACTCAATAGGTGGTAAAGATCATGCAAACACCTAATCTAAAAGTATTGTGACTCAAACAGACGATATCCCCTGCAAGGTGATGAAATCCAAGTCAGACAATATGAATGTTGAGACAACGGCTAGATATCCCCCTACCGGGAGGGACACCGGGTAATCAATCCTAAAAAGACAGGCTACTAGGATACTCCGTTCATGACGCGTCGAGAAAAGGTAAATCTGCCGTTTGGTCCTTTGATCGCAATATCCCAATACAGGGATATCCCGAGAACTGCGAATGGTAGCCCTTCGGTTACTGAATGGGTTTCGGTATCCTACTCAGGCTTCCGGAACCATCCTCGCGACTTCAACCCTCCTAAGGGAGAGGCCTTCCCACAAACCGGTTGTGACCGCGCCAAAAAGTACTAAGAGATTTTAGCTCCCTAATTGGACAACTTCTATGTCTCAGATGTATGAACTGAGGGGTGTTATTGGAACACCTATCCCCCCAATACTACCTAGCTACAAGAATTCTTTTAGTGTTCCCCAAGTGGGGTTAAGAATGTGTTCAAATTAGGGTACTTTTTAAGTCTTTGTTCAATTAAGTGATCGTGTGAGTGCACGTGAGGTGTTGTAAACTGAACTTGAAAAAATTAAATGCTTTTACAAGAAATTTTCAAAAAATAAAGGATTTTTCGAAAATAAAAAGCAAATATTTATGACTTTTTCACTAAAAAGGAATTTAAATGCTTTTCAAAAAATAACTCAAAAAATAAAGGATTTCTTGGATTTATGAAAGCAAATAATAGACTTCTTTTTAAAAGAAATAATGGATTTCTTTGTTTTGAGAAAAATTGCTAAGGGCAAGATTTTAAAGAAGTAAACAGGAAAAAATTTGAATCTAGATGAAAATGCAATAATGAGTCTTTCTTTCACTTTCTTGAAAATTTTTAAAAAGATTTCTAGATATGCACTTTAAATAGTAAATTTTTTTTCTATGGCTGTAAGATATGGAGAATCAATACTGTAAAAAATGTGCTATGGGCAGAAAGTACAGTAAAAAATATTTTTCAAAATCGGGATGGCCGAATGAAAAAATTCAGCCGCGCGGGTTTTGGACGAACAGCCGCGATGGGCCGCGCGGGTTTTGGACGCACAGTCGCGATGGACCGCGCGGGTTTTGGACGCATAGTCGCGATGGACCGCGCGGGTTTTGGACGCACAGTCGCGATGAGCCGCGCAGGTTTGGGCCACACAGTCGCGATGAGCCGCGCAGGTTTTGGCCGCGCAGCCGCGATGAGCAGCGCGGAAAAATGCAGAAAAGTCGCGATGGACCGCGCGACTGTCTGTAAAAAATCCGCGATGGACCGCGCGGAAAAACGCAGAAAAGTCGCGATGGGCCGCGCGACTGTCTGGAAAAAAGCCGCGAGGCGGAAGCCGTGCACGGAAACCGAGAAACGAACCCGAAAATTGAAAATTTCGGGCTGTTTAAGGGGCCAAATCTCAGAACAGCAATGGATCTGCTGTCTAAGATGGTAGATCTATGGATCTAAAGACTAAAAACTCATAAAAAGTAAGATTTAATGGCAAAGCTAGAGATCTAAAGTTCAAACCCCAGCGGAGTCGCCAAAAACTGTTGGCTTGGTTTTGCAACCAAGCTTAGTGCTATGGGCACCTGCTAACTAGTAGCAGCAGTTTCAATAGAAATAAAAACAATAAACTAAATAAACAATACTTTTCATGGATCTAAGCAAGAATCTAATCAAATAATTTAAATATTTCAAAAATCAAGAACAAGAAACATAAGAAATAATTTTTGTATTGAAAAGTGGGGGGGCAAGCAAGTGCTTGCGATATTACCTTCAATGGTGAAGGTTGATGTTGAGCAACTCCCAAGATGAGTAGCTCCAAACTCCAATAGGTCTCTTTCTCCAAGGTTTCTTCAATGGCTAAAAGTGCTCAGGGGAGATTTCAGCAGCATAAGGATGAGATAATGGAAGGATGTGAAATGAGGAGCCCCTACCACCTTTTTATAGGTTTTGGTGGTGAGGAATATCATTTGTGGTTTTGTGGAAACCAATGGTATTGACCAACATAGTTTAGGTAATTTTCCCTCCTTTTTCCTTTTTTGAATAAAAATAATATTTTAATTCCCTTTTTAATATTTTTGGGAATTTGGACCCTTTTTGAGGGTTTTTTATGATTTTCTTGGAAAAATAATCTTTTTTAATGGAAAAAGGGGTGTACTAAGGTCTTTTGGTGACCTTTTGTTGGTTTCAGAGGCTCAGATGGTGGAAAAGTGGACAAATGGGTCATGTGAGTAAGGGAATGAGCTAGTGAGCACTTTTTAGGTGTTAACAGTGCCCCCTGGTCCAAAAAAGGGGGTAAACTATCACTAGGGAGACGACCGTTCAAATACTTTAACAAGCGTGAATGCGACAAGTTCGCTTGGAAATCTTTTCATATTTCGAGAGCCTGAAAAGATCTTAAAGATAAAATTCAGGGGGGTTCCTTTTCCGTAGGAGTTTAATGAGCCCAGAAAAGTGATAAATCGTAACTCAGTGACTTATTCTCATGGTTTCACGAGCACGAGAAAGAACAAAGAGTTAGCTCATCATCATTAAATAATTGAAATCTAACGGGTGAAAATAACAACAAAAATACTCAACGGGTTGTTCATACCTGAGATGATCGCTACAATGCGAGAATGGCGCAAATGAAACATTTAATGTCTCCTGCATACTTGAAAACTAGGTCAAATAGTCAACCGGGCGTTCAAATGCAGTAAAATAATCCAAACTATAGCAAATAACCCATAAAGCATGTAATATTTGAAAAAGAATATTCCCTTTTTGTTTATAAAATAGAAAAAATGACCGAACATAGTTACCATTGTCATTTGCCAAAATTGGGGAGAAGAAAGTGCCATTTGGAGCAGAATTTCATTCGTCGATTGCCGGAGCTACGAGCTACCGTTTCATGCACCATCAGGAGTAGGTAAACCTAAATCTCAGCCAGCATCTTTCTAGTGGTTTACAATTTCATTTTTTTGTCCATTTTTTAGGTTTTTGGGTTGATTTGTGAGGGGATTTTGCACCCTCGGGTCGTCGCAGGTCTCCCTTACGGGAACTGCGATGAGCCCGGGTTGTCGCAAGTCCTGTAATGGCGTCTTGCGACGATGTCACCCTGTCATCAAAGACGGGGTGTGATGACGAAAATGTCTATCTCCAACATCAAACCTAGCCCACAAGAAAAACTTTTGATGGTTTGGGTGAGTCTTAATGGTGTTTAAATGCTTCCCTTGACAGGTTTGTGGCCATCACCATGGTGCTAGAATGGTGTGAGCATGAACATGAAGTGGAATATGTACAAGCAACAAATGATCCATTGTGTGTGGAGGCGTTTAGAAACTGTGGGTTGTTGAAGTTCTTCAAGGTCCAGGGCATGAGGCCCAAGTCCCACTACTGGAGCACACGCTCTGGAGTTGGGATGCAGCACAACAGTACTTCATGATCGGGGAGCATGTATTGACTATAGATGTTGATGACATCTATTTCTTGACAGGATTATCCCGGAGAGGTGATAATGTGTCTCTCACCGGATCACACAGGAGTGACTGGACGGTATGACTTGATTTCCTAGCACTGTACTCCACATGCTCGTGCCTCTAGTGGGAATATTCCCATTAAAGAGGTTCGAGAACGTCCACTGTGGGTTATACTCTTCACCATAGTGAGGATAGCAGGGAGCCAAGCGGCTCATCTGGCTACCAAGTCCCAAATGTTGTATGCAAAGGACTATATGTCTTTGAAGGATCCGCATATGACTCGATGGATGGAGGTGATGGCCCACCATGGTGGCGGGGGTCCGATCATCGGGTACGGTTCCAGATTCTTCACCTGGATGGAAGGCCAGCTAGTTATGATCGAGGATTATTTGTACAATGGTACAGACTTCAGGGAGGATCCAGACCTAGTGTTGCTTGAGGGAGTAGAGTGGCGAGAGATTGGTAAGAACAATGACCCTTGTACTTTTTCATTTTGTGTATTTATAATTTTTTTTGTGTAGTGCAGATGAGTTAATAACATGTGTGTGTAGATGTGGGCCTTTCACGACCGGTGGCAGTTTCACTTCTCGCAAGGAGGGGAGAGGCACCACCAGTAGCCCCAGTCATGCATGATGCCATCGTAGAGATGGAGGATGTCTATAAGAACCTTACCAGGTTGACATTGGACGTTCCAGATCCAATAGTGCATGAGCTACTGAGGCCAATGCAGAGGTACACGGTTGGCGTGACTTTGTGCTTCAATGAGCTGCTCCGCAAGGTAGCGAGAGCGGTAGACTGCTTCCACGGTCAGCAAGCGAGAGCTGCGAGACCCAGGGGTATACGGGCCAGGCGTTAGGCCCCATGATATTATGTATGTACTGAGAGCTTGTGAGCCTCAAAATTTGTACTACTGAAAGCTATGAGCACTAGTACAAAATGAGAGATAAGTGACCAGGTGACCAAAAAAATTGGTCACCACAATTTTTTCAAGGGATAAATGACCAAAATTGAGAAATTTTAAGTGAGCTAACTAAAAATGACCAAGATAAATGACCAATCTGGTCATACGATAAGAATTAAACTAAAAATGACCAATTTGGTCACATGATAACAACTAAACTAAAAATGACCACATAACAATTGGTCATTATTTGGTCATTTTTAGTTATGTCACTCAGACAATGAAAAATAATTACAATTTTGACAAAGAATTTGTACAATTTTCTAAATTTTAACACTGCAGATGGATTGCTCTGAATCCATCTACAGTGTTAAAATTTAGTAAATTGTAACATTGTAGATGGATCCAGAGACACGAGCTAGTGTTGAAACATGATGTCATAGGATGATCAGGATGTTTTAAAATTTAATTAGTATATAGTATATAATACTGATCAGGTGAAAAAATCGAAAGCCTCATCTTCATCCCTAGAGTTTGATTTATTTTTTTTCATAATAAATGAGATGGAAAATTGTAGGTCAGATGGTGGAAATGTTCTCATAGATGGCATTAATCAAATGGTTTTAATTATGTTGTTTAGGTGAAGCTGCAGTTTTTGCTGAAGGTGCTTTTCCGTTACAAGATTCCAAAGCAGATCTCAAATCCGATTGGAGTTTCTGGTTTCAAATCTTCAAGTATTTAATATATCGTCAACCGTTATAGTGACCTTCCTATTCATAAATTTCTTTTCTATAATTCTTAAACTGTTATTAATATTGGTTTGCACCTTTCTTTCTCTTGCAAGGTATCTTCGGATTCCGATTATGGTCTCTTCTGGTTAAGTTAAACCACAAGTCGGCCAACCATAGGTAAGCAACATGATATATGACGGCTTATACTCTCCTTATGGTGGCTGGGTCTTATGTCGATGCAAAGGTTTCCGAGGTTCTTGCTCTGTAAACCCTATCGATGTATTCATGGTGAGATTTATAGTTCTTCTATGTTTGCATAAACTAGTAAGTTTTCAAGGATTACTCTACTCAGGTCTCGAAACTGGGCTCCATAGTTAGTTGGACTATTTTATGTAAAGAAGAAGAGAAATTTATTAACAACAGTGGCTTGAGTGCCCTTATTAATATCCCTATCGGCGTTCCCATCTGCATTTTTTGCAGATGTGCTAGTAATATTTTTTCCCAAGAGGGAAGGTTAAAGGTCAATATCACAACAAATCAACCATTATATTAGTAAAAGGCGTCAATCTTTTATAAATACCCTATTATCATAAATATTATAATATATAAAATTAATATAGATCCCTTTTAATAAGATTATGATATATAAAATTAATATAAATCTATTTTAATATTAGAATTTTGAAATATGAAAAAGTTATCTTTTTAGTTTTAAAATAATTTTCTCCATATAAATCGATAAAAAAAGATAAACAAAACATATCTTTGGAAATATAGTTCTATTTAACTAAATTACCAAACAAATCCAAGTGAAAATGAATAATAATAATTATTTAATATAATTTTAAGAATTTAGCTAAACACTATTATTATTATTATTATTAATTTAACTTGATTTCATATGCTAGATTTACCCGCCCATTTTTTCTCCAAAGGCGGTGAGGGTATTATATAAAAGTCCAGGGGAAAAATATAAATTGATAAAAAAGAAGATAAACCAAACATATCTTTGGAAATATAGTTCTATTTAACTAAATTACCAAACCAACCCAAGTGAAAATGAAAAATAATAATTATTTAATATAATTTTAAGATTTTAGCTAAACACTATTATTATTATTAATTTAATTTGATTTCATGTGCTAGATTTACCTGGGCATTTTTTCTCCAAAGGCGGTGAGGGTATTGATATAAAAGTAGATGGGAAAAATATTTGTATCATAGAAAAATGGGAAAAATATTTGTATCGTATATATATATATATATATATATATATATATATATATATATATATATATATAAGGAAATGGAAGATAAATAAAAGAAAAATAAAATATTTGTCACGGTACAACAGAGCGAGCGAGGGTTTAGACATGAACATCACTGCTTGAAACCCTATGTTTCAAGCAGAAAAATAAAAGAAAAATGGGAAAAATATTTGTATCATATATATATATATATATATATAAGGAAATGGAAGATAAATAAAAGAAAAATAAAATATTTGTCACGGTACAACAGAGCGAGCGAGGGTTTAGACATGAACATCATTGCTTGAAACCCTATGTTTCTATTTCTTCCTGGATTATGATTGTATTCTCAACTTTCTAGAGTTTGGAAGTCCTTGCAAAGGTATATGTTTATGTTTCTTCCTAGATTTTGATCGTATTCTCATCTTTTGGAGTTTTGCAGTCCTTGCAAAGGTATGCAATTATTTTTCACTTTACCTTCAATCAATTTCGATGCTTCTTTATCCCTTATTGATATTTTGGAAAAAGTCTGGTACCTTTTGATTAGGTTTCTACAAAAACATGCACACTGGGTGGAAGCATTTTAGGGGTTTTAAGTGAAGTTTTTTTGGCATACTTGGCATACAAACCTCTGTCATGGCCTTTTCATCGATTTTAAACCCCTCTTCTCTGTGAAATATTCTACTCATCTATTTTCCTGTGTCTTCAATTTAGAAAAGAAGCACACCAAATTTTTTTTGACAACTTCTCAGACTCTGTATTCATATAATTCATATAAACGGACGGTGCCTCCTATCTATTTTCATAAAGCTGTTTGTTCCTGCACTTAAGTAGGAATTGTTCAAGACTGTCATGGATAGACAAATTGGTAAACATATTCCTTTGGAAAAGAATACTAGACCCGCCAGTTCAGATCCAGATCCAGATCCGGTGATCTAGGCCCACCCGAAATAAAACTGGGCTTATTTAATAAAGATATTATAATCCCAACCATGGTTCAGGCATTAGTTGGGCTTCCCGTGTGTTCTAGCGTGCCTCAGTAAAGATACTTTGAACCTAATTTTATCATTCTATGCTTGTATTTTTATGAACCCCATTTAATGGAACTGTGTAGACCTGTGTGTAACCATCTAAAGGAATCCTAGGATGACTTCCCTAAGGTTCGTTTAGGAGACTAGCTTTCCTGAGTATGATAGCTCATGAGTGAAGGTATTTCTTCAAGCCAGTTCTAGATTTCAGGAGTGAAATGATTGCCCATTTAATGAAAGACTCTACAGAATCAAATTTAAGGGTAGACCTAGGATAAACAACTACACGCTTTAACCTGGCATTGCCGCATTAAACCTGTATGTGAAAAGGGTAGGAGCAAGTGGTCTCCCACTAGAAAGGGCTTGGAAGGTTAGAAAGATCAAAGACAATAATCCATATGCATATATGTACAAAGAAGAAAACACCCATTGGCTTCATTGTGACAGTGTCACCATAATTGTGGTTGAAACAAGGTGGCGAAGTCTCACAAGAATGAACATGCAGGATTCTTTTTTGATGTGGAATATATATCTCACATAATTAGGTCCTAAACTAATATATGGGTACGCCCTTCCGTCAGATCGCACTCAAAGTAGTACAAGCCAAGAAGAATAGAATGGATATATAGCCATTCGATTTCTAACATTCCCCATAAGCTTCCTGCGCAATTAAATTTAACTAGTGTTGACTTTGATCCTCCTACTAGGGTTTTCATCGTTTCTCATATATATCTTTCTGTTTTGATGATGATTTCCATGCTGAAAGAGTTCAAAAACTGTTTCCCCCATGGAAAATCACAAAGCTCCTTCATTCCACGATACTCTGCTAGATCAATAGCTTCTTATTCCCAGTATTTCCAGTGTTATGCTCATTCAAGTGTAGAATTTATCTCAAGAAAACTTTTTCGTGCAAAAAATCCCCTTTTATTCGATTTAAATGTTAAAAGTTAAAACCTCAACCATCTGGGCTTTTCCTTCCTACAATTAGCTAAATTGAGCTGCATTCCCCAATAAATATCTAAATTCTTCACCTAACGTCCTTTATTTTAATATCTTCTTATAAACTAGTTACCTCCTGTTTAGCTTCCTCTCTACCTTTGAACTGCTTCCGAACGCCTTTCGTTTCAACACTTCACTTCCCATGGTAGCTAAAATTTTAAATTTAACGAGCCTCTGTAACTGTTGATTTCTTAGTTATCCATGGCTGATTTTCTCTAGAGGCTCTAATTTTATTGGTAAATACAAATCATCTAATCTTATTGCGTGCAAAACTTCCTTCCTCGAGCTTTAAGGAAAAAAGCCTCCGAACACCTTTGGATGAACTAATTTGTTGACGACACGTCGAATTCAGCCCAGATCCCTGATTATTTACACAAATTCACCTGCTATACAAAAGAACCAGACCTCCACGACCGTTATTTTACAAAAAACTCTCTGAAACGACCATTTGGACAGAGAGGACTCCAAATTCCTCCACCACGACCAATTTTTTAATAGAAGACCTCTTAATGTTTTACTCTTGCTATGAAATTTAAATTCTGAACTTTCTTGTAAGCCTGAAAGAAAAAAACATTTGCAAATTTTGATCATGAATATCGAAGCTTGATACATTTCACATACCAAAAATGCATTTTGGTTGAAATCTCATCAATCAGGCTGCATCTCGAAATCAATGTCGATAGTAGTTAGTACTAGCAAGAGAAAATGCAATTGCTCGTGGAGGAGAAGTGTAGTAATTTTCCCAAAATCAAAATCGAAGCATGAACACGTCCTTGTTCTCTCTATTCAATGCCACGCTTTCCCTTTCTTCAATTATTTCTATAAATGCCCAACAAGTTCATACTTACTCGCTTCATTGGAAGACAATTTGGGGAGACTTAAAAGAGGTTTGACATCTTCTAACTCACAGAATAATTAATAACAACATCCAACACTGAATCAGAACTTAAAGACCAAACAATCATAATCGCAAATTATGCTTCATGCGAATTTTCTACTTAAAATTTCAACAATTGTAAATCATATCCTAAGGGTTCGCCATGAATGTGACAATAGGTTATTTTCCTTTTTTTTTTTAAGAACTTCCAAATTTGATCTCTTACAGGTTATTCCTATTCTTCCAGTTCTTCAAGATGGTGCTCGAGAGCTTTAACTCCAGTATTATGGGGTCCCAATTGAATGAATGTGCATAGGACAGGGCGGGGACAGGTCAGCAAGGTCGAGCACAACATAATTTAGCCTAAGCACTAGATCAAGCATTCACACGTTAATAGTCACCAAATCTGCATAGAAAGTGCCAAAATCATTGCGCATTGTGGAAGGAAATCATGTCAAAATAAAGATCAGGGAAACCCTAGAAATCGAACTTCACTCAAGCAACGACTGATTATTAATAGAGAGGGATGATCGTACAAAATTAAGTGAGGTCTGGAATCCCACTTCACGCAAACAATGACTGACTATTAATAGAGAGGGATGATTGTACAAAATTAAGTGAGGTCTGGAATCCCACTAATTGGGCGAAGACTACAAGATTTTCGCAGGAAATAATATAATGTTGAGCTCAACATTTACATAAAAACCCTAATCATCTTAATAGAACTCAGGTCGTCTCTAATAAAAGGATTGTTCTTAAACCCTAATTATATTATAATTTTCCAGGTCAGCTCTATTGGCAGAATTTTTATTAATACTTTAAGTATGGATCAGCTTATGTGAGTCTTATCGGTCTACTAATGATGATCCTAGAGCAGGATCAAAACTGTTGAGGGCATAAAAATCCAAACGCATTTCTCCTCCCTTCATGAATAATTATCACTACTTAGTATCCTTAAGAAAGAGTCCCTTCTCTTCTATTGCCTTGGAAGAGCTAGGTCCTCAGTCACTCAGGTTCAAGTGGAGATCAAAGCAACATAAATATTTTCTTACTGACCTAAGAACGCGTTATCCGGGGTGTGCACTGTCATGGAGGGTTTATTGGTAGGCACTTTCTTGGAAGGATGGTTATATTATCATGGAGAAGGGTATATTCTCATTGGAAAGGGTATACTCTTATTGGAAAGGGGGATTTATATGGGAGTAGCAACAACACATTTTATTACTTGCATAAGTTGACACCTCCACAACTTGGTGAATAAAGAGCAATAGGCATGCTACATTGGAATTTTGTCTTGAAACAATCAAGAAAAAATCGATATGCTCCATACTTAGCTATTTAATCTTTGTCCATTGCTCCAACCTTAGTATGATATTCAGATTCTAACAGTTCCAATGATCGACCACTAACACTTAGGCCTTGAAGCTTTGTCCATTTCATCATGTATGCTCTTCAGCTTCACACAATAGCCAATCCAATTCCTATGGGAAAGCTGATACATCCCAGCCAAAACATGTCAATGGAGTCAAAATAAGGGAAAAAGGCTAATTTATCATGCGTGTTAATCACAAGAGCATCATGAACCACTGTGATACCTATAGAACCCACATGCCAATTAGAAGGAAAAAGAAGGTGCTTAAAATGGCCAAATGATATGCCAATAATTGTTAGGGAAGTTACAAAGGGTCCTAGTTGTTCTATAGAGAAGTTTGGCACCCGACAATGAACATACATGAGGTTGTCAAAATAACCACTCTTAGTTCTCCTTTGCTTATTATCTCATCATTCTGGCGTAGAATCTACATCAAAGTTTTGGGATATGCACTCAGTAATTACTAAAAGATTACCTATGTTGTTTTGCATGGGGCAACTTTTCAAGCACTTTTTAATCTTTGAAGGATTTGTTGAGCTGCATACACCAAAATTGATTTCTAAGGCTAGTGAAGGGGGTTCTTTTGTCTTCAAATTGATTTACAAAGGACAACCTGCTTGTTTATCCTAGTCACTACAACTACACAAACAGATGCCAATATGTGTAGACTTTGGAAGAGTCTTTGAAATTGGCCCTGTATTCAGGCCTACAAAAGATTCATTTACACACATGAATCTGTGTTACATGGCTTGATTTGTAAATAAAAAGAAAATGGCATTATTTTGAGGTGGGGTAACTTTTTTGTTGTTTCAGTCTTCAGATAATGTCAAAGATGTATTTTCTATATATTTTTTGGTGCTATTAAGATGCCAAAAATCAAATGTTATATTTTTACTTCATTTTTAATTATGAGTGGGATGCAGGTATTAGACATTCTGGATAAGTTATTTATTACTATCTTTGAAGGATTGAATGAGAACTACAAGAAGAAGCTCCATGCCATAAATCATCACTATCCTTTTAAACCTCTTAAGGTATGAATTTTGTTTTTTTCTATCGCATCTTTTGTTTCTATGCAAACTCAGATTAATATAGTGGTTGTAGGTAGTATAGTCAACCAATGGTTAGAAAGATATATTTTTACTTTATTTTTAATTATGAGTTTGATATGTTACATATGTTGAATGGCTTGTTCAACATACCTTGTTTGTGAATGTTGAATGGCTTGTTCAAAAAAGTATATTCCTTAAGCAGCTGTCTATTTCTTTACATATGTTGAATGGCTTGTTCAACATACCTTGTTTGTGACTCATATATGAAATTCACATATGTTGAATGCATTAGACCCTAGCTAATGTATCTGCTTAGAAAATTTTGGGCCACTGACATTATATTTAGTCGAAGGAAAAGTTACATGGGAACGCCTAGTCTTTAATTCTGGAATATTTTTTTCAATATTTGTTATGTGGTCATTAGATTTGACTTGCTTGAAATATGTGGTCTTCTAGATAAACCATCCTTACTTTCCTATGCAATATTTGATTGTCATGGCTATGGATATTTTGTACAAAATTACATTAAACAAAGACTATGAACATGAATGACATATTTTAATTTACACATGCAGAAGATGAAAGGTTTGAGATGTGCTTATTAGATCACTTCCTTACTTGCTATGGTCTTGTATATTGAAAGGTTTGAGATGTGCTTATTAAATCACTTCCTTTCTTGCTATGGTCTTGTATATTGATGATAGTTGAGGATCTAGCTCGGGCTACCATGAAAAAGTTAACCCAAGGAATGCCAGAGCATAGTAAATCCATGGATGCTACTGCAAAGGCTTATGTAGTAAGTTTTTTTTTGTGTGTGATAGTAATGACCTTTATTATTTTAAAGGAAATATTAGGGTGTGATGTATTTAGTAATTCTTTGCATTCTTTATTTCGCAATTCATTTTGTGGAGAGAGGTTTCTTATTGCATTTTGTTCTCTGGGCATGTACTTGTAGGTGAATAAGGTGAAGAAGGTAATGGAAAAGGTTCTTGCTCGGAATATTGGCAAGGTTATTGATAACATGATAAATACATGAAATATCAAAACTCAATCAGGCCTTGAACTACAACATGTATGCATAATTGTACATTCACCATTCACCATAGGGGTTTGAACTGTTTTTTTAGCCAAGCTTTTCAGTTTGCTACTCAACAATCTATATTTGATATGATTTCTACTTTGTTCACTAATATAATAAGGCTCTTTTGTGAGAGTGCTTCATTGCAAAAATCCAAGGGTGGTTTGTGCTGGAAAATTGAAATATGAGTTCACACAGCAATTATAGGCTCATTGGTATGGCAATTGTTGGGTGCTTACTGGTATGGAAATTGTTGGATCTGTCCTTAATGTCTTTAGGATTTATCAAATAATAAAATGCCAGTGATACCTAGCTCAAGAATTCCGATGTTTAAACTTTATTGCATTCCTTCATTCCTCTTTGGTCCAAGACAAGTTATAGTTCAAGAATTTATGTTTTTTTTTCTCATGTTTATTACACCAGATACAACTATGATACCATTTGTTAATCCTTTAGAATGAGTCAACAATTACAAAAAATAATCATTCTTAGAATAAGTGGCACCACCGCCATTGGTATTTCCTACCCCCTCCACCTACTAAAGGTATGGAAAGTACATAATATATTTTTTTATTCTTTGAACATTCATTATGTTATCATGAGTTGAATTTCACTGTAATTGTTATCAATTTATTTGCAAATAAATTTACTCCATGCATATAAGATTAGTCTACTTAGATTTCACCTTATTTCTATGTATAAAGAATCAAGATACATTATGTGTGATGAACTTGATGCATTCTTTGTATAGATTGTGGTTCAATAGCTTGCACTCAAACATTGACTTCTACTCCTCTTGGTGCACCATGACTGTGTATATCCAATGCAAGTGGAGCTTGAGCTTGGGGTGGCACTTTATGCTTTTTTCACATTGGTTTCAGTGATGGATGCATATATAGCATCATGAACTTTCTTGAAACAAATCCAAGTAAGGATAATGGGAGCAAATGCAAATGCCAAAAGATTAGGAAAAGAAAATTGTGATTCTTGATTTGGTACCACTGAGAGAAAAATTTGACAATACAACTGCTTCTTTATTTTTTAGAGATTTTGGAAAAAGAAAGTTATCATTAGCATGACCCTTTTTGGTGACTATTGGGTAATATTTGTTTCTTACCTAGGTATGTGACCCTTTTCCAGAATTTGGCAAGATGGTGTTAATTGTTGGAAATTTTATTCTCATATCAATCCATAAGGAATTCTATTTAAGGGTTCTAGCTCAATCGTAGAGCATTTGCCTTATAGGTAGGAGGTTGGTGGTTCGATTCCTCTGTTCCCTATGTATATTTTGAAACCACTAAAAATAGATAAACAACTTAAAAAATGACCAAATTTGCATATAAATGACCACCAGTACAACATGAGAGATAAGTGACCAAAATATGCATATAAATGACCACTTTTGAGTTGGCGATCGCTGGTAGCAAATTAGTGGTCATTTATCACGTGACAAAAAATGTGGTCATTAATTGTGACAATTAATGACCAAATCTATGACCAAATTAATGACCAAATTAATGACCAAATATATGACCAAATATATGACCACAAGATAAGCTATAAATGACCAAGCTAAATATGACCACATTTTTGGTCGCGTGATAAATGGCCACTAATTTGCTACCAGTGGTCACCAACTCAAAAGTGGTCATTTATATGCAGATTTTGGTCATTTATCTCTCATTTTGTACTAGTGGAGGCTTCAGATTTTGTATAGACTCACTGAAAGCCATCGTGCTTCAGATTTTTGTATCATCACTACTTTATATTGATATATATACAGACATTTTGGAGGCTTTATACATTATGTGTTTTAACGGATGAATGATGTGATCTTGTTTACATGTTTGCTTATACAGTGAGTTATTTACATGTTATGTCTAATTTTACAGTTCATGAATATGTTTTATGTGTGTGCAATGTACCAATCTAAGATGAAATTGGCCATCGAGTTGAAAACTATGTTCATGTCTCGTGGAATGTGTAGGTACTGAATGGATTCGAAGGAACTTTCTAGAAGACAAACTCGTCAGAAAAGACGGAGTAGAGTAGGGTCGCAGATGGCGTAGAACCGGTTAAGATGAGAGACCACCAATTGAGAGTCCAAATGGATAACGTGGTCCATACCCAAGGAAAGAGCGTCGGTTAGGGTTCCAATGACTGCTTGATATTCCACAACATTGTTGGTTGCGAAACTTAGACACATTCCTCCTGAGTTGATGAGCTCGCCCCTGGGAGAATAGAGCACCCAGGCTGCCGAAGCAAGGTTACGGGTATGTCAGTTGGCGCCATCCGTGAATCTGTAGCAAGTTACCATCTGCACACGTATACAAAACAAGGTATAAGAAATGAAACAAGACCTAAGCACTCAAAAATCAAAGCATCACACCACACAAAACACATGCCATGTACAATATATACAAAGTACTTATGCATGAAAGACTCAGGCATAGCACCTCTTTAGGTAAATCCCATTGCGGGGTTCACCTAAAGATATCCCATCGTGGTCTTCAAGCTCATAGGATCCCTTCTCTAAAACGCGTTTCACTATGTAGGGTCCATGCCACATGGACTCAAACTTTCCTGCCCCCAGCTTGTCATGTCTTTGGTCATATGTGAGGGCCAAATCACCCTCGCTATAGATGCGAGGTTCTACCGACTTGTCATACTATGCTTTGATGTGTTTCTTATGAGCCTCATTGGCGGCATCGCGGCGAGTCTCGTCGAGTTTCGCTAGGTAGAGGAAGCATTATTCCTCAGCAGTAGTGTTAGGGAGAAGTTCAACTGCAAGTTTGAGAGACAGAATCTCGCACTCAATCGGTAGGACTGCCTCCAATCCATAAACTAATTAGAAGGGGGTAAATCCAGTGGCAGTTTTAACGGAAGTTCGATAAGCCCATAGTGCTGAAAAAATCATGTTGTGCCAATTGGACTTGTGCGTACCCACCATGCGTTGGATCATGGTTTTCAAGACCTTGTTGATGGCCTCTACTTGTCCATTGGACTGCGGGTAGAATGGCGTTGAGTTTTCATGGTGAAAACCCAATCTAGTGCTCAATTCGTTAACCATGTGGTTCATGAAGTGAGAACCATGGTCAGTAACTATAGCTTGAGGATCTCTAAACCACACTATAACATGATTGAACATGAAGAGTGCGGCGGTTTTGTCGTTGTCCGTGTATGTAGGCATAGCCTCAGCCCACTTTGTAAAGTAATCCATGGCTACGACGTAACCATGCCCCCCGGCCGAGGTAGGCTTATAGTGCATGAAGTCAATGCCCCATTTAGCAAAAGGGCCAACGACAATAACCAGGTGTAATAGGGTTGGGTGGGTGCACTTCTTAGTTTGGAAGTGCTAGCATGGAGGACATTTTTTGATGGCCTTGATACAATATTTGAAGATAGATGGCCAAAAATATCCTACGCAAAGTATCTTCTGGGTTGTAGCCATCCCAGAGAGATGAATGCCACACGCCCCAGTGTGACAGTCATTTAAAATGTGTTCAGCCTATTCATGAGTGAGACAACGCCGAAGAATATAATCGATGCCACGACTTTACAAAGTATCACTGATGATCAGGTAATACTTTGCATGGTGGCGTATTCCACGGCGGTCGTCTCGCGAGAGTTGGGGACTGAAACATTGGGTCTGAAGATATAAAGTGATATCTCCATACCACGAATCAGACGTGCTGATGAGGAACAATAATTTGTTTGGAAGAGAATCATTGGACTCAAATTCTACATCAGGACGAGGAAGATCACAGATAAGCTCGGAAAACACCAAAGACTTTTTAGACTTAACCTTTTCGAATAGGAGATCAAATTCATGCAGTATCACAATCCAGCGTGAACACTTGCCCCCAAGCACCTGATGTGTCAAAACGTGGTACATGGGGTTCGAATCGGAAATGATGGTGGTGGTGCGAAGCAAGATTTAATGTTAGAACTTTTGGACGGTAATGACTGCCACGAGAGCGAGCTTCTCGACATTTGAATAACAAGTTTCAGAGTTGATGAGACCCTTACTTAAGTAATATATCACATGTTCCTGGGCATTGTTGTCTTCTTGAACCAAGACCATGGCAATCGTGGTGGTAGAAGTGGCAAGATAAAGGATATAATCCTTGTAGTAATTGGGCGGCTGGAGCACAGGGGCATGCGTGATAGCATGTTTTAGGCTTTCAAAATATTGTTGAGCTTGGTCATCCCATATGAACGAGACATCCTTCTTCATCATTCTCATGTAGCCCTGTGTCTTTTGTGTGAAATTACAGACAAAACGCCTTAAATAAGTTGCCTTCCCTTGCAAAATTTGAAGTTCTGTAATGTTGGTGGGAGGTGGGAGAGCGACGATGGTTGCCACCTTCAAGGGATCAATGCGGATCCCGTCTTTTGAGACAATGAAGCCGAGGAGGCGTCCAGACTCGACGCAGAAGATACACTTGTGAGGGTTCAGGAGGATGTTATACCGCCTGCATCTAAGGAATACTGTCGTCAGATGGTCAATGTGGTATTCCTGCTGCCATGAATGGGCAGGTACATCATCCAAGTAGGGTTCCACAAAGTCCTTCACATCGTGAAAGGCATACGACATGGCCCGCTGGAATGTGGCGCCAACATTTTTAAGACCAAAAGGGAGCTTGCGATAGGAAAACGTACCCCAAGGATAGATTAAAGCTGTCTTGTGTTGATCAGCGGGGTGGATCTCAATTTGGTTGTAGCCAGAAAAGCCGTCCATAAAAGAGAAAATGACACTTCCAACACAGTTGTCAATGATTTGGTCGATAAAGGGAATCGTGTAATTCTCCTTAGGACAAGCCTTGTTGAGATCCCGATAATCGACGCAAACACGAATGGTACCCTGATTTTTAGCTACAGGGACTATGTTTGAGACCCATTCTGTCAACGGGACAGGGTAGATAAAACTAGCTTTCAAGAGGTTTTCAATCTCTGCCTTGATCGACACAGTCTTTCAGGGGTGCACCGATCGCAACTTTTACCAGACTAGCTTAGCGTCAGGATAGGTTTGAATTGTGTGTGAAACAATGGCGGGGTCTATCCTGGGAATCTCCTCATAAGTCCAAGCAAACACGTCTCGAAATTGCTTGAACAAGGCCGTGAACGTTGTAATCTCTTCAGGGGAACACTTCTGTCCTAAACGAATGTGTTCCACTACACCAGGAGTAACCGATATGTCGACCGAAATGGTAGGCTCAATGTTGGCCAGGTTGCCTTCAAAGTCCGTTTGACATGTGAGTATCGAGGACTAAGAGCAGGGGTAGACATCCAGTGTAAAGATGGTGGTGATGATATTATCCACAGTGTCCAAAGAAGGAAGGAAAGACAATCGATGAGGGAGGTCTTCCCACGGAGGGTCATCCGCACTCATGATTTCCATAATGGACTCATCAAAATGAAAATTTTGGAGCAGAGGATCGGGTAGGGATGATGACCACTGTAGAGAATAGGAGGTGGAGGCCATAGCTAAGTGGTCCTCCGAGGCTGACTGGATATCCTTGTAAGTGAGTTCAGCAGGTGAAAGAGGCATAGTGTCTCCAATCAGGCGTGTTGTGGCTTCATCAGGTACAAGCCATGGATCAGTGGAGTTGGGGAGATATGAAATCTTAGAGGAGATCATGTTCACCATGGCAACATGATTTGGGGGATCCGAGGTCGGAAAAATTCCCATAAGGGATGAGTCCTTGATGAGGCCAACCCCCATGCTCTCATAAGGATGCGAAGTTTGTCCAAGTAATGGAACATTATCGCCCGGATGAGTAGCAGTGTCAGGTGTACAGAAATCCAGTTGGTCGACAGTAACAATTTGGCCTTGATGGGGGAATTGCATTATGTTGAAGACGGATGATGCAATCGCATTCATGGCATAAAACCAATTACAACCAAGTAGAATGTTATAATCTAACGGGGCATCGACCACTTCCACATTAATGGTTGCGGTTTTTCCCCCCAACTCGACTGCTAAATCTTGTAACAACCCATGAGGTTGAAAGCCACGGCCGTCGAATACTTTCAAGGTGGTAGGAGAACGGTTCAACTCGGGAGAGCCAATGGATCTCCAACATGAAATAGACATGACTGAAGTAGAGGCACCTTCGTCCAAAACAGTATGATGGATTTCCTTCCCAGCAATGTTTGTGGCAACTTGAAATTCCAACTGATGGGAAATCCACAGCTTAAAGTATTCTAGCCAGAACATGATGGTATTCGAAGAATCCGAATCAACCGCACCGATGGAAGAGAGGAGAGTCTTGCGCTGATTAGGACAGTTATGCAGGACCTCAAGCGTCGACATATCACAAGGAGCTTATGCCAGGTCCTCCACAATATTGTAGTTATGAGCAGCCTGAGCATTGGGATTGAAAACAGATTTTCGAATCGTGCTCTTGGGTGGACGCAATACTGACTCTAAAGAGAAGCATGCGATACGGTGACGTCGGGAATCGAAGTGGAATCTTTTTCAGTATTACTTCCAACGGGTTCCTTCGACGGGATAGAGTCACACGAACGAGAATGCATGTTCAAGTTGACGGTCTCACTATGCATCATGAGAACATGCATGGTGGAGGATGCTTCTCTTTGGGAAGGAGAGGTGTGTGCGATTAGTTGCTGATTTTGAGTGGGGAAGGGATCATTGAGAACTGTGGTAGTAGAGTTTCCCTTGATAAAATTCTAGACTTCGTCTCGATGGGGACATTCTTTTGAGAAATGGTCTCCGCCGCACAACAAAAAAGGATACTTTAACTTCCTCTTCTGTTTGGTGTCTTCTTGAGTGGGTTTGGGATCATGTTGGTTAGAAGATTTCTTAGGTTTCCCTTTGTTCTTCTTCTTACCACCAGACTTCTGAGATGAAGCTGATTGCACAGAATTCACCTCTTTGGTGGAGGCAGGAGTGGTGGACTTGGTAGTGTTGTTTCCAGCCTATGGTGGTGATGGGGGAGAACCTTGGGGGTTCGACGAGCCACCTGTTTGAATAGAAGGCTGGGAGGTAAGGGAACCAATGATGCCATCAGCCTGTGGTCCCTTGGGTGGTTTTGCAGGATCATATGTAGGGCGAGGGGCATCAGGAACAATTTCATACAATGTGTCAGATTGAGCATAGACCAAGTCTAAGTAATGGGCACGATCAATAGCCTATTCCTCAGTGACAACTCCTCCCATAGCTATGTCTCGAGCTACGACGGGTAAACGTGACTTTGTAAACCAGTCAGCTAAGAGTTGGTCAGGGATATGAGCCTTAATGAGATGTCGTCTCTGCCGCCATTCATGTTATGATCTGAAATATGAGTGGCAGTGTTCTAGCTAAGGGAGGTCAATAAGTCCATACTAGTCTCATAGAGAATGGGTAACTGTAAGTGGGTCAAAAGCAACATAGCAAGAGATCGGAAATCTAGAAAAGAATTAGGTGGTAGTTAAATATACCACTTGGCAGCTGGGCCGGTGAGAGTCCATTGAAATAACCTGAGACGGATCGAGTCGTCCGTCAAGGAGTTGGATGAACACCATAGATGGTATGTCATCACATGGTTTTTGGGATCCTCACCATGCTTGCCATCAAATTTGGGGATATATGATGGTAACTTAACCATAATGGGTGGCCAGTTATGCCCGTGGAAGATGGGATCGTTCGTCAGACGAGACAAGTTGGGTAAGTCCAAATTAGCCAAAAAGGGCAGCGGTTGGTTAAGCTGGGGGTACTGGTAGTATTGATAATGCATGTATGGACCGGTAGGACCTTGAATTGACTGATTGTAAGGTGTTCCTGGGGGAAATTGACCGTAAGGGGGTGTGCCACTAGGACCAAATGTAGGTCCGCTACCATAATAAGGTGGTCCATTACCATAATAAGGTGGCTTGTTACAATAAGGTGGGGGTTCGCCTCCACCGCCGGGAGGGGTTGGGCTGCCTTCAAATGGTGGGGGTTTGCCACTACCACCGGGATAGGATGGACCTCCATCGGTTCCTCCAGGAGGAGGTGGTGGTCCGCTGCTGCCACCGAGATAGGGTGGGCCTCCACCGCTGCAGTCGGAAGGGTAGGGTCCGCCCCCTCTGCCTCCACTAGGATAGGATGGTCCTCCGCCACCGCCACTAGGTTGGGATGGGCCTCCAACACCACCACAGGATGGGATGGGCCTCCACCACCACCATAGGATGGGATGGGCCTCCACCATAAGGTTTCCCCTATAGAGTGTATGGATTTCCGGGATAAGGTATCCCGTAGATTGCGTTTTCGGGATTAAATTGTCTCGACACAGGGTTAAGATAACCTGGATACGCTTGAATCCATGGTGGTTGAATTACATGGGATGGTCCCACAACATGGGATAATCCCGTAGTGGAAGGTCCAGGAGGTAAGGAATTTCCAACGGAAGGACCGATGGGAACCCCTCCTCCAGTATTATGGTTAAGAGACGGGGGTTTCCCCCCAGCAACAACTTGCTGACCACTAGCTAAGGGATGACCCAACACAGGTTGTTGATTATCTACTGTAGGATTAACATTACCTGTAAGGAAGGTAGGGGGTAAAGAATATCCTCCCCACGAGCTTTGGGGTGGGGGAGGAGTAGGTAATGTAACCGTGGTAATAACAGGCATGTTGGACTGTTGTCCTTCAACATGTTGGGTCGTTGGAGGCATAGAACTAGTCTCTTGTCTAGGAGGTGTATGTGCAGGAAATGAAGGTTGACCAGGTTCAGAAGTGGTCATGTGTTGTGCGGATGATTTCGGTGAATCGTAAGATAAAACATGACTTGGGAGTGGTTGATAAGAATGTAACGTTGGGTCTTCACCCCTTCGTGAAAGACTTTGTCTTCAAATTTCATCACCCCCGGTACGTAATCAATCCAAGTGATCACGAAGGGGTCCAAAGAGTTCTTCAAGAGTAGGCCAACTAGGTGGTGATGCAATGGAAAAATGGGCCACTGGGTGGCCTAGAGATGACATCCAATAAGCTACTAAACGGCCAACAGTTGTTGCACGGTCATCTTGGGGTGGATTTATCCATTCCATCGATCCAGGCTCTCTCGGTAAAATGGGAGGTAAGTCTTGTGGAGTAGAAGTTTGTGCTTATTCACCCTATGGGGGTGGGAGGTAGGTGAATCTAGAGGGAACATATGTGCTCCAATATTCAAAGTAGGTTTGTCTACTTCAGGTGACACGACCGTGGCTTGTGGGTCCATCCTTACCCTCAAAATTACCTCTTGGTTAAGGGGATATTCAGGTGATAAGTTCTGAATCCTACGAGACCTTCTCCAAGGAAAGTGATCCAGAGTGACTGAAACAAAAGTTTCTCCTAGGTCAAGCTAAACAAAAGAAAAGAAGTCCAAAAAAATCCTACACAAACTAAGGCTGCAAGCAAAATTATGTGATAGGAGTGGATTCAAAAGTCTGGAACCTCACGGGATTATCAAGGCTTCGTAACTCGCGATATAATCCATGGTCCAATAGTTATACTCGGCTGAATTTTTCAGATCACTAACTAGGGAGGATTAGGATCGTACCCTTGACCATATAACCCGACTACCTAATAGTACACGCGTAGTAGCTCTCCGAGTGTTGTTCTCGGTGTATTTCTCTGCCAAGACGGCCAAAAGGTTAACTCAGTTGGTATCAGGATTCCTAATGGTGTCTCCCAATATATGCAAGGTACATGGGAGCTCAAATACATAGTGGTGTTGTCTAATGCACAACCGTACGGCACGAGACCTTCCTATATACTACTGAGTACGTGAAACACCTTTCTATATACGCCAAGTACGCGAAACACCTTTCAATATATGACAAGTACATGAAGTACTTGGTGGGTACATGAAAGAGCTTCGATATACTTGTTTGGTACGTGAAAGAGCTTCGATATACCGATAAGTACGTGGAAGACTACAATACCCCCGAAATATAGTGCTGGAAAATAACGATAGATGCCATGTTTTACGATGCCGAAACAAGTCTCTAACTTACACACAAGTTACTACAAATTTTACCCTGGTTCTACCATTAATTTGATCTGGACGGTTAGGTGAATGCATCAGGTGAGTACATAAATGTAAACATAATGCAAGCCCTAACTATATGCAAAAAAATAATTTTCTTTTGATGAACTCTATGTATGGGAGGGAGAAATTTCTTTCCAAGCGATTTTACCAAATAAACCGAATGCAACACAATCCCAAATCTATCAAATTTGATAACAAAGTATTCTTTTCATTTTTTCCATTTTTCCAAGCAAAACTCAAAAAATCAACAAGCATGACGACCAAATCTAAACATTTTCTTTTGTCTTTTCGAAGTAAAACTTAAGATATGAAAAGAGAGAAATTCCCTATCTAGAGCACTCTAACTTTTCAATTTCACTATGATGGCTTAAAAGCATAAAAAACCAAGAATGCATATAATTCTTTCAAGCATGGAACTACTTTTGTGAAAACTTGATCTCATTCGAATTCTTCAAGAAGATGAATGATTCACAATTCTTGAAAAGTACAAATGACTAAATTTTCTCTCAAACTTTTCAAAAGACCAATTAATGATACATTCCAATGCATGAACCAATTCCTACAGTCATTTCCAAATGCACTTGAAAATCAGTAAAAATGATGCACCTTCAATTTTCCAATGATATGCCAAGATAATAACTTGATAACAATGATATTTTTAAGCACGAAAAACTTAAAAGAAATTTGATTTGCAGCACTCTAAACACTCAGGAAATTCCAAGAAAATGACAAGCACTCATATGGACTAAAAACACTTCAAAACACTCAAAACGCCCAATAAAACAACTAAATGCAAACAAAGCTAAGTGACAATCGCAAAAAGAAGTTTGGGATCAGATCCAATGCAAAGATTAGATCAGGTGAGGAGAGGAGGGACGACAAGGCTAAGTGGATGAAGATGGGGGAACTCAAAGTATCCACCACTACCAAGCTTAAGCTCATCAAGAAATGGGGCCCAATAAAAATCCACACAAAAACCCAAATACTTTTCAACACACTAATCAAAATAAGTCTCTAATCGGGTCTTGCAACACAAAGGGGGTCTGCACACCAAATCAAAACTCAAATCAAAAGATGGAGGGGGGATTCCCTTGTATCAAAATTCACAGATCAGCGTAGTCTGTGTTCATATACAGAGCGACTGCTGCAGGTCACCAGTGCGGGGATTGCGACGATGTCGCAGGACACTAGTGGAAAGGTTGCGACGACAGGCCAAAAGACAGAGTAGCAGAGTGCAAAAATGACACAGTGTTACTCTGGTTCTATTTCCCAGGTTGGACGGGAAAGATCCAAACTCAAGGATCAACAAATCTCCGAGAGATGAGCAATAAAATGGTTTAAAGATGGTGACCACAGACTCATAGGAAGACTGCATACTCTTCAAAGTGAAGATCTCATGGTGAAAAAGACTTAGGAAGCAAATACGATGGCTTGCAAAAGAAATCAAGTGAAAATGGCATTCAAATTGAAAACTAAACAATGTACTTCCCCAGTATGGTCTCCAGATTTGTTTGACAGACAATCTACCAAGAGCGGACTCAAGGCCTGATCTCCCTAGACTCAATGCAAGACTAGAACAAATAAGACAAAATAGAAATAACTCTCCTAGATCTAATTAGAGATTAAGGGACTAGATGCTTTACCTTTCAGATCGCTGACCCTTTCTCCTTGAATGCTTCTCCAAGCTTGATGGTCTTCAGATCTAGGCTGCAAAACCTGTCAAGACATACACAACAACACAAGTAGTAAAATGCATCTACACAATAATAGATCTAATTAAGAAGTTAAGCAGGAAAACTACACAAAATATCATCAATGCAATGAGATTTGGTGGAAAGCATTTATATTACTGTATAATAAGGGAAATACATAGAAGGAAGTGATTACAACCAATGACTTAACGTAGCAGTCCTTCTCCGATCAAGCCAATTCCAAATCCTCCCAAGGAAGTATGAGTCTCCCAATAGATGAGTAGGGATCTCTCCTAAGCCGATTTCACCAGCATGTATATACTATATACTTCCTCCCTTTGGTATGGGAACGAGCTTCACTTATATAGGACTAAAAGGATAGGATGGGTTGAGATATGATAGGAGAGAGATAGGGGATCTCACCCAAGGGCTAGGGAACCGAATGCCATCTCCCATATAGGCTAGGGATAGGGCTCCACATCACTCATCTTCGAGAATGGGCTCGAAGATGCTCTTTTATCCAACTAACTGACATCGTCACATGCTACAATAGGACAACCTGCGACGTCGTAGGTTGCACAAGGGTGAACTGCGATGACCTCCAAAAATAGGTCAGTCAAGCCCTCCAGTCATAGGAAACTTTAGGGATGTTTACACTAGGTCTCATGGTGGCAAGATTTAGGTGTAACACATTGCGAGTGCTAAGGGGAACGGTTTGTCTTCTTTCCAACCTACTCATATAAGTAAAGCCTACAAGATTCCAACAGCTAAAGTGCTCTTAACAGAGGATTGCGTGAAAAGTGTGAAGATTGAACACTCAGAATGTGTGAGAAAGATGTTGATCCCAGGAAAACAGTTAAGACAAAGAACTAGTGGGGAATATGAGACCAAGAACCTTAAAACTCCATTCAAGGTAGCTACCATGATTTTGTGCATAATATATGGAAGAGCCAATGGAATCCATTACAAGCTCAGCTGGATTCCACTATTGTATCATGTCATGATGCACGACACTGTGTTCAATTGGGATAACATTATTTTAGAAAATATAACATAAGCCCTAAAATATGCTCAGGAGGGAATCAAGCAAAATAAAGCTAAGTTTTATATGTCATCATATATTGTTGATTGTAATCTTATTAGGAATCCTTTTCCAAAGCTAGGATACAATTGGAATCCAAATGAAGCTCCAATATATGTGGCCTATCAAATTATGTGGGCACATAAACATGCTAACTTCTATAAGCATATTTGTGAAGAGTTCCTGATGCCCTTATATAAATCGTATTTTTGAAGAAGAACCGGATTGTATGTCAGATGAAGTACTCGCAGTGGTTACCAAATTTGGAGACTACTACTTCACTCCTGAAGGCACATATCTATGCATGTACAGAGGCTCAAAGAGCCCCTTGCTGATGCCTAAATATGTTACAGATTACATCACATTGAAGGAAATAGTGAGGCAAGTTTTCATCGATGGTGTTGGATACTTCTTGCATGAAAACGAGAAATCCTCATGGCCACCACTCCCACTTGTAGTTGGGGCATATAAATTCAACAAATTTAAGGGAGCAAAGGAATATGTGAAAGAACTGGAGGCTTATCACTTTGGAGGAATGGTTTTTGTAAGAAATGACAGCATGTAGAAGGTGGCTCAACATTGCTTGTCATGTAATATTAATTATGAATATGCAAACCACTTCTTGCAGGATGAAGAGGTGTATAGAATAGAAAGTAATCTTATAGATTTAAACAAAATATTTGGTAAGAAAGCATAAGCAAGTTCCATATAGTTAAATACATCAAAAAAGAAGATTTAGAAGAGGCAGCAAGGAAGAAAGCTAATGAAGAAGCTTTGGTAGCTAAAAATGCAAAGAGGATGCAAGAAGAAGAGTTAGCCAAGAATAAGGAAGAAGAGAGATAAAAGGAAGAAAGGGATGAAGAAGCACAAAAGAAATCAAAGCAAGAAGAGGTAGACATAATGGTTCAAAACAAGAGGAAAAGAGAATACAAGAAGAAGTGTTAAAGAAGAAAAATGAAGAAGAAGAACAGATCAAGAAAGATGTGGAAGATCAAAACTTACAAGAAAGCAATGATCAGTAAGACATGGAGATTGATAATCCTAGACATATCGATACTGAAGTACCTCTCACAAGAGGTCATCTTCCTTTTTCTGATCTAGGACTCATGCTATTTACATCGTCCAAGAACCATTCGGTTTCCAAACTGGAAACAATAGTCTTTGATCCAAAAATGAATACTATCATGAAACGAACATAAAATAGATTAAAGGTTGTTGCACAGCCAGATATCATTGCAATACAATAAGTTTCATTATTGGAAGGTATGAACAAGGACCCTAAATTTATGGCATCGGTAATGTTGTTGCTACACAAGACAATGAAGATAATATTCATAAGCTGGTGGAAGATGTAAAGAAGGGAAAAGCTAAAATGATTAAGCTGAAAGACAATTTGGTGTAGGCACACAATCAAGAAATTGAAATGAGAAGACAACGTGATGCTTTAGAATCAGAGAAAGAGAAAATCATGCAGACTATCTAGAGTCTGAGGATTAAAAAGACTCATTAAATGTACAGGTAGTGATCTTGGAAGGAGAGAAGACTCACCTTCAATCTCAAATAAGTGAGTTACATGACAAAGAATCCCAGCTAGACCAGCAGGTTGAAGCTCTTACAATAGAAAAGGGATCTTTACAAGCTCAAGTTGTAGAGCTAAATAGAGAAAATGAGTCCTTAGTGGAACAAATGAACTCTACTTAAGAACAAAGACAATATTTGACACTGTTCTATGAGTGTGCTTCTACATTACAGGAAAAACTATTTCATTCCCAAGAATTGCTCACTGAGAAAACATATGAATTGCAAGGGATGGTAACTAGACTTGGGAAAGTTTTGGAAGAATGTGCAACTACAAAGCAAAATATCACAGGAATCTATGATAAAATGAAAAATCTCATTGCTTGGAGGAAAAAGGATAAGGAGATTCCCCAACATCTGCCCAAGAGGTCCACTACTGAAGTATGATTGGACTTAGCACTCTTGGATAGTTGTCGAAGGGTAGAGAAAAATTTGCAGGATGAGGTGAATGATTCCATCACTAAGTGTGAGGATATCCACCATAGTATCTGCAGGTCTTTTGAAAAATTCTATCTACCTCCAATAGGTGCAATTGAATAAATAGTACCAAAAGAGTAGTGTTTGGCATAACTAAGGACTATCACGAATGAGAATATTGCTGCCATCAAAATTCTAGACACACTCATTGTAGAATATCTCTAGCAACATATTGGACAAGCCACAGTGAAGGCTCATTTCTTAGGAAATGGCGACAATACAACAACTAAGGGATTGAATGCTATGATCAAAGATATACCTTTTCATGAAGTGGCTTTGAAATTATTGGAACCACAACAATTAAATGTAATAACTTATGAGAGTGGTCTTTGGAATGATTACATCCAAAGTCAAGAAAATTCACCATCAAAGTGATGTAATATTGCATTTTTGTTTTTGTTTTGGTTATTTATGTTGCAACCAAAAAAGGACAAAATTGTGGAAAACAAAAGGTTTTAAGGGAATATGAAGTGATATGTCACCTGAAGTTTGAGTTTGTAAATATAAATAGAAGAGACTAGATAGGAAACATGCTTTTGGCTTGTGAAAGATTGTACTAATCTCACTTGTGAGAAACTATTTTCTTCTAATGAGAAAGATAGTTTTTGTTGGGTGAAGGCGTACATGGAATTTTGCATAGAATTATATGAATGAATGTGTAGAATTTATTTCTTCCTTTGTTCATCAATATGCAGTAATATATTTCCTTTTTCTATTGGATTATTCTAATGGTTTGTGAAACATCTCATTGTTTATGAATATAAAATGCAGCTCTATGTGTATTTATGAGTAATGAATGAAATAAATGTCAATATGAAAGCTATCTTTGTGTTAATTTTATCACGTGATTGTTAAATACATTTCTTTCAGCAACTATCTTCTGGGATGGTATTAAGCAGTTTACAGTCATTAATCTCTTCTAACATCCCGCTCCTTGCAAGGATAGGTTAGTTAGATTATAATTTTTCATTTAGTTAGGGTATTTTATTGGCTGATTGATAGTAAAGGGGTGGTAAGAAGAAAGGTAAGAACCTATGCATCACTTTGTGAGACATATTTCTACCTGTCAATCAAGTATATGCATAATCATATTCATTTAGAATTAGAACTATGCATTTGCATAAAAAATAATAAAACCCAAAACGGTGGATCAGACCGTAACCGATAAACTCATCACAAGAACATATCTTACGGTATCCAGACTGTAAACTGGACGGGTTCCCTATTCCAAACAATGAATATTCTAATTGAGAATTTTCATTGGAGAGAACCCCTATTGTCGACGCTAGGATTTTCTATGCGTCAACAGATTTGGCACTAGAAGGAGGGTCGCCAGTGTATGGATGGTAGAGGAAGTCCATTACCTCGAGGAAATTTCTCTGGTTCTCCACTTGAAACATTTCAACCCAAAGATTTGATTCTTGAAGCTGAACAAGAAACTAATTATCACGAAAATCCTAACTCTGAGACTGAACACATTGAAACTTTGTATGATGTTTCACACCAAGAAGTAAATAATTTTAGAAGATACACTAGATATTACGTTAGAAAGCTTGGAGGATTACCTGTAGTCCTTTTATTTCCTAGAAGGCATGCTCTTAGGAAAAGAGCTATATGTTCTGGTCGAATCATTAGAAGAATTGGTTGATTTATATTTACAAGAAATACCAGATCCTATCAAACAATTAAGGCCATCTTCTCCTGACTCAGTCTCTTCTCAGCACGCACAGTCACCTCCACATTCACCTCCAGAGTCTCCTCCATGTATTGGTCATATGGCTCATAATTCTAATAAAAAACCGACATGGAGGGCTAGAGGACCTCTGAATTTACCCGCTCATCTACATGATTTGCCTAAACATCAAGAGCGGGTGTTAACTAAATTTGATCCTGGAAAATGAATTTATGCAGATGATCATTTGAAGAGTTTTTATCTAGCCTTAAATTTGTTGGATGTAGAACATGAATATGTGGTGTGTCGTTTATTCCCTTATACTTTCGAACCTAAAGCTTCATCATGGTTTTTTAGTTTACAAACTGGTTCAATAACTGATTGGGATAGTTTTGAAATTTTTTTCTTAGGCAAATTTAGTGAACAACGAACCTTAGCATCACTTATGAAATAATTATTGTCTCTTAAGATGGATAAAAGGGAAAAAGTGCAGGATTTTAATCAAAGATTTACCATTGTTTTGAATAAGTTTAGTGCTACCTCTAAACCTACAAAAGAGTCTTTAATTGAATATTATACTACAATGTTACATCCATCTTTGGCTATGCTTGTTACGCATTCATGTAAAATTACTTTGAAAAAAAAAATTGAAGAAGCTAAGAAGGTCAAAACATATATGAATAGTATTGTAAAACATGCAGTGGAAACGAAATATAAGCCTATTCCTTCCAAGAAACCATTGTTATTGACAAATCCTGCTGAAGAACAATCAACTGATCTAGAAAATGTGGTCAAATTAGTTCATAAGTTTTCCAATAAGATAGTGGATTTGGAGAAAGAAAAGGGAACTAGTTCATCTACAAGAAAACCTTTTAAATATTTTTATAAGAAAAGAGATGAAAGTACAAAGCCCCCAACGAATGAGGTATATGTTCTTAATTTGAATGAAGTATGTATGGACCACTTTTGTACGTTCCACCAAGAACATCATTCTGACTTGTCCACAATGGATAAATTCTATGACTTTGGTAATCAATAAAATTTTGGAAAAACAACTCCTAGACAAAAAACATAATGATAACATCCAATCAAATGAGGCAAGGGAGGAAAATGAAGAAACCACATTTGTTTTATGGGACCGGGAACCAAATCTTGATTTGGAAGATGAAGAAGAAATACAATAAATTTAGAATGTACAAGTCTCATCTATTGATTATGCAACTAGGAGTAAAGGACACATTGAGGATCAAAACATATTAGTACCAAAAGGAAAAACAAGCAATGCGGCTCCCAAAGCACAAAATAGTACAAATGATGTAACTCAACGACCACAAAAGATGACAGAGAAAAGACCTATTAATCCATTGGAAGTTTCAAAAGAGCCATCTTTTGTTACTCATAAACAAGCAACCCATTCATCAAATAATTATGTTATAGCTGGAAACATTGGGGGAAATTATAATATGGTGTATGATATCATTGAAGATATTAAAAAGACCAAAGATAATGTATCTCTATTTGAAATGTGCAATTTTCCACAGCAGAAGAAAATATTATTGGAAGATTTGACCTCAATACAATGACAAGAAACTCTGCTAGTAAAGATAAACATCAAATCATCATTAAGTCAACCACTGAGGTTAACGAAGCTAGTATTGGTGGTAAATCTAAATCTCAGACCCCACTTTTTTCTGCTTACCTTTTAGATATTTAACTATAATGTGCACAATTGTTTGGTGGACTCAGGAGCTTCATCTAATGTTATGCCATTGTCAATATGTAAAAATATTAATGGACATCCAATTCCATCTCCCTCTAGGATTATTCAACTTGATATACCAGATGTCAAAGTAGTGGGAGAGATGAAGAATGTTTTAATTAGATTGGTTGTTTATCAAAGGGCTTGTCAATTCATCGATATAGTTGTGGTGGATATACCAGAGGCTTATGGTTTGTTACTAAGTAGAGATTGGTTGAGTAAACTAAATGGATACTTCGCTATTGATTGGTCTCACTTATGGCTACCTTACCAAAATAAGAAAAATCATATTAAGGTACTAAGGGAACCACATATGAAGTTCAATGTGATTGAATTGGAAGGAAGGAATGAACCAATGAATTTCACGTACTCCTGTATTTGGAAATTATTTTTTAGATATGGAACCTAGATGTTATAAGACTGAAACTACCAACCCTAACTTAGACACACAGTACGACCCCCTTAAATTTTCACGGACTAATGAAAATGAATGTAACATAGTAGAATTAGTTAATGACATAGATGTAAATACTAACTTTGATAGAGTAGAATTTGAATTTTGGACCTTTTATTTTGATGGCTCCAAGACACAGGAGGGAGCAAGAGATGGTTGTGTTCTTGTATATCCCCAGGGAAAAATATTCTTTCTCTCCTGTAGATTAGAGTTTGAATGCACCAATAACACTACTGAATATGAGGCCTTGATTCAAGGACTCAAAAGGGCTATAGATTTGAATGTTAAAAATTGAAAGGTTTATGGTGAATCTGAGATAATTGTCAGGCAAGTAAGAAACACTATTAATTGCTTCTCTCCACACATAAAGGGATACCAAGCAGAGGTATGGAATTTAATTTCAATTTTTTATGCCTTCAATATTAATTCCATTCCTAGATGACATAATTTTGTTGCTGATTTACTAGCTACTACTACTTCTTGTTTAGTTTCCCTTAATAATAAATGTTCTATTGAATTGCTTTTCTCACCATCTGTTCTAGATAATGTTACAAATTGGAGAGTGTTCAATGATGATGAGCATATTATTGACTTCTTAACTGATGAATATACATTCAAAGGATCGATTATTGATGAAGCTGAACATCAGTCAAATCTGGAAAATGTGGATGAAAATGAGTCCAAGGGAAATTTTATGCCGAAAGGAGTACATACTCTAGAGAAACTATTCGATTTGCATCATAAGTTCATAAAGCCAACGAATGTTAAGACCAATAGTTCTTCAATGCATTATGAATTGGTAAATTTGGGAACGAAAAATGAACCAAAATATGTCAATCTGGGAACATGTTGTTCACCTGGTGAAATGTACAAGTTCATTAAGTTATTTCAACAATATAAGGATGTCTTTTCTTGGACGTATGATGACCTAAAGACATATGATACTAGTATCATACAGGATTCCATTCCTATTAAACAATGGTTTGAACCATTTCAACATAAACTTTGAAAAGTGCACCCCACTATAGAACCCCTTATTAAAAAAGAATTAAAGAAGCTACTAGATGCCAAGATCATTTTCAAAGTTAGACATTATGAAAGGGTGGAAAATCTTGTAGCTATACGCAAAAAATCCGGAGAAATAAGATTGTGTGTGGATTTCCGAAACCTAAATAGAGCATCCGATAAGAACAATTATCCCGTTCTGCCTATGGAACAAATATTGCAGCTTGTATCAGGCTCATAAATGTTCTCCTTGTTAGATGGATTTTCAGGATATAATCATGTGTTAGTGGTTCAAAAGGATCGTCTCAAGACAACATTCCATACAAAATGGGGTACATTTTCTTACAGGAGAATGCCATTTGGACATATGAATGCTGGAGCCACATTCCAAAGAGCCATGGACATTGATTTTCGAGGATCAATCGACCACAATGTAGTCGTATATTTGGATGACGTCACAGTTTTCTCCAATAAGAGGGAAGACCGTGCTTTTCATCTAAAACAAATTTTTGAATGATGCAGAAAATATGGCATTTATCTAAACCCAAAGAAAAGTATATTTGTTTTTTTAGAAGGGATATTATTGGGACACGTCATTTCAAAAAAGGGAATCTCAATTGATCCCAAAAGGATACAAACTATACTCCATATTCTCATGCCCCACAATACATTGGAAAACCTATCACGTTATCCATTTTAACTAAAATGAACTAAATCCTATACATATTGTTGGGACAAAGTGTAATACCCCTATGCTTGAATTGGAATGTGTTGGGCAGGGCCCAAGTTGGAAAATATGCACAAGTGTTGGAAATTGCGCATTGCGACAGGATATGGGGGCAGTTTTGAGAATCTCGCATGGCGTGCATCGACAACGGGTAAAGCAGGATTGTGCAGGACCTGCGAAACAACTATTTTTGGTAAGAAATATAAGTAAAGGTCAGATGAGGAAGTGACCTATTTTGAGTAAGGAACATATTGAAGGTAGAAGAAAGCGACCTATCAAGGAGAGTGGCGGCAAGCAGTTGAGAAGCTAGGCCACTACACCGACGGTGATAGGCAGGCGGAAGGTGCGGAAAGGGACAGGCCATGATGAAGTTGTAATCGTTTTTGATGACTGCGGATGTCAGAAGAGCATGTGAGCCATGAGTGGCCTAGCAGGATGACCTGGAGCAGGTGGAGCATGTTCTCGATGGTGACATCCAGGCTGGCAGTTAGCCACGCCAGTTTTCGGAACCTTAGGGTTTTGGACTATTGATTGTAAAGACACGACCCACGGGCGTGATATATAAATAAGGTATTTTTGTATGGGAAAGGGTTACTCTTCGTTTTGTATTGTTCTCATTCCTGATTTGATAAATTCCTGTTGAGGAACATTTTGTAAAGGCTTTGCAAGCTTAGTGCGCAGAGGCCTATTGAGAGAGAAGAGAGTTTGCAGCTGAGTGCGCAGACAAAGAACTGTTGTACCCTTCCCAAAGACTAATATAACAACAATTCTTGTGGACGTAGCCTCCATCCCGGGGGGTGAACCATGTTAAATCCTGTGTAGTGTGATTGTTGTGTGTTTATATTTTTTTAACTGCTTACAATGGATGTCTGAATTCACATTTATCAGTTGTTGTGTTAATGCTTTTATATGTATTCGTCATAGGAGAAAGATGGGAATAATGTGTTAAGTATTGCATGGTTAGATGAATGTTGAATGTGCATTATTCTAAGTCTGTGAAGCTATTAGTTTATTGATTAAATCACATATGCATATAGAGTTTGGGTTGAATATCCCCTCCGACGCGCATCACAGGAAGTGCGCAGTATTATGTGCTGCATCTATCTATATCTGTTATGAAGCTTAATAATCTAAGGCAATAGATGAATGACTAAGTGTTAAGTGAGGTCTTCATCATTGGTTAATTCTGAAGAGGAAGCGGATAGGTCAATTGTGCTAACCTGTCGAAGTCAATTCTACCCGTACCATGCAGTCCTTGGATGCGCTGGTTGGCCGCGACGTAGTCTATCATCGCGCAGTATTCAGCCCGTAGCACAAGTCCGTAGCGCGCCGCGCAATAGTCCGTAAACAAATCATCACATCGCTGTGGAAACCTGATTCCACAATACCCCCATAGCTACACCTCGGGTGAGACCTCAGTCTATTCGCAGACTGTTGCCGAAAGGGCCGGTGAGAAGGGGTTTTGTTGGTTAAGTTAAACCACAAAGAGCCTGGGTCTATATTGGAAAACCTCTAGATCAGTTTGTAAGACAACAAATGGTTCCATTACTGTGCAAGAATCCGTGATGAGTTGAAGCCGGGATGAGCGAAGTAGAAGAAGTTGAGTTGGGCGTTGACTTTTGGTATCCCAACAAGAAAGAGATCTGGGCTTGGTGTGACAAGACAGAAAGAGACTTTGCCAAAAAGGAGAATAGAAACCCACATCTCTCTGACGTGCAGTGGTTGAACAAGTACCTGTGGAAAGATGTTCACGAGGTATTTTGGGCGTCTTTTGGAAATGAGCTACACGAGTGGTTTTCCAGGCTCGTAGAACACAGAAACTGTATACCACAAAGCGCACCGACTGAGTGGACACTATAGATTATTGAACATATCAAGGCATTAGATAGTTCATTTGTACGCGCAGTCGACTTCTGGGTCGACAGCACTCTACAGAGTTTTGTAACACAGTTCGCTCTGGACATGCTAAAGTCCTACAGCGCAGTCGAAAGAGAGTTTTTGAAAGGAATCAGAGGTAAGTACTTGAACAACCTCAGTTTATACATTAAAATGCTATTAGCTGAGAAAGGTGTTTTCAGAATGTAGTAAATTCTTTTTTTTGGAATCCGTCATGGTCAATAGCATTTTTAGTGACTCTGACGAAGAGACGCACAACCTAAGAAGTGGGAAAAGATATAAATATACACCTAAGAAGAATTCTAGTGGATCTGGACTCCATGTAGACATTGACTCCGAAGATGAACCTAATAGCCAAATCGCACCCTTATCTTCCACCTGTCAACCTATTGCGCCACAGAATCCACTAGTTGTGAACACCGCACCTTTCATTGCACATACTCACCCAGTTCAGAACCCCACAGTCGTGAACATTTAGCACAACACCACATTCATTTTTGCTGTGCAGAACATTGCGCAGAACCCTCCACCACCTAGAAGAAGCATGACTGAGGATATTAAGCTACCGATATTCAAAGGAACGGGTCTAGAAGACCTTAATCAACATTGGTTTCTTTGTGAAGCCATTTGGAATCTTAAACAAGTTCAGGATGATGCTGTGAAGCAAGCACAACTCACCACCACCCTTAGAGATAGGGCCTTGCATTGGTTCATGAAATATTCACAGGGACACAATAGAACCCTACCAGAAATCAAGGCTGCGCTAATAGAATAATTTAAGAAGCCAAAGTTGGAATCATAGTGTATAACAGAGTTAAAATAGATCAAACAGAAACCTAATGAAATAGTATGGGAGTTTGATCATAAATTTAAGACATTGTTGGACTAAGTAAGTTTTGTCATAGCACCGCAACAACACAAGGAATGGTTCATAGCTGTGCTGTTGCCCCATATCAGACAGTCGTTGATGCAACAGAAGGTGGCTTTGCAGGGAGAAGCCTTGGAAATTGCGATGAAGCTAGAAGCTTCACCCATGGGAAAAAGTAGCACTGGGATGTCTCAGATCCAGACCCGGTTGGCTACCCTAACACTACAACTACAAGATATCAAGAAAGGGAAACAAGAGAGACAAGAAATCTGGTGTACAGGTTGTAAGGGAGAAGGACACACTAAGGATCATTGCCCTTTATTTCAATATTTTCTTAACATGGGTGGACCAAATCCATTAAATACGAACCAAGGGACATGGTGTGAAATTTGCAGAAAAGGAGGACACCAGCCATAAGACTGCCACATGATACAGAAGTATGTAAGAACACCTAAAAACCTATATTGTAATTTCTGTAAGTCAGTGGTGCATGATGAGTCCAATTGCCGCACATATGACCTCATGTTAGAAAGAAAGAAAGATATTGAGCATATGTATGGAGGAATATATAGAGTCCAAGAAGAGACTCCACAGAAACAGGATAATACACAGCATGATCAGGGAGGATATAGAGGCCGTGGAGGTTACCGCAAAAGAGGAAGAAATAACGGCCCAGCCCAAGGACGGGGCCGAGGCCAAGTAATCTGTTATAACTGTGGCCAAGATGGCCATATGTCTAGAGATTGTACCAACCCATGCACTACATGTAATTATTGTAAATCCTTCGATCATGTCATCGAAGATTGCCCAGTGATAGAGGTAGAAATGCATAAACGGAAACGGCCAGAGGTGTCGAATCCAACCATTCAATTGATCGCAACAGAGCAACGACCTGCGGATCCAAGTATTAATGTAGTAACACGCATTGGTGTTGTGACAGGGAGAGATAGGGTAGTAGAAGCCTCAACTTCTGACCCTAAGCTGACCCCTCTTGAAACAATATGGATAAGAAAAGATGCTGGGAAAACACTTGCTTTCGATTTGAAGAAAAACAAAGAAACCTTTGAAGAAGCACGGGATATCTTCAAAGAATCAGCACCTAGATCGCCAAGAATCCCGTTGCGCAGCGAAATACCGTATGTATAATATATGTCGACCGCTTATGACAAAATGGGCACCGCAGCAGAGACATGCATCTCTGTTGCGCAGTTCCTAAGGAGCTGCATGAAACTGCTAAAGAGCCCAAATGCTATAACAGAATTGCAAAAGCTATTAGATCAGTATGAGCCACAAAGTGAGACAACAACGATTGAAAGCGCAGTTCACCAGATCAAGAAAAATAAAAGGACATGCCAAGAAATGAGGCTCACTGCACAAATTGAAGACTATGAAATGGATGAGATCATCCTTGATCTGGGCTCTGAGGTAAATGTCTTAACTAAGCAGACATGGCAGCAGATGGGGAGACCAAAGTTGTCATGGTCACCTACCCAGTTGAGAATGGCCAACCAGGAGAAAGTCATACCGTTTGGAAGGTTAGCCAATATTATTGTTGACATTGATGGAGTACAAAATTATGTAGACTTTGAGGTTATCGAAATCATGGACGATAGTCAACTTTTTCCTGCGCTATTAGGAATTGATTGGGCTATGGATAACCTTGCAATTATAAACCTCAAGACGAAGAAGATGATCTTCGAAGGAAAGCACCTCAGGGTCATCACACCATTGGACCCTGCCGATGGAGAAAGATACAGTGAGTCGATTCATGATGAATCTAGAGCTAAAGACTTAGAGCGACTCTACAAGATGACCGCTAATCAAGAAGAATCCAGAGCACATGATCTTGATCGCATGTACAAAATGACTGCGAACCATGAATACTATATTAATCCTACTATGGATGGTACACTCAGTTGGAGATGCGACAACTCTTGCATTTCAGATTCTGATGCAGGATTGGAGAATTGGAAAAGTCATATGCACAAAGTATCTGTGAGAAGGTGCATGCAGATCACGAAGTCTCTACGCTGGATTGGAAAGGAGGTAAGCCCAATTCCCGGCTATGATGGTTTTTCGAACATTTATTCCTTTATCAAAGAATATACTGCAGCAATTGCAAATGAGCATCGCTTACCAGCATTAGACATAGCATTGTGTGAGACACCTTCCAGATGGTGGGCTATGCATAAGGCAACATTGACCACATGGGATCATTGTAGAATCAAGATGCAGATCAGGTTTGCTGACAAGGTTACACTACCCTTTGAAAAATACAATGGACAGACAAACCCAAGGAACCATATTGAACTCTGTTCACAAGCATGGAAGGAAAGACCGCAGACAAAATGGGTACATTTGTTTGTGCACACATTGGAGGAAGACGTTCCCGAGAAATGGTATCTAGATCTGGAGTTGTGTAGAGGATCCACAAATCGAGACATGCTAACTGCGAACTTCCAAAGCACTTTCGGTTTTGAAGATGAGAATCCCAGCATTAACGAGGCTTTGAAGGTTATTAAGGAAAGGATATTCAGGCGAGATTGTCCACATAGGAACATGACATTAGAGGAATTCTTTGGAGTTGATAATGTACCTGCAAGACTACAGCCAAGATACACAAAACATAAAGAACATGCCATGGAATGTTATAACTTAGCTGAAGAGGTTGAAAAGAAAGAGGAAAATGATAGGAGAACCCACGCAACATAAACATACCTGAGTCCGAAGGTGCGCATGACGTAGAGGGACCTCCTCTAGAAATTCCATATATGAGCGGACCCGTGAAAACGAAGAAAGTGAATATTGGCACCAGTGAAGAGCTGAAGTTCGCAGCTATTGGATACTATTGGGATGATCAGATGGTCGCGTAGATTGCTGACATATTACATGAATACCAGGAGCTATTCCCGACAAAATTTACAGATATGAAAGGTATTCTGGGAGATTAAGCAGTTATTAAGATACCTCTTAAGCCAGGCGCGAAGCCTGTCAAGCAAAGGCCATATAGATTGAGTCCGCAATACAAAGAACGAGTTAGAGAAGAAATCGATAAGATGCTGGAGGCAAGGATCATTGAGCCCATTGAGGAATCTGAGTGGATAAGCCCAATGGTTGTCCAAGATAAGAAGACAAAAGGCGAGATCAGGATTTGTGTGGACCTTAGAAAATTGAATGATGCTTCGATGCATGACCCATTTCCTACTCCCTTCACTGATGAGGTGCTTGATAATGTTGGGGGAAATGAAGCATATTCCTTTACTGATGGATTTTCAGGATACCATCAGATAAGAATTGATCCAGCAGATAGGCATAAGACCACTTTTGCCACCAAATGGGGGTCGTTCCAGTACACAGTGATGCCGTTTGGTCTGAAGAACACACCTGCCATCTTTTCAAGAGTTGTGGTCGCAACATTCAAGGATTTCATGCATAAATTTTTAGAAGCTTATTTTGATGATTGGATAGTATTCGGGTTGTTGAAGGACCATTGCGCAAACCTTAGATTGATGCTGGAAAAGTGTAGATAACACCAAATATCATTAAATATGAAGAAGTGTATCTTTTGTGTACCCTATGGAATTCTGTTCGGACACATTGTGTGCAGACAAGGCTTGATGGTTGACCCTGTGAAGATCGCAGTTATTGTAAACTTACCTACACCAAATTAAGTCAAGCAGCTGCACACCACACTGGGCCATACAGGTTACTACAAAAAATTTATAAAGGGTTATGCACAGATAACCGTAGCAATGGAGAAGCTGCTCAAGAAAGATGTACCGTTCATTTGGAACACAGAATGTGAGCAAGGCTTTGACACATTGAAGGAGAAAATGGTAACTGCGCCGATCATAGTTTTTCTGGACTGGGAGAAGCCATTTCATGTTCATGTTGATGCCTCATGTATGGCATTGGGGGTTGTTTTAGCACAATCAAGAGAGAGAGGTATTGACCATCCCATTGCATTTTCGAGCAGGAATCTCTCATCTGCAAAGAAGAATTATACCACTACTGAGCGAGAAGGCCTAGCTATGGTCTACGCACTGTAAAAGTTTAGGTACTATTTGCTTGGTGTGCACTTCTCTATGTTCACTGACCATTCTTCTTTGAAATACCTGGTCAACAAGCCAGTGTTAGGGGGGGAAATCTGAGGATGGTTATTACTCTTTCAAGAGTATGACTTTGAAATAGTGGTTAAGCCAGGCAGATTGAACTTGGGACCTGATCATCTGTCAAGGATCGAGTCAGGAGAAGAGCCTACGAACCTGGACGAAAACCTGCATAATGTGTAGTTGTTCGCTATTTAGATAGTCGATGACTATTATAAGGATATTATAGACTTCATAACTACTGGATTGGCACCCATAGAGTTCACTACACAGCAAAAGAAACAGCTTGTAGTGTGCGCCACAGACTTCACTTTGATTGTCGGACAACTGTACAAATTAGGACCGGATGAAGTACTGCGCATATGTGTATTGGAACATGAGAAGCCATACATATTAGCTGATGCACATTCAGGAGCAACAGGAGGTCACTACGCAGGAAGAGCTATTGCGCAGAAGATATTTCGCGCAGGGCTATGGTGGCCTACGATTCACAAAGACGCAAAGGAACATTTCCAGAGCTACGATGTTTGCCAGAGAACAGGGAGGCCATCGCGGAGAGACAAAATGCCATTGAATCCATAGTTGACGTTACAGGCATTTGAGAAATGGGCCATTGATTTCATGGGACCTATAAACTCACCAGGGAAGAGAATTGGTGAAAGGTACATTATTACTGCAATTGATTACCTCACCAGATGGGAAGAGGCAAAGCCAGTAAAAGATTGTAGTGCTGCTACCGCTGCACAGTTCATTTATGAAGACATCCTTACACGGTTTGGATGCCCGAAGATCTTAATGAGTGACCAGCGCACTCACTTTTTGAAAAAAACTATTGAGGCATTGACAGAAGAGTTCCACGTTCATCATCAGAGAATTACGCCATATCATCCGCAAGCAAATGGAACCATTGAGGCATTCAATAAGAAACTGGAGAATGCGCTCACTAAGGTATGCAACGTGAATCAGGATGACTGGGACCTGCACATTCCAGCTATATTATGGGCATACATAACTAGCAAAAATTTGACTGGCCATACACCTTTTAGACTGGCCTATGGACAGGAAGCCATAATGCCAATGGAGTACATTGTTCCCAGCTTGAGAATAGCTTCTTTCACAGGCATGGCAGATCGCGATGCGCTAGATGAAAGGATTCTACACTTGGTTGGTCTAGAGGAGGATCACTTCATCGCAATTTTTCACCAACAACTCCAGAAAGAAAGAGAGAAAGCATGGCATGATCACCACATCAAGAAAAAGTCTTTTTAGGTAGGTGATTGTATGATAGTAAGTTCATGAAGTTTCCTGGAATGTTTAAAATGCATTGGCTTGGTCCATATACTGTTGTACATGTTACTAATGGTGGCGCAACTCAGTTAGCCACACTAGCAGGAGATAACTTGCCCGGCCAAGTCAATGGAAACAGACTAAAACCCTATCGGGAAAGTCCTCCTTCGCAAAACCTATAAAGGACTCCGTAGAAGGGAAAATTTCTAAGTGCCAAGTACAGTTGGAAGTAGGCACTCGAAATATGGAGGAGTCTGTACGTGTAATATAATAAAGAAAATGTATGTATCGCGCAACACTGTTGAAGCTGCGTGCGCAAAAAAAAAAAGACCGTGCAGTACATTTCACAGTCCGAATCGTGCAGACACGGCGGAACCATAACCGTGCAGAAGAGTAAGCAGGATGCACATTCAGAAGTGACCCTCATGAAAAAATGCCAGCAGGTCATAACGGAAACCATGACCATGACAATCGTTGGCCAGTTAGTGGGCCATTAACCAAATTGGCGACACTAGCAAACTTTAATAGTTAGGGAAGATGTGACACTTTGGAGCACCATAAAGGCCGAAGTGACTAACATAGCACTGGAATTCGGCTAGCAGGCTGAGCAATTAACGCTGACTTGATGGAATCGACACCCTGGCCTGCTCGGTACCTTTTGGCATTTAAGGAAACAAAGTTGGCACAATGATAAGGATCGTATGGAAGGAGCGAGATCATAGGCAAGGACTGGGTGATAAATGTGGCATTAAATGCTTCAGCGATTGCCGAAGGCCACGTTGCAGACTAGCTGAGGCTATAAATAGAACTCACCCAACCACTTATCTGCTTCATGAAGCAATTGAGATTGTCTGTTGGAACTACCAGAGAGCCGAGCGACTTGAGCAACGTATGAACAACTAGGTTGACTTACAGGAAGTGGTGAAGCTGTTTAAGCAATCAGGAATTCCAGGAGCTATGACGAAAACAAAGGGAGCCTCTTCCAGAACCTCAGCAAGGCAGGATGCAGGGGCAAGTAAGGGGAAGCAACCAGTGTCAGAACAGGGAGGATCAGAAGCACCAACGAGGAAGAAGTCGGCCACAGTTTGTGAACAACCCATTCACCTGGTGCCTCACTATACCCCCCCACGAAAAGATGACGCACCACCAGTGCACTTGGAAAAAAATGTTGTATATGAAATTCCGGTCCCAACTATTTCTACTCGGGTGAGGGTTGTGGAGAACCTACTGGGTGGCATGCCGAACTGCAAATTGGAGGACCATGACCTACTGGAAAACACGTTATCCAAGCCGAAGAATTATGCACAGTTCTAACCCGACGGCTACATTGACCGGATAGTGGATTCCCAGACTGGTGCCGAAAGCCTGCAAGTCCAAGATTGGATAATGGCCCTCCAACCATCAGGGTTGGTAAATCTATTGCAAATGCCAGATTTTCTAAAAGCACTGAGTTTTTGGGGGTGGTGTGCGCCTTATTGACTTATGTGCATGAAGGATTCTTATGGTTGGATAAGCGCGTCGACATCAATATAGACATGATACATCATATCATGAACCTGAACAAGAGAGGTGAGGACCCTGCCGACTTAATGGTAAAGAGGGTGCAGGATAGAGCTCTTTCCAACGAAGTTGCGAAAGAATTCGGTGTGATCCGGAAGGGACGTGGATTCCCGACCAAAAATATCAATGACCGCGCTACAAAATTATCGTCCAATTGCTCACAGGAAAGCTACTGTGCAAGTGTCAGTCGCCTGAGGTATCCATGGTCGCAATCAAGCTAGCATCTAACACATTGCACGGAAAGAATTATAATTGGTGCCAATATCTACTCAATGAATTCCTAACATACATTGAGGACACCCAGGATGATGAAACAACATTCCATTTCAGTTGGATACGCATATTGATAACCTTTGTAGGCTGGAAAGAGCCGGACGGGTATCAAGGTGTCCTAACCTTAACAGGACAGGGTCGTGGAATGCACTTCACTAACCTATGGGCGAGCCCGAAGGCGTCCAGACAGCGTCAGAAAATCGAAGTCTTTTATGTTTACTATCACCAGTCTGCGACGCGATTCTTCAACGCCGCAAATCGCAAGACCACTGAATGACACATATACATGCATAATGAGATTTATGGTGAAGAGACATCGGCCATACATTCAGCCAAGGGCTGACGCAGAGGAAGAAATGTGGTATCCAGGGTTCTATTGGCTGGATCGGGAGAAGATCGAGGAGATGATGGAGGGATGGGATGCGGACTAGAAAGTTCCCGCATCACTAGATGTTGAGTCTGATTATGAACAAAATGTAGAACCCACCTCGGAGAAAATTGAAGTAAAAGACACAGATGATGAAAACACCGAGGAGGAGAAGGAAGAAAAAAAAGAGGACAAGGGAGAGAAGAAGGGGGGGATACCTACAGGTACTCCCATTGTTGAGGAAAAAGATGTTGCGTGGAGTGAGCCTACAGAGTCAGCAGGGGGAAAAAGGCAGGCGCCTAAAAGCCCCACATAATCGAAAGGCCAACGTAAAAAGAGGAAGGTTGAGAGGCCTGAGTTCGGTTCCCAGCTACATCCAGATGATTGCGAGACAATCACCACAAAAGTCCAGGAGGTATGGGAGGAAACGCGAGCAGAGAAAGAGGCTAAGCAAGAGCAGTTGCAACTCTGCCTCATTCAGACAATGGAAACCGTGCAGACTATGGTCACCTAGTTGAGCTTAGGTCATCAGTCATCAGACTCCGAAGGGAATATGGGAGGAATGAGTGCGCGGAAGTGGCCACCTCACATAATAAGCCCCTAACCAAGGGTTGCGCATATCGAACTGGTGCACTTTATCTTCCCAAACGATAAGGTGCGCGAGGCAGTGAAAAAATCGGCACGTCTGGACCTCAACATTGGGTCATTAGTGCTGGAGGACCTGAATGAGCTACACCTGCAAATCTCAGAGGAGATACAAGAAAGAGGCATTTCCTCCTATGACTAGAGCGTCAAGCTGAGAGAAAATATTGAAGAACTCAGGAAGGAATCTGAGCGGAAAGAAGAAGAGTTGTTTGAAGTCCGAGAGAGGGACCGCAAGCTCAAAGAGTCCGTCTTAGCGGTATGCACGAAGATTCAAGAATGCACAGAAGAAGATGATGTAGAGGATATAATAAAGAAAATTGGGGCCAAGGTAGAATCCCTCACATCCGAAATGATACAGATGGAAACTTCCTACAAGGAGAATATTGCAGGCTTGGAGGCTAGGCACCCAGTTATCTCACCAGATTAGTGCGCAGCTCCAGCTGAGGAAGTAAAAGCAACCATAGACAACATTTCGTCAGAGGTGACTAAGTGCCAAGAGTTACTTGAAGGAGTAACTACGACATTGAAAGGTTTGAATGAGGATCCTGTGCTTCAAAATATAAAGGGGGATCTGCAGCGGACACAGCAACAGGTAGAGGCTGCAATTGCAAAGTTAAGAGTGTGCCGACCAGGGAGAAAATCCAGAAGTACAATGAAGTCAAGGAGCTGTAGAAAGAGTTGGTTGTGCTCAGAGAGAAAGAGGCTGCTACATATACTAGGTTGCAGCCTATTGAACAAGGAGGCCTTGAGTTGATGCAACAATTCGACGAGCAGTTCGTAGAACTTCAGGCCGCAGAAGGAACCATGAAAGAACAGGTGGCCAAGAAAGAAGTCTTGCAGGAAACTCTGGAGACACTTCGAGGATTTGAGAAAAAGGCCAAGGACACGGTTGTAGAGCTAGCAATTACTCTGCAAAAATTTACTTTGAAGCTAGGTACACCAGAAGATGCGGCACCATCGTCCGCAAGTGGAAGTGGCTCAGGACGAGTCACAGGTGAGTGTTAGGGGCTTTTTGGGAGGGGCCCAAGTTGGAAAATATGCACAAGTGTTGGAAATTGTGCATTGCGTGTTGCGACAGGATATGGGGGCAGTTTTGAGAATTGTGCATGGCGTGCATCGGCAACGGGTAAAGTAGGATTGCGTAGTATGCTGGTGCGCAGGACCCGCGTAGCAGATATTTTTGGTAAGAAATATAAGTAAAGGTCATACGAGGAAGTGACCTATTTTGAGTAAGGAATAGGTTGAAGGTAGAAGAAAGTGACCTGTCAAGGAGAGTGGTGGCAAGTAGTTGAGAATCTAGGCCACTACGCCGATGGTGACAGGAAAGCGGAAGGTGCGAAAAGGGACATGCCACGATGCAGTTGTAACCATTTTTGACGACTGCGGATGTCAGAAGAGCGTGTGAGTCACGAGTGGCCTAGCAGGATGACCTGGAGCAGGTGGAGTAGGCTGTTGATGGCGACAGCCAGGCTGGCAGTTAGCCACGCCAGTTTTGGGAACCTTAGGGTTTTGGACTATTGATTGTAAAGACACGACCCACGGGCGTGATCTATAAATAAAGAATTTTTGTATGGGAAAGGGTTACTCTTCGTTTGGTATTGTTCTCATTCCTGATTTGATAAATTCCTATTGAGGAACATTTTGTAAAGGCTCTGCAAGCTGAGTGCGCAGAGGCCTATTGAGAGAGAAGAGAGTATGCAGCTGAGTGTGCAGACAAAGAACTGTTGTACCCTTCCCAAAGACTAATATAACAACATTTCTTGTGGATGTAGCCTCCATCCTGGGGGTGAACCACATTAAATCCTGTGTAGTGTGATTGCTGTGTGTTTATATTTGCTTAACTGCTTACAATGGATGTCTGAATTCTCATTTATCATTTGTTGTGTTAATGCTTTTATATGTATTTTCCATAGGAGAAAGATGGGAATAATGTGTTAAGTATTGCATGGTTCAATGAATGTTGAATGTGGAGTATTCTAAGTCTCTGAAGCTATCAGTTTATTGATTAAATCACATATGCATATAGAGTTTGGGTCGAATATCCCCTCTGACACACAGCACAGGAAGTGCGCAGTATTATGTGTTGTGTCTGTCTATATCTGTTATGAAGCTTAATAATCTAAGGCAGTAGATGAATGACTAAGTGTAAAGTGAGCTCTTTGTCATTGGTTAAATCTGAAGAGGAAGCGCATAGGTCAATTGCGCTAACCTGTCGAAGTCAATTCTACCCGTACCGCACAGTCCCTGGATGCGCTGGTTGGCCGCGACGTAGTCTATCGTCGCGCAATCTTCAGCTCGTAGCATGAGTCTGTAGCGCGCCGCGCAGTAGTCCGTAAACAAATCATCACATCGCTGTGGAAACCTGATTCCACAGTACCCCCATAGCTACACCTCGAGTGAGACCTCAGTCTGTTTGCAGACTTTTGCCAAAAGGGCCGGTGAGAAGGGGTTTTGTTGGTTAAGTTAAACCGCAAAGAACCTAGGTCTATATTGGAAAACCTCTAGATCAGTTTGTAATCCAACAGAATGTATTTATCCAAAATGATGTAAATTATGTAAATGCTAGTGTGAATTCCTAGTGTTGAGCTCAAGGCCAAGGCCCAACTAGTGAATGGATAGGAATGAATGATGTTATATTTTATTTGTATTGTTTGGTTTGATTTTATGCTGATTTAGAATATATGTAAATATTATGGGCATAAATAATAAAACGGTCCAACAATGGTTGTGTAAAGAGCACCAAAGGGGCTATGATTCCACCAGAGGGGAAGAGGAAAGGGGGTCCATGGGTGACTAAATCCTTGCTTCCAAGTTCCAACCTTAGAACTCACCCAAATTATGTCATGTGCTTTGAATAAGCCAATTATCTCCTTTCTTTTTTATTGTTCTCCAATCATTGAATGCATGTGTGGGGTTGGTGGGAAAAGTCACCTCATGCAGTTATTGAAGCATGGGACTGACTGCACTTTTGTGATAGTTCTGTCATAACAGAAGTCACTCTGCGCCTTCCAGGGGTCCTTTCTTCTATTGTCATAAGTTATGTCAGTTTCCTTTTCACCATTTTCACATATGGCTTGGAGTCAACCCTCATTTCTCTCATTCTTGCATGCAGATTTAGACTAGGCAGGGCTCTCCATTGCTATCCATGAACTTACCATGTTGTTTTGAATGCATAAATTCGAATTTGGAGACCATGTTGCATATTTGGAAGTGAAAAATAATGGTTGTAGGTGTGTAGAGAGGTTTTGAAATCTAGGAACCCTTACCCATTGAGTTATGTTGCTCCTAGGTGCTTGAGAAGCCATGGATTAAGGCTATAGGTGGTTCTATAACAACACATATCAGATTTGACTTCTTCTATGCACACACTGGAAGCACCCAACAAGATGGATCACCCAAGAGAACCATGGATTGGTGAAGTGTATGCCTGAGCTAGAAGGGTGTAGTGTGGAGCAGGTATCGTGGAAGCCAAGGCTGTGAGGGATGAGTGAGACCCTTGTAGAGCTATGCATGAGCATTTGGCTAAGCATAGAGAGTAGAATGGGTTGTGGGCCTAGAGAGAGAATCTTGTAGGTGTTTCCTTCGCCATGGTGGCCGAGTCCTAGCCCAACTTGGGGGTGGTCTCTCAGTAGAAAGAGTATATGCTGTACAGAGTGCCTATTGTTGGGTGGAAAATTGCTCTTAAATATCCAGTTGATTGGGTCTTCTTTGGATAAACATAAGTCCTCTCATGCATTTGAATCTGAAATGTTTTTATTTCATGCGTCTAATGTTTATGCTTGTGTATTTGCATGCTAGATGTGTGTGGATAGTTTTTAATTCTGGTGTGCATGTTTATTTACGTTTCTACACACATTGTATATGTTGAAATTCATATTATGGCTTGGGACGAAATTTGAGAGCCCGTATTCGGGTAATGTCCCCTCCTGATGGTCGGATTGGGTGAGGGGGGCACCATACAAATATTTTTAAGTTATTATCTTGCATGGGGCCTTCACTCAATAAACCGCTATCATAGCATGTTCGTTCATGGCATATGAAACAATACCCCTAATTTCACTAAATATTGGAAAATACCTTCCAAAATCGGTTTTTTTAACCCCCTCCCAATATGCCTTCCCAATTTAAAAAAACCCCTAGTTTCACTAGATATTGTATGTACCAATTTTTTCATTAACATTTTTTATACCCCTTTATATTTCTATCTAGTATATTGATATGATACCCCTCTTATGACCCCACATGCATTCTACAATGCACCTGGCTTCTTTCGATGTATATTGTGGATGCACATTACTTCACCCACAATGCAATTACTCAACCACATATCATTATGATTTGCAACATCTAATGGTCTAATGAAGAGATAGGAGATCACTTCTTGTATGTCACTAGAGCCAATGCACATAGTACAACATTTAGATTGCATGTTGGAGTTCCCCAATCACTGACTAAGCTTGTTGTGGGCTAGGTATCCAAGCCCCCAAGGCCTGTAACAAGATATAGTAGGCTGACTAAACCTCCCAAGGCCTGTAATAGGCACGAGTGGTTGGGTATTCAAGCCCCCAAGGCCTATCGAGGGCCTATAACAGGCCCTGGAGGCTTAGAGCCTCCCAAGTCTATTGGTAACAACTAGTTGAGTGCTATTGGTAACAATTGGTTGTCAATGACCACTATCTATCGACTATGATCGAATGGAAACCAACTTCACCACGAAACCCCTGTCCTCAAGCATGCCTCAAGACCTGATTTACCTGCGTACTGGTAAGCCCGAGTCTTGCCTCAACACCATTTCTCATCCTGCTGTGATCCCGCAATCTCCATTTGGCGGATATTTGTCAGCCCTCATATATAAAAAAGACCCCAAAGTATTTTTGTATTGTTACATTAAATAAAAAAACCCTTTGCCCCTTAATATATAAACAATATAATTTTTAGGTTTTCATGAATATTTAATATCGCAATATGAATGAACGTGATATTATATTTCCTTCTAGTGAAGCCCCCGTGCTATCTTGGTGCTCCACTAACTCAAACATATAAGTGACCTTGTATTAAAGTTGTATACTATGGTCGACCCATGGAAAGGAAGCAAAGTCTCGTGGATGTATGGCAATCAAAATTATCCTATACCAAAATATTATTTCCAAAAGGAACAAACAGAGTCAGTTGTTACCTAGTATGAACATCCACACAAATCAAAGATGGATACTTGAAGAATTAAACAAAGGCATGAACATAAAAAGTCGAATGTTCAAAGAAAATCAAGAGGATACTGCTAATATCACTCAAAGAAGGTTCTTCTCCATCTGTGGGTAAAATAAACCAAATAAATAGTCATTTACCACACAAAAAGACACTAATGGATGGAATATACTAGGGTACATCTTTGAAGAGAAAGGGAAACTATATATCAAAGCGACTCAAGCATCAAAGATTTCTAATGCATTAAAGAAGTGCATCTGGTATAGGAATGATGAATAAATGGTTACATCTGCTAGGATTTGTTACTTACCCGGTGGTGTCTTACCTAGTTGCTTCGAAAGGATAGGTTCAATAAATGAACTTCATACTTTGGCCTGAGGAGAGTGACTGTGAAGTCCTAACTAATATGCCCTATCCCTCAAAATACTAGTGGTAATATTGGGTCAATGTGATACTTATTCTAGACTAAAACATAATTGTTTTGAACTACAAGACATATCAATGATTTATGGCTCTTACAATTGGAATTTACTAATGAGTAGAAATGATTTTTTATCCTAACTAAAATAACCTTTCCCTAAAGAGTATTCTTTGTTTGCAGATTTCTAAGTTCACCTAGTTAGTCTCCAATTGTTGTCGCTGCAATAACCCTCCCCGATTTGTTAGAAACTAGGGCTCCTCATTCTAATTTTTTGCTAGTAGCTTAATTCATCCTTTAAGTTTTGCTAGGGACTAGAGTAAAATTACTTGAAGCTTGTTTGTTTGCAGTAAAAGATAATACTTAGAAATTTTTTGTTTTTTTTTATCGTTTTGGCGACTTATTCAAACTCTAGCGAAACATCGGTGCAGTTGTTTGTTTGTTGCCGAAAAGATCAGGGAAGTTTCTCATTTATTGCCGAAACAGTCGAGAAGCTTCAAAGTTTTACCCTGAAACTTATCAATGACCTTAATTTGCTTTGGCTTTCGTTGAACTTAAAGTTTTTTGAATTGAATTTTTGATCGAACAAGTTTATGAAATTTATCCCGAAGCTTGTCGACTCCATTATTAGTTTCTCCACTGAAACAATCAGCTTCAAAGTGTTTCCCTCCCCAACCGTCTCACATAGATTTTGAGTTCTTCCGCCGAAAAATTTGTTTCGCTTTGTGGTGACCGATTGTGTCTTGATCGACGATAAATAAAAAGTAGGACCGAAATGAGTTGGTAGCCATACAAGTTTGGCGTTGATAAGCTTTGCAACAATTTTTGAGTTTTCTCTGAGAAGTATCGGGGAAAATTGAGTTTTAATGCTGAAACACATCGGCGTGGATATGGATTTTACTCTGAAGATCATTGTGGTAAATGTGGTTTTATCACCGATTGGTTTCTTTTAACTTATAAATTATTTTTTTCTACGTGTAAGGGAACTATTAACACTCGATTTTATTGAAAAATATCATAAACACGGAATCCCGTTGACTGAGTCTTAAATGATTTACGGTTTGGAACCATTTATATTGGAAAGAAACCCCGTTGCAAAATCCTTATCTGCTTCCTGAACGCCATTACATTCTTTGATACACTTGGAAAAGGAATCTTTTTAGGTCGACCATCCTCTCAACTGCACATATATCGTTCATCCAAGTAAGTATCATTTGTATTTATTTGAAGTAATCTTACACTTGTATTTTGGAGATTGCGTTTTATGGGAGAATGTTTAATTGGTTAGATTGATCCGTTTTGTTTCCAAGACTAGATTAAACTCATTAAAACCCTAGATGTATGTTGATTATCAATCAAATGATATGAAGGAAGGAACTCCTCAAACCCTAGCCGAACGTAAATATTTTGGATTGCATGCTTAATAACCAGTAGAGTCTATAAGATCTACGTACCCCATTACTGTTTGCTTGCCATTTTTCAACTAGTCTAAACGCATCCTCATGTGAGTGGGGTGTTTTTTAAGCCTAAGTTTCTTTACCAGTTCTTGAACACACTTTATTTGTTTAAAATAACATAATCCCTAGATGGAAAATTCTTCCTCGGCACGATTCTGACCAGAGATATTTCAATTGAACCCTAATTATACGTATTTTTCATTTCCAAGCGTTTGAAGTATGGTTGATGCCCTAAGCTTGACAAGTCTATTTATTGTAAGCAGTTGAATCTGGGTGCTTAACCACCATTTGTAAACATGGGAGGCATCACTCAACCATAACCCTTCTTACTTGGTCTCCAATATGGTTATCTTCTCAAAGGGATGTCAAACCTAATTTATAGATTTTATTCCAAACACATGTATATTAGATGGACCTTTAAATTTTGATTTATAGTTTTGTATCATAGTTGGTTTCGATGAGAATAATGTTTTCGACTTGTTGGTAGTATGAGTCTCTTGTTTACATTGCATTAATAAGTGGTGATCAAATTGAGGAAGAGTAATGTTCTATTTATAGGAGATATCATGCTTATATAATTTGTTTGTTCATTGAATTATTCCTATAACCATTCTTTTTGGTATAAATCTGTCTAGTTATGTTATCAATGGATCCCATGCAACCCAATGATGCTATCTTTGTGTCGCAAGATCCAAAAATGGCCAAAAGTAGTTCTAAGTGTAATATTAAGTTGTTGGAATCGGATTTCGATGTATAAATGGTTCCAGAAACAACCTTGGAAGTCCAGTTTTAGGATACTAAATCTAACACTGGGATAGCCCTGAATTCAAATGGGGCGAGCTCTATCACCTCAGTAGAGATCAAAACATACCCACTGCAATGATAAAGAAATCTTGATATATCAAAATATCAATAAATCCACTCTTCACAAAGATGCTACACGCCCAGAGCTATTTCCATGTGCATAAGTGATTGGTTGGATTTTTCCCTATGTGGATGTGAAATCCAGAATCATTGCGAGTGATAAGGGGAATGGTTTTGCTTCTTTCCAACCCGCTCATATAAGTAAATCCTACAAGCTTCCAGCACCTAAAGTGCTCTTAAAATATAATTGGGTCAAAAGTGTGAATTTTGAACACTCAAAATGTGCGAGAAAGATGTTGGTCCCAGGCAAACAGTTAAGACAAAGAACTAGTGGGGAATATGAGACCAAGAACCTTAAAACACCATTCATGGTAGTTGTTATGATTTTGTGCATAATATATGGAAGATCCAATGCAAGTAGTTACAAGCTCAGTTGGATTCCAATATTGTATCATGTCATGATGCAAGAAAACATGTCCAATTGGGTCGACATTATTTCAGAAAATATGATGCAATCAATACAATAAGACCAGGAGGGAATCAAGCAAAAGAAAGCTGAGTTTTATATGTCATCATATCTTATTGATTGTATTCTTATTAGGAACCCTTTCCAAAGCTCAGATACAATGGGAATCCAAATGAAACTCCAGTATATGTGGCCTATCAAATTCCGTGGGCCCATAAACATGATATTTTCTATAAGTAGATTTGTGAAGCGTTCTTGATGCCATTATATAAATTGATTTTTGAAGAACCCAATTTTATGTTAGATGAAGCACTCACAGTGGTTACCGAATTTGAGACTACTACTTCACTCCGAAAGGCACATATCTACGCATGTATAGAAGTTGAAAGAACCCCTCGCTAATGCCTAAATATGTTACAGATTACATCATATTGAAGGAAATAATGAAGAAGGTTTTCATCAATGGTGTTGGACACTTCTTGCATGAAAACAAGAAAGCCTCATGGCCACCACTTCCACTTGTAGTTGGGGCATATAAATTTAACAAAGTCAAGGGAGAAAGGGAATATGTGAAAGAATTGGAGGCTTATCACTTTGGAGAAATGGTTTTTGTAAGAAATGACAACATGCAGAAGGTGGATCAACATTGCTTGTTATGTAAGATTAATTATGAATATGCAAGCCACTTCTTGCGGGATGAAGAGATGTATAGAAGAGCAAAGAATATTATAGATTTAAACAAAATATTTGGTAAGAAAGCAGAATCAAGTTCCATCCAGTTAAATACATCAACAGAAGAATATTTAGAAGAGGAAGCAAGGACGAAAGCTAATGAAGAATCTCTGGAAGCGAAAAATGCAAAGAGGATGCAAGAATAAGAGTTAGACAAGAACAAAGAAGAAGAGAGACAAAAGGAAGAAATGGTTGAAGAAGCACAAAAGAAAGCAAAGAAAGAAGAGGAAAACAAAATGGATGCAAAACAAGAGGAACAAAGAATACAAGAAGAAGCGTTAAAGAAGAAAAATGAATAAGAAGAATAGATCAAGAAAGTTGTGGAAGATCAAAACTTATAAGAAAGTCATGATCAACAGGACATGGATATTGATAATCCTACAGATATCGATACTGAAGTACCTCTCACAAGAGGTCATCTTTATTTGGTTGAGCTAGGACTCACGCCATTTACACCATCCAAGCAACATTCCATTACCAAACTGTAAACAATAGTCTTTTATCCCAAAAGGAAGACTATCATGAAAAGAACGTTAAAGAGATTAAAGGCTGTTGTGCAGCCATATATCATTAAAACACTAGAAGTTGCATTATTGGAAGGTACAAACAAGGACCCTAAATTTATGGCATCGGTAAATGTTGCTGCTCTACAAGCCAATGAAGATAATATTCTTAAGTTGGTGGAAGATGTAAAGAAGAGAAAAGCTAAAATGATTAAGTTGAAAGACAATTTGGTGCAGCCACGAAATCGAGAAATTGAAATGAGAAGACAACGTGATGCTTTAGAATTGGAGAAAGATAAAATTATGCAAATTGTCCAGAGACTGGAGGATGAAAATGTATCATTAAATGTACAGATAGCGATCTTGGAAGGAGAGAAAACTGACCTTCAAGCTCAAATAAGTGAGTTACAGAAAAAAGAATCACAACTAGACCAGCAAGTTGAATCTCTTACAATAGAAAAGGGAGATTTACAAGCTCAAGTAGTAGAGATAAATAGAAAAAAAGATTCGTTAGTGGAACAATTGAACTCTGCTCAAGAACAAAGACAATATTTGACACCGTTCTATGAGTGTGCTTCTACATTAAAGGAACAACTTTTTCATTCCCAATAATTGCGCATTGAGCAAACATATGAATTGCAAGGGATGGTAACAAAAATTGGGAAAATTTTGGAAGAAGGTGCAACTACAAAGCAAAATATCACAGGAATCTATGATAAAATGAAAAATATCATTGCTTGGAGGAATAAGGTTAAGGATATTCCCCAACATCTTCCCAACAGGTCCATTGCTAAACTAAAATTGGACTTAGCACTCTTGGATAGTTTCCAAAGGGAAAAGAAAATTTTTCAAGATGAGGTGAATGATTCCATAGCTAAGTTTGAGGATATTCATGAGAGTATTTGCAGGGCTTTCAAAAAATGCTATCTACCTCCTCTAGGTGCAATTGAAGAACTTGTACCAAAAGAGAAGCATTTGGAAAAAATAAGGAATATCATGGATGAGGATATTGTTGCCATAAAAAGTATAGACACACTCACTGCAGAATATCTCTAGTAGCGTATTGGACAAGCCACAATGAAGGCTCATTTCTTAGGAAATGGCCACAATACATCAACTAAGGGATTGAACGCTATGGTCAAAGATCTACCTTTTCATGAAGTGGTTTTGAATTATTGGAACCACAACAATTAAATCTAATAGATTATGAGATTGGTCTTTGGAATGATTACATCCAAAGTCAAGAAAATGCACCATCAAATTGATCTAATATTACATTTTTATTTTTGTTTTGGTTATTTATGTTGCAACCACAAAAGGAAAAAAATGTGGAAAACAAAAGGTTTTAAGGGAATATGAAGTGATAAGTCACCTGAAGTTGTAGTTTGTAAATATAAACATAAGAGACTAGATAGGAGATATGCTTTTGGCTTGTGAAAGATTGTACTAATCTCACTTGTGAGAAACTACTTTCTTCTAATGAGAAAGACATATTTTGTTGGGTGAAGGCATACATGGAATGTTGCATGGAATTATATGAATGAATGCGCATAATTTATTTCTTCCTTTGTTCATCAATATGTAGTAAGATATTTGCTTTTGCTATTGGATTCTTCTAATGGTTTTTGAAACATATCATTGTTTATGAATATAAAATGAAGCTCTCTGTGTATTTATGAGTAATGAATGAAATAAATGTCAATACCAAATCTATCTTTGTGTTTATTTTATCTTGTGATTGTTAAATACATTTCTTTCGGGCACTATCTCTAGGATGGTATTAATTAGTTTACAGTCATTACTCTCTTTTAACATTCCGCTCCTTGCAAGGATAGGTTAGTTAGATTATAATTTTGCATTTAGTTAGGGTATTTTATTGGTTGACAGATAGTAAAGGAGTGGTAAGATGAAAGGTAAGAACCTGTGCATCACTTTTTGAGGCCTCTTTCTACCTATCAATCAAGTATAGGCATAATCATATTCATTTAGAATTAGAACTCTGCATTTGCATAAAAAATAATAAAACACAAAATGGTTGATAGGGCCGTAACCGATAAACTCATTACAAGAACATATATTATGATAGCAGGACCATAAAATGGATGGGTTCCCTATTCCAAACAGTGAATATTATAATTGGGAATTTTCATTTGGGAGAACCCCTACTATCGACGATAGGATTTTCCAGACATCAACACACCCAAGACATATAAAAGAAACAAATGGTTGGTACTTTATCTTAAATATAGTAAATACACAAGCCAATCCAAGCAAGCATATACATGAGAAGAATGATAAGGGTATATGTCCTACCTTATCCCTTCAAGTTGTCCTCGCTTCTCCTTGTTGATCCAGGTCCTAGCTTGATGATCCAAGTTGATGAGCCTGCAAACAAAAGAGAAAGACGAACCTCTTCCAAGAACAAGTGTATCAAACTAAATCTATTCACTAACAAGTAAAACAATTCATGCATTCAATATAAGAAACACAATTTGGGAGAATAGGCCAAGTTAATTGATTAGAAAGCTAAAGGAAACAAGTACAGTAAATGGTTGTACCTGATCTTGCACCAGCAACATCTCCTCCAAGTTCTCAATCAGAATCCCTTTGAGCACCCTAATACCATAAGGACCAACAATCTAAGATATTTTCCATCTGTGTGAGACAAGGCATAAAGTCCTTCTTATATAATGGAGAATCCAAACCACTTGAGGCAAATATTTGGATCAAGGAAGATTAGGTTTCCATGAATGGAAATGGAGAGATACTTGAAGGATGTTTTGATCCACCTAAGATCATGCTCGAATCTTGGCCCAAAAATCAAGGTGGAGAGGCTATAACAGGACTATCTATCCCCTAACACTGAGCACAGAGTAAAAATGTTGTAATTTGCACTCCCCTAGAGGTATGCAAGGAGCGACAAATGCAATTTTCGCCCCTTGGACCACTAGGAGGGAGTGATAGTATCCATCAAGGCTCAAAGTAAGGTTTATTAAGGTGCCTCTTTGACCTCCAAATGTCAAAGCACATTCCCAAACTTGTCTATGTGAAATTCTAAGTCACAACATATCTAAGAGATGAGTATACCTCACTGAGAAAGAATGAGTAGAAAAGTTGAATAAGAGTGAAAATTGCAGTAAAAAAGAGTAGAGAAATAATTATGCAATAGAGCTCAGATAGGAGCAGAATAATGTCACATGATACAATAATCAGTATATGATACAATGGAGATAATTCGAATCACACAAGAGAATTCGAACCTCAATTGGTCTAACATAGGGATTATCACCACTGGAGTGCTCCAGAAGACTCAAACTCAATTGAACTAAACCTAAGATCAGCTAACTGAAGTCACAATCAGTTAACTGGCAAAGGAGGGAGAAATAGTGAGTTTTTCATGCATGTTAATCAGAAATGGGCGCATGAGGCCACAATCAGTGGCATCCGAAGCTCCAACCCCCCACAAGAGTTAGCTAACTCAGGTGGACTACACTAGAACACTCAGTTGGTTCCTATAAAATAGGGAACTGACTAAAGTGCTCCTAAAATGATGAATGCAGGGCTCAGAAGGTGGTAGATGGATCCTGGATGACATCTGCACACCACTAGGGGAAAATGATATCATCAACAACTAGGAAAATTAAATAATTCTAGGTAGGACAAGGATGGAGTATTAAAATATCCTAACACCCCCCCTTAATCCATAATTTTGCATCATGGGCCCTGGTTACTAAGACCAAAGGTCACCCATACAATCAAATAAATGATAAAAAATAAATAATTTTCCATGAACCAAGGAAATGGGGAAAAACCTCACGGGAAAAATACCCCCCCTCAAAAGAACAACAGTAGGGAACTCAAAGAACCTTCATAATAAGCAGACAAGCAAAACTCTTTCCTCAGTGAAAGCCTTTGCAAAAATATTGACAATCTGCTCCTATGTAGGATAGCTATGCAGGTGCTAGATCTGGATATGCTCTTATGATGTACCTCCCACTATGTAGAATATGTGTTTTCCAAAACAAGTCTTTCAGGAACCCTTCTTTCTATTGGAGCAAATGGCTCATTGTGGTCCAAATCATGAACCTTTGAGTACCCTTTGTCAGACAACTGAGATTGTTTCCTATTTGTAGATCCCCCATGGCAAGTATATTCAAAATATTGTGGATCACACCCCACCATCATGTAGCACCTCTCTCAGAGAAGTGGATTTGCATGACATAGTGCAAGTTTTGCATGATACTGAGATCTAGTGGTTCTATGGTCAGATGGATCCCCAACTGTGTTCCCAATAGCTACATGGACTTTGTGAGCCCATATTGGACTTGGCCATGGATTGGGAGCATGTGTTAGATCTTGTTTTGGAGAAAACTCACTATGGCTTGGGGTAGACCACAACAAACAGCTGAATACCAGAAATTAACTCAATTCTTAGTACTATGCTATATAAATGACAATGCTAAGATCATGAAGAATATAACCAACCTCGATCCAAACATTTGATGTAGATCCCCGTTGGAGCTTTCAATCCGTGCACTTGAATCTGCAAATTAGTCTTGACAACCAATACATAACAAGTATATATAATATATAAACGACATTAACATCATCAATAGCAACGGTCCACGATATTATAAGTAAATGCAACCCAATGTAGTATAAACAACATTCACAACATTAATGGACGAGAATATGAGTATTTCTATTAATAAAAAACAAGAAGTACAATATGATATGACCTCTGGGTCAATCCACTTGCGCCTCCACCACTTCAATCCTCCATGGAATGGCAAACTCAAACTATGATAGGAGTTTGGAAGGTGAACATATGGGGTTCACAACTACAAGGATCAATGACTGTAGACTCAAGATAGGGTGAAAATCCACTAGAGTTCTCTTGCTCTTCTTTCCCCTCCCGTCCATAAGCCATATGTGCTCAATATATAGTCCTCCCAAAAGTAAGTGAAAGGACACATCAAGATGTTTTGGGGCAAATGGAGGGTCAAAGGTCACCGTATGACCGCTTTTTTGGAGTAAAAAGTAATAAACTCATGATTTTTACCATTTTACATGCTACCCACGGGCTATAGTGATGCAAATCATGGGTACGCCCGCTGTAATGATGCAGCTAGCATACAAGGGAAAAAATAGGGAAAAATAGTGTCTGAAGGATATAAAGTGGATCTGAGTCAGTAAAATGGATCCTGTAGGCAAAAGAGTGTTGATGCTCACAAGGTGGAAAATTATGCTGTAACAGATGCCCCCTAATGTGTGAGGTCAGAGACTGATGCTGCGATGGCCAAAATACATTATAAAAAGATCTCAGAAGTGGAGTGATGGAGACACAAGTGGAAGTAACAACTCACTCATCATAGTACAATAGTATCCCTGAATACATGTTGGTATAGTACAACAATCTGATACAATGGCCATGAATAGGCAGTACATATGTCATAAGTGATCATAGCCATGATCCCTCTACAGTAAGATATGGTCTCCTACTGAAAAGGAAACAACTGGTGCAAAATGGAGGTACAAACTACTGATATCTGAGAGGTGATATCTCAGATGTAAAGTCATAATCATAAGTAGCATACTGAATGCCACTATCGCCTGGGGTCTTCTACACAAGTCTTCGATGGTGCAAGTCCCATCAAGTGAATAAAGGAGTTGAGGTTGAACCTGATGTGACATCGTCTGATTACTGGTCAATGATGTATACCGTTAATAGGCGCGAGATAACCCACCAATAATGAAAATGGGCATCAAGGCACAGAGCACAATCATCGGAGTGTGAATAGATGAGTTGAATTCGAACACTAGGATGAATCCATTGATCAAGGGACATTGATGTATTCCCAAAACTGTCGATGGAGAGAGAACCTGCCACTAATGACTGCAAGCCTCAAGGTACTCAACTGAACTCTAAGCCTCAAGTTCCGGAATAAATGGGTTGAATTCGACGGAACAAGACTCACTAGAAGGAGGGAATTAAGGCATTCCCCATCAACTAGCACAAGGTACTAGCTACACTGAAATATTTAGAAGATCTCAGGTGAAACGGACTGACTCAATAAGGATGGCCGACATGCAATAGTCAAGAGATCTGAGGATTGGCCGACTCTGGTTTTAGGAATTCCTTTGAACAAGAGCATGAGCAGATGGATAGACTCAGGCCTCATAGACTCGATATAGACTGTGTCATGCAGGAGGCACCACAAAGGGATCCATAATGACTGGAAGCTTAACCGATCGATGGAGTAAACTGAGAAACAAGTACAGCTCCTAAGGTCCAACTATAGTCCTGACTCATAATGTATGGAGTGGAATGAATGCTCTATTCAAAGGCGACACAAAAGTTGCCAACTAGAAGTAGTAACCATAATCCCGTCTGACTTTTTGGAATATTTGATTTTTTTGGTCTTTTTCATATTTGGAGAAAGCTTGAAAAAGAATAAAATTGCTTATAGTACAACAAGTGAGGGAACGAGTGTGAAATAGCGAGCAGACTAGTCCCTAGCAGTGGAACATTCCTATGATCAATGAAAGGAAGCATGTGCAGGATGTGGACACTTGGGGGGGGGTGTTCCCTTAGGGTGAAAAGGTCATCAAATTGTGGAGGGTGAATGTAAGCTTTGCAGGGCTTGATAGGGAAAGTGCTCAGGCACTAGGTTAATAATGAAGTAAGCGGGAGCCGACACAAGGCTCAAGCGGCAAGTAGGATGATGCAATGCAATCACAACTTGATATAAATGGGGGAGTCCTTATGGGAGATGGCCAACATAAGACAAAGTAGAATATTAGTCTTTATCGCAACGTCATGGAGTAACTACAAAGGACTCCAAATCCTAAGGACAAACAACGACATGGGAACCAGAATGCGAAAAGGGGTTCTAACTAGGGTACCCATGTTCGGAAAGGCCCTACTGCCACATAACGACACTTCTATAACAGTGTGAAGGTTTCGTGTCAGTTAAGAAGTGGGGTCGCACCTAGGGTTTATGAAAGTGGTCGAATGGTCAAATGCATAATGCATGTGAAAATGACATCTAACCTATATGCCAGGTGTGAAACGTACCTGTAAAAGGTGTGAAACGCTCAGAAACAACTTCCGCCAAAGAGATATGGTCAAAAATGCTACTCCAAGATGCTCTATTAGTCCAAAACAACATATAATGGCGAAAACTATAGACAAGTGGGTCTTGGAAATTATAAATAGTAACAAAAATTTACAATTTACAATTCATTTTTACTATTAACCCATTTGGAGTTTTGTGGTTAGTTTTCACCTCAAAGTTCAGCTGCTGATTCCGGGAGCTACAGGCGTCCGATCATCAAACCGTCAGGATCAAGTTGGTAATCTCATCCCCACCTTCCATTTCAATGTTTTTATTTTAGTTTTCATTGGTTAAAATTTTTGTTTGGCCATGCCCTACATGGTCACGGCGCTACCCGCGGGCTACAACTATGTGGGTCGCGGGTAGGGCTGGGTATGCGCAGTCAACGCACATGTTGACTACGGGTACCCACCTCTATGAACACAATTGCTCGTGGGTACGACCGTGAAGCTAGTTTTTTAAGAAAAACTGACTAAATCCTTGGGTTTTTCTCTTTCCAGGATGGTTCTAGAGTGGAGAGATAGAACATGACCTAGTGGATGAGGCCATCCGTAACGATGTGCGTGCACAAAAAGCGCTACAAGCATGTGGTCTATATAAATTTTGGAGCATAGGGGTTTGAGGTCCCAAAACCTATTGCTCCACGGTTTGATAGACTATTGGAATGTCGATGCACATAACTTCAACCTAGACGGGCAAATACTTTCACTGGAAGTGGAAGATATCTACTTCATTACAGGTTTGTCCCGCCTAGGTGAGGTGGAAAGCCTTCGGTCTCGAACTGTGGGTGGTGGGATCACCATCCCCGACTATATAGAGAGGTATTGTGTTACAAATACTTGGGAAGTGGGGAGTCAGGTGCCCATCCGAGCCATAGTCAACCTGAGCATGAAGGTTGTCAAGGCAACTTTAGTACGGATTACTGGTTCAAAAGATCTTCACCAGGCATCCTGGCCAGTTATGTTCTATGCATCGCAGTGTATGCAACCTATGATATTTGACTGGTGTACTACGCTATTGGGGTCCCTGAAGACCCATCCGACAGAGTGCAAGCAGGGGGATGCGAAAAAATTTGGATATGGCAGTATTTTGTGCAGCTTCTTCTTCGAGCGGGTTCCAGGGCTCAGTCTAAGGGTTGAGGTCCCTTCTCATAGTCTTTGCGACCTAGCCATGACCCGGTGGGATGAGGTCTTGACGTGACAGGGTGGTGGCCGTCAGGAATCACCATATATAGAGGAGTTCTTTCACTGGTGGGATCGACAGGTCATAGCGATAGATGACTACCCCTATGCAGGGATAGACTTCCGGCAGGATCGAGACATGCCGCTCCCACTAGATGCAGCGTTCGGAGACATTGGTGAGTACTCTTTTAGGTTTTTTGGTATATTAAATTTTTATGGATTTTTGATTATAGGTGTAAATGCAAAAAATCATTTTGGGGGTAGTATCATGTATTAATGTTTGATTGTTTGCTCGCATACAAGGGCCCATTGAGACCCGATGGTTTTCCAAGACATCGTTGTCGGGGCAGGGGTGATGAGATGGTAGGTGCTGCAGTAGAGTGGACACTACAAACTCTGTGGTCCAACCTATCACAGATGACTGCCAGGGTAACATAGGTAGAGGTGGTGCAACTGCCAGAGGATATGCAGCGCCAGGTAGTGGGGGTGCCGAGCAACTGGGTGCGACTACTACAGCGTGTCGCGAATGCAGTGCATTATTTTTATCAGACACATCTTGTCGGGGCGGCAGCTAGGCCTCCTCGTAGGGATTAGACGTCTCAGGATCCCACATTTTGTATCGATATGTATATTTTTGAGGGCTACAGGATCTAGTTTTGTATCATGACACTACCATTTTTGGACATATTATTTATAAAAAGCTTTGGTTCTCCAGTTCTACTATATGTGTGTATGTACAAATGCATGAATGTATTCTTTTATTTGTGTGCTTCATTGTGAGTGTGACAGATTCCAATCTAATACATAGTTAGCGTATGCATTATATATATGATTAACACTTCATGGAACATGAATGTACGTAATTGAAACAAAATGTCGTTCCAAGAGTCTTACCCTTAGGAATTTCTGTAGTAGCGTAGGATCTCGCACACGGTACTGCCCATTCAACTGAGACACAACTAGTTGTGAATTTAGGCAGACTTCTAAACACTGGATGCCATATGAAATAGCATCCCGAAGTAGCTCAATCATGGCACTATACTCAATCACATTGTTAGATTTAGGACCGAGACAAGCACCTCTTGAAGACGCAACTAGATGGTCAGGCGAATAAATAACCTAGGAAGCAGAAGCAAGCTACTGCGTATGACGGCTAGCACCATCCGCAAAACCTAAGAACGTAGGAGATTCCGCTGACATCTGTCAATCAAACGGAAGTGAATCAGCAAACCCGAAGACCAAAAGAAATCTAAACTATGTATAGAAAGAACTATACAATAGTATACAAAGGCATTAGCTCGAACTAGAAGTTCAAGCATAATACCACTCGAGTTAGAGCCCATTTCTAGGCTCCTTCAAGACATTCCCCTCATAGTATTCTAATTCATAGGCTCCTTTTTCCAGGACATGCTTCACAATGTAAGGGCCGTGCCACATGGGGTTAAATTTGCCTACCCCCAGGGGTTCTTTAGCTTGGTCATATAAGAGGACCAAGTCACCTTCAGCATACTGTCGGGGATAGACATACCTATCATACTGAACCTTGACACAACGTTTATTGGCATATATAGCCACAACGGAATCCCGATGTTGCTCATTAAGCTGCTCAAGGTGTATTAAACGTTGCTTAATACCTGTCGTATTAGGGAGGAGCTCTATGGCTAGTTTAAGCAAAGGGATTTCACATTCAATCGGTAAAATCGACTCCACACCATGTACTAACTGAAATGGTGAGAACCCGGTGGCAGCCTTGACTACGGTTCAATACGCCCACAAAGCAGGATATAACATGATGTGCCAGTTGTTCTTGCTTTGTTGGATGGTATGTTGGAGAATGGTCTTTAAAGACTTATTGACTGCTTCAACCTGACCATTCGCTTGGGGATAGTAAGAAGATGAGTGTTCTTGACGAAACCCAAGCTTGAGTGACAAATCCTCCATCATTTTGTTTTGAAAGTGACTGCCTTGGTCAGTGACAATCTCTTTCAGAATAACGAACCGAGTAATAATCTGATTGAACACGAAATGGGTTGCTGTAGCACCATCGACTTTTATGGTAGGCATGGCCTCATCCCATTTGGAAAAGTAGTCCAAGGCCACTATAATATGGTGATGCCCCCCAGCTGAAGCTGGTTTGCAATCTATGAAATCCACCCCCCACTTGGTGAAGGGACCGACGGTGACGACTGGAAGAAGGGGCGCTGGATGCAAGTGTATATTCCGAGAAAACATCTGGCAAGGGTGACATCTCTTCACAGCATTAATACAATCTTTAAATATTGAAGGCCAAACGTAACCAGCTCGCATAATACATTGGGATGTAGCAATCCCGGATAAGTGACCGCCACACACCCCTGCATGGAAATCATTAAGCACCCGCTCCTCTTTTTCGTGAGTTAAGCAATGACGTAGACTATAATCCTTTCCTCGGCGATACAAAGTGTCACCGACGATAGTATAATCTTTAGCGTGATGTTTCACACTTCGTCGCTCGTCTCATGAATAATGCAGAGGAAACTTCAAAGTTTGTAGATATACAATGACATCCCCATACCAAGGGTCCTCGGATGAGATAAGAAATAAGTGCTCATCCAAAAAGGAATCTTCATGAATGACATCCTCATCAAGTATCGGAAGGTCCTACATAAGCTCAGCAAACAACAATGATTTCACTAATTTTTTTGGCAGGTAGTTTGGTAAGATGATATCGCAGCATCCACGATGTTGCGACAAGGCAGAAGATGGCGCGAAAGGCGACGAGCGGAAGATTATTTTGTGCATGGATGGGTCAATTGTACTGCAGATTGCGGGTTTTGGATCATTTGGACCACATATTATCTATTGTTGAGTCAGTTATACCGCAGAATGCGGGTTTTTGGTCATTTTTGGACTATGTCAGTTAAATATTGAGTCATTTGTCCATAGTGTCAGTTATCAAGTTGTTAGGAAATGGACAAGAGTTGTAAGGCGGAAGCCTATATATAGATAAGAATTGTAAGTGTTGGAAGAGAATCGAATGCTGGAGAATAAGGCGGAGCTCTGTTGTTGGCTGTATGTCTTCCGGGTATGTTTTAATGTCAAGAGTCATTGCGGAGATATAGTTTTTGCAGAGACATTGTATCTGGGTCGACAGTGATAATATGATGAAGCTATGTTGGTACAATCTCTGTGTTCAATCTGTTCAGTTGTGGTAATGTGATGTTGCACTATACAAATAATGTCATGCTTCTTTGATGCAATGCTTGTTTTACAATTACTATGGTTGCAATGATGAATGTCTGGGTTGAATATTGCTTTAAATACCATGTTCAATGCTTAGAAATCTCTGTCCCGGTTATGCAATAAGTTTACGTATTATAGCCACAACCATCCTCCTTCATTCGGAAGAAACATGGTTCCGTTTGCTCTCCCTGGACACCTCAGGTGAGACCTCATTTTCTCCGCAGGTGTTGCTGGGCGGGATAAAACCTGTTTGGGCCGGTGGCCAGGGAGACTGCGGTATGTGTCGATAGTGAGTGGAACCCCTGTCGACTAGGTTTGAGCCAACAAATGGTTTCGTTGTCGGGACCATGTTCGAAGTGAAAGGAGGAGATGTTGTGGCACCAGACGAAACTAGAGATCCAAGAATGGTTTGATAAGAAGTTGTAGGAATTTGCTGAAGAGGAAAGCCGGAACACTCAATTGACAGTAGGACAGTGGGTAGATAGATACATTCACAAAGGTCCGCATGAATGGTTCTTCTGTGAGTTCCCGGTCCTATTGTCTGAATGGTTGGCAAAGTTGACATTCTAGAAGAGGAACTTCCAAGGTGGTGAACCGATGACCTGGACCCCCGAATTGATTCAGGAACTATAGGAAGTTGATAATAAAGCATCGCGAGCTGTCGAAGTGGGGTTCGATAGCATCCTAGAGGGATATATCACAGAGTTCACGGTTGATACTCAGAAGTCCTATAGTGAAGCTGAAAGATATTTTTTCCGTGAACCTCGGGGTAGGTTTTTACTGTCGCTTCAACTGTCGATCAAGATGCTTATTTGCGAAAAGGGTATATTGAAGATGCATCTTGATCAGTAGACAACCTGGTGGGTGGAGGTCATGGGTACCGTGACGGTTGGGGGCAGTGCATGGAATGTTAAGGGGTAGATGCGTGCAGTTCATGATGATACTATGAGTGAAGCCGAGGAAGAGAGTGGTCTTACGAGGGAAGGAGCGAGGTTCCGACAGGAAAAGAGGCAGAGGACGGGAGAAGGTCCTATTGCGGTCGAACAACAAGACCATGAAGGAAGACCACACGGGATGAAGCGACCTCACAGTCCTGACAAGAAAAGCCAGGCTACACCCAGGATAGAGGCAGGACCAAACCCCAGCACCAACGTACTCACACCTCCTCTCACTATCTCTCAGATAGCAAGAAATACCACTTCGACACCACCAAGTTCGTCAATCCCACAGAAGTTAATTGGTAGTAGTACAACGAAAGGAGGAAGGAAGCCTAGAATGGTGAGCGATGCTACTAAGTTACCGTTGTTCCATGGGAGTGCGATAGACAACCCAGAACAGTATTGGTTTTTGTGTGAAGCGGTCTGGACCATCGAACAGATCACCGATTATGCTGCTAAAAAAGGACAGTTAGCGACGACTATGCGAGGTCGTGCATTAGATTGGTTTATGAAGTTCGTTCTAGTCCCTATAGGAGCCCCAGAGAAGTCGCTGGATGAGATTCGGGATGGGATGATTGCCGAATTTAGAATGCCCAAGTCTGAGGCTCAATATATTATAGAATTGAAAGGAATTAAGCAGTATCCCAATGAGACGGTATGGGATTTCAACCAGTGATTCAAGACACTGATGGCAAAGGTTATTTTTGATATGTGCACCATCCAACATAAAGAATGGTTCATCATGGAACTGCTACCACATATTTGGCTACCATTGATGCACCAAAACATCTTGATGCCCAGTGAAGCTCTGGAGATTGCAATGCGATTGGAGGCGTCGCCGATTGGAGAAAATGCAGCTGGGATGTCGCAAATACAAACACAGCTCACTAACTTAACTATACAGCTGCAAGATTTGAAAAAGGGCAAGGAGCAGTGCGACGATGTCTGGTGTACGCGATGTTGAAGAGAAGGGCATACGAAGGACAATTGCCAAGAATTCCACAATTATTTTGTTTCAGGAGCGCCAAATCCATTGAATGGTGGTAGCATGTCATGGTGTCGCGTCTGCTAGGTGTATGGGCACAGTGATGACAATTGCCCATATATGCAGAAAATGGTCACCACCCCGAGGAATCTCTATTATACATTCTGCAAATTGGTGGGTCACGATGACAAGGATTTCCGTGCATATGGGTTGCTACAAGAAAGAATGTGTGATGCGTTTTATGTAAAGGATGACCAATGTGCTGTACAAAATCCGTAGCCACAAGTAGCCCAGCCACTACCTCAACTGCAGATGCAGTTTGTATCGTAGCAGCAGCAACCGCTGCAGTTCATGCCGCAATATGCTCCGATGCAGATGGTTCCACAATAGCCACAGTATGTACAACAATCACTTTATGCACCACAAGGACAAGGAATGCAACCGGCACCATTGCAACAATAGTTTAATCAACCACAATACCAACAGCAAGGAGGATTCCGGGGAGGACGTGGTGGTGGATTTGGTCATGGAGGAGGACGAGGCGGTTGGGGACCTATTCAATGCTATCACTGTGCAGTATGGGGACACTACCAGCGAGACTGTCTGCTACTGCAGAACCAGTGTACGTTCTGCTTTGTTAACAATCACACGGTTGAGAATTGTCCACAGATGATTGCACAATGGAAAGCAGGAAATACTCCCCAGTTGTAGAACCAGCCCCAGGCACAGCAGCTTGCCCAGAACCAAGTACAACAAAGAGTACAGAACCAGAATATGCAGCAGAATCAGAATCAGAATATGAACCCACTTGGGAACCCGCCGTTGAACCAGACCCAGGGTGCAAACATCACGACAATTTCTACAGAACCAAGACCGCAAGATGCTTCTGTTGCTATGGTCACTCACGGAGGAAAGACAACTAGAGCAGACAACTCAATGATCAAGTTATCTGGACAAAAGAAGGTAGCATTTGACATTGATGAGGAGTGGGAGACGTTTATTCAAACACGACGTGCACTAGAAAATGACCGAGGTAAAGCTGTTATGTATGACATGCCCTCTACTTTTGATGCCACTTCGGAGGCCAGCCCATCACAACGGTCCAGCATGCTTCGAGCATTTTTGGAACATTGTTTGTCCCAGGCCAGAGATCCCGATGCTCTTGCTGCAATTGAAGCCTTGTTACGACGAACGGCCTCGGATCGACAAGAGCTCGCGGTTAATTCCCCGCAACGACGGAAGATGGGTAAGGAGATGCGGATGAATATTCAAATTGGCGATTGCGATGTTGATTCGATTATTCTGGACCTTGGTTCAGATGTCAACATCTTGACCACGTAGGCTTGGCAGAAGATGGGGAGCCCCCCATTGAGCTGGTCTCTTGTATAGCACCGGTTAGCTAATCATGCTAGGGTGACACCAATTGGGAGAGTTCCACGAATGGTGGTGGACATTGAGGGAATGAAAACATATGCCGACTTTGATGTAATAGAAGTAGTCGAGGGAGGAATCTCTTATCCAGCATTACTAGGGATTGGATGGGCTAATGATAGTGGAGCTGTAATCAAATTCAAGCGACGAATGATGAATTTTGAAAATCGCAATCTCAAAGTTATCGCCCCATTGGATTCAACTAAAGGACGCCACTACATAGAGCCAGTGAAGGACGACGATCCCAGCGGATGGGACCATGCATTCAACATTTTTGAAGATTATATACATCCGACTACCAACGACGAGCTGGGATGGTGCAGCGACAGCTCTGCGTCATCCGACTCTAATGATGCACTAGAATATTGGCAGAACCGCTTGCATGAGGTATCACTCCGTAAGTGTGGGTTGGTTACACAGTCAGTATGCCGTATTGCAACTGAGACAGTTACACTACCCATATATGAAGGGCTGCCTAGCTTATCTGACTTTCTAACGGAGTTTGAAGAAAGAATTTCTGAACCTCAGCGATTGCTGGCATTGAACGAAGCATTGAAGGCTGCTCCAGCACGCTGGTGGGAAACACACAAGGCATCAATTGATGGATGGTATAAATGCAAAATATTGATGATGGTATGCTTTGGAAATACCGAGATATACAACACTGGGAAGTATGATGGTCGGGATGACCTTGGCGGTCATTTGATAAAGTGTCAGCGGTTATGGGTATCGCGACCAAAAGATGAGTGGGTCCATGCTTTTATCCATACTTTGGATGAGATGCCACGCTCATGGTATATTGCAGCCGAGTTGCAAGGGGAAATTTCTACTTGGTTAGAGCTCACCGTGTGTTTTACCCATACATTCAGTTTTGCGGATGACGATCCCGAGGTCAATAATGCATTACAGCTCCTCTGCGATGTCATTCTATAGGTTGTCCCGGTGGCCTATCTTGCGGATCCACATGCACATTTCTAGATGCAGTCTCTCATGGAATTATTCAATATTAGTGGTGGGCCAGAAGATGGTGATGATCCGCAGAATGTGAATATCCTGGAATCCGAAGGAAGTCGTTTTGTGGTACCACCTGATGCGCCAAGCGATCCTCTCAGTTAGCCGCTGAAGATCCACAAGATTAACATTGGGACAGAGGACACTTCAAAGTTTGCAAAAGTCGGGGATTACTGGGATGATGAGCTGATAAGAAAGGTCACTGATATGCTCCACGAGTTTAAGGATGTATTCCCGACAAAATTTTCTAACATGAAGGGGATTTTGGGTGATTTAGGGGAGATGAAGATTCCATTAAAACCAGATGCTAACCCAGTCTGGCAGCGACCATATCGGCTAAATCCGTGACACAAAGAGAGGGTCAAGGAAGAACTTGATCGCATGTTGGATGCTGGTATTATTGAACTGGTCGAGGAGTCAGAATGGATCAGTCCTATTGTGGTGCAGGACAAGAAGACTGGAAAGGTGCGTATCTGTGTGGATTTACGAAAGTTGAATGATGCCTGCTTGCATGACCCCTTTCCGACCCCATTTACTGACGAAGTGCTCGAAGGAGTGGGCGGCCAGGAGATGTACTCATTTATAGATTGGTTCTCTGGCTACCATCAGATTCTCATTGCAAAGGAAGATCGCCATATGACAACTTTTGTTACCGAATGGGGCTGCTTTCAGTACACCATGATGTCGTTTGGCTTGAAGAATGCACCTGCGATATTTTCACGGGTTGTCGTTGTTGCATTCAAATATTTCATTCATAGGTTTTTATAGGTATACATGGATGATTGGACGGTCTATTGGTTGGTTCGCGATCATTTGGAGAATCTGCGGTTGATGCTGGAGCGATGCCGACAGCACCAAATATCGCTAAATTTGAAGAAATGCATCTTCTGTGCACTGTTTGGCATACTGTTGGGTCATATTCTGTGTAAGAAAGGATTGTTGGTTGACCCAGCAAAAATTGCGCTTATTCTGAGTTTAACACCATCGACTACTATTAAGCAGTTACGGGCGGCGCTGGGACACACAAGTTATTATCGCAAGTTCATCAGGGGTTATGCTGCGATTACCACCCCTATGGAAAGTTGTTGAAGAAGGATGCGGCATTCCAATGGAGCCCGAAATGTCAAGATATATTTGATACACTGAAGGAGAAGATGGCGTCGACACCGATATTGGTATTTTTGGACTGGAGTAAGGAATTCCACGTCCATGTTGATGCCTCATCGATTGCGTTGGGTGTCATATTGGCTCAACTAGGAGAAGGGGATCTCAATCACCCCATTACTTTTTCTAGCCGGAAGTTGTCATCTGTAGAAAGAAACTACACTACTACGGAGAGGGAAGGTCTGGCAATGGTTTACACTTTGCAGAAGTTTTGCCATTACTTACTGGTAGGCCATTTCAAGATGTTCAAAGATCATTTTGCATTAAAATACCTGTTAAATAAGCCTGTGTTGGGGGGGAAGATATGCCGCTGGCTACTTCTTTTTCAGGAATTCGATTTTGAAATTACTATGAAGCCCGACCGGTTGAATGCCGATCCTGATCATCTCTCACGGATCGATACAGGAGAAGAGTCGGCCAACATTGAAGATGGTTTGCCGGATGCCCAACTGTTTCGGGTTGAGGTTGCAGATGGCTACTTTACGGAAATCATTCAGTTTCTGACAACGGGTACTACACCCGACGAGTTCACCACCAGTATGAAGAAGCAGTTGGTAGTCAAGGCAGCATACTTCCAGCTAATTGCAGGAGAGTTATACAACATGGGTGCTAATGAGGTATTGCGCAGATGTGTCTTACCTCATGAGCAAGCACAGATATTAGTAGAAGTGCACGGAGGAGTAGCCGGAGGACACTATGGCAGTTGAGCGACTGCTAGGAAAGTGCTGCGTGCAGGGCTGTGGTGGCCCACACTGCATGATGATGCGACAGACTATGCGCGGTCATGTGATGTTTGTCAGCAAATTGGAAAACCATCCCGACGCGATGAGATGCCACTCATGCCTTAGTTGACACTGCAGCCGTTCGACAAATGGGCAGTGGATTTTGTCGGACCGATCAATCCACCAGGGAAGCACATGGGTGCGCGCTACATTATCACAGCGACAGAGTATTTGAATCGATGGGCAGAGGCGACACCAGTAGTTGATTGTTCCGTAGCAACGACGGTGCGATTTTTGTTTGATAACATCATCACTCATTTCAGTTGCCCCAAGATACTGCTGAGTGACCTGGGCAGCCACTTTCTCATTCGCACCATCAGCGCATTAACAGAGGAAATGCAGATACAACACAAGAAGAGTACACCATATCATCCGCAAGAAAATGGCACAGTGGAAGCCTTCAACAAGGTATTGGAGCATGCACTGACAAAGGTGTGCAATACAAACCGCGACGACTGGGATCTAAAAATCCCAACGGTGTTGTGGGCCTATCGCACCACGTGTAAAAGGTTGGTAGGGAAAACACCATTCAGGTTAATATATGGACAAGAAGAAATTATTCCCATGGAGTATATTGTCCCAATTTTGCGCATCGCGGCCGCAACAGGCCTGGATGATGCAATGGCCCTAGATGAACGTCTAGAGTAGTTGGTGAAGTTGGAGGAAGATCGTTTCATTACTGGGTTCCACCAGGGGGTAGAGAAGGATCGCCAGAAGGCATGGCATGATCAACACATAAAAAACAAATAGTTTCAGCAGGGTGACTTGGTGCTGTTGTATGACAACAAGTTTATGAAACACCCAGGAAAATTGCAGATGCATTGGCTTGGTCCGTATTGCATCAATAGTATTACTTCAGGGGGCGCGGTTCAGCTGTAGTAGCTGGGCGGGGTGATGCTCCCAAAAATGGTGAATGGTCATAGGTTGAAGCCCTATCAGTCAGGCTTGGAACAACATGATGCCTGATTAGCATAAAAATAAAAAAATAAAAAAATAAAAAAAAATGAAAAATGTGTGTGTTGCAGGATGATCGGTGGTAGGATGGTGCACCAACAGAGAAACAAATGCGCAAGCAGGAGGGCTTGTGTCGCAAGTGAAAAATGACCTGCGACAACTAGCAGTGTTGCGCTCGGGTCACATCAAAAATCATTATGTAACCGACATTTTTTTTTGTTTTGTTTGGAAGATCTGCTCGTTAGACGAATCAGATCGTGTCAGAAATACACACATGTGGAATAAGGAATACACTAAGAAAGCATGGCCGACGGCACCTGGAGGGATGGGTTGCAGGGTTGGCTCGAGGCATCCACCACGGCAGTATGGCCGAAGGGCTGCTTTGCACACTTTTGCACATAGGGCGATAGGCAGGGGTATGATAGCTCCGCCCACTTCTGATGTCCGAGTAATGGAATCTTATGATTACTCTGGAGCGTGAGTAGGAGGTGCACAGGATTGCCAAGGCAGATGAACGATCAAATGCGCTGTATAAATATAGGCCCCAAGGATAACGGGAGCATAAAGGTTGTTTTTAGTTCAGAGAGGTTATGTTACGAGACATTCAGGAATCTAGATAAGTTAGGAATTCCAAGGAGGTTGTGGAAATGATCCATTTTATTTCCTGCGGGAGCACACCAAGTGTGTTGAGGGCCCGAACCACGAGTGTACATGAGCGGTTAGAGCAAGTTGCGCCTCAGCCACTCATGGGTTACAAGCATGAGGTCTTGTCCGAGATGTCTAGGAAATTGGTGACGGTTCGAAGTCTCGTGGTCCCTGCGACCACACCAAAGGAGGGGGTAGTCGACCCTGGGTCCCTGTAACATATGCTTACTAGTGTGAAACAGATGTGTCGGAACCGCTGGCCTGTTTTACACCCTGGCGTTGCTTGCAAAATTTCTCTCCGTCTACACTCGGTCTCTCGAGACTGGAGGATGAGTTTGCAAGGTCTGCGACAGTAAGCTGGCGCGAGTCCACTTTTGGGAAAGAAGTACATGACAACGAGTAGATGATCTATGTAGCAGAAGGAGCAGGACAACACCGCGATATCCAGACAGCAAGAACACTTGCAGCACTATCGTTTAGCCTAGTAAAGTCAAAATGACCGAGTACACCATATCCAGCTGACGTGGCTCAAGGGCGAGCCACAAGATTGTGTTGGGAGCCTGTTGGTAGGCGGTTTGGTAAGATGACATCGCAGCATCCACGATCCTGCGAAAAGGCAGAAGATGTCGTGAAAGGCGACGAGCGAAAGATTATTTTGTGCATGTATGGGTCAATTGTACCGCAGATTGCGGGTTTTGGGTTATTTGGACTACATATTATGTATTGTTGAGTCAGTTATACCGTAGAATGCGGGTTTTCGGTCATTTTTGGACTAGGTCAGTTAGATATTGAGTCGATTGTCCATAGTGTCGGTTAACAAGTTGTTAGGAAATGGGCAAGAGTTGTAAGGCGGAAGCCTATATATAGATAAGAATTGTAAGTGTTGGAAAAGAATCGAATGCTGGAGAATAAGGCGGAGCTCTGTTGTTGGTTGTATGTCTTCCAGGTATGTTTTAATGTCAAGATTCATTACGGAGATCTAGTTTTTGCAGAGACATTGTATCTGGGTCGACAATGATAATATGATGAAGCTATGTTGGTACAATCTTTGTGTTCAATCTGTTCAGCTGTGGTAATGTGATTTTGCACTATACAAATAATGTTATGCTTCTTTGATGCAATTCTTGTTTTACAATTACTGTTGTTGCAATGATGAATGTCTTGGTTGAATATTGCTTTAAATACCATGTTCAATGCTTAGAAATCCTTGTCCCAGTTATGCAATACGTTTACGTATTATAGCCGCAACCATACTCCTTCATTCGGTGGAAACATGGTTCCATCTGCTCTCCCTAGACGCCTCGGGTGAGACCTCATCTACTCCGCAGGTGTTGCTGGGCGGGATAAAACCTGTCCGGGCCGGTGGCCAGGGAGACTGTGGTATGTGTCGATAGTGAGTGGAACCCCTATCGACTGGGTTTGAGCCAATAGATTTTGCTGAAGCAAAATCGAGATTGAACTCCTAAAGGATCACAATCCATTTATTGTACTACCCCCCTATAAGGCGTCGTGATAGCACGAACTAAAACAGATCGATATGCGCTACAATTGTGGTTGTTCTAAGAAAAATGTAATGTCGCAACCGCTGGACTGCATGGAGAGTCGCAAGTGCCAGCTTTTCTACGTGAGTATATCTCAGTTCCATGTCTACTAGATTTCGACTGAGGTAATAGATGACATGCTCGATGAGTGCATCATCAACCTGAACTAAGACCATGCCAATCGTCTCTTGAGACGCAACCACATAAAGTATAAAATTTCATGCGAAGTCGGGCGGACTAAGCACAGGGGTTGATACCAAAGCTTTCTTAAGGGCATCGAAAGACTGCTGGGCTCACTCATTCCAGATAAATGGTGTGTCTTTCTTCAATAGGCGCGCGAAACCTTTGGTAAGATTAGCATAATTGACTACAAATCGACGCAAAAAAGTAGCTCTCCCTTGGAGGCTTTGAAGTTGAAATAAGTTGCGCGGAGGAGGAAACCGAAGTATTGCCTCAACTTTAAGAGGATCAAATCTAATACCCTATTTTGAAACTATGAATCCTAGAAGGTGACTTGACCTCACCACAAAAGTGCATTTGTTGGGATTCAATCGGATTTTGTAATGTATACATCATTTGAGAATCCAATGGAGGTGCGTGGGGTGGTCCATTCTCTTACGAGAATGGTCGGAAAGATCATCCAAGAAAACCTCCATTATACTTTAAAGGTCATGAAAGGCATAGGTCATGGCACACTAGGTTTTTTGGACCCAAAATCCGACGGCCAAAAAGTCGGATTTTCTACACTTTGTGGTCGACTATCCGGCCAACACAGTAATTTTTTAACGTCGGTCCAATTTCAGATCAAAACTAACGGCTTGGACTTCGTCGGTTATTCTACCCTTTGGGCAGTCGGATAACCGACGGCCCTCACAACCGAAAAGCATTTGGATCCGACGTCTTTGGCTGTCGGATCTATAGCATAGCCATCGGTTTTTTTTCACTGTGGTGGTCGGCACACCGATGTCCCTAAAAAATGAAAAGCGTTTGGATCCGACGTCTTTGGCTGTCGAATCTATAGCATAGCCGTCGGTTTGTTTCACTGTGGTTGTCGGAAAATCGACGCTCCTCACAACTAAAAATGGACTGGATCCGACATCTTTTGTCATGGGATCTATGGCATAGTCGTTGGTATTTTTCACTGTGGAGGTCAGAAAACCGACGGATCTCACAATTGAAAATGGTTGAGCACCGACGGCTTGTGATGTCGGAGCTATGGAAACATTGTCGATTTTGTGCACTATGGACGTCGAAAAAACGACGTCTATCCCACTTGAAAATGACTGAGCACTGACGTCTTTGGCCATCAGATCTATGGCGAGAGCGTTGGTTTTCTTTGCCATGGCCGTCGGTTATCCGACACTGGTGGAAAATTAAAAAAAAAACAATAATGTTTTGAAGTGTTTGTTCTACAATTCCTCTTTTTTTTCTAGTACACCCTCGGAGTCCTGAACTTTGTGAAGTCATGTTTAAACGACCATTTCCTTTCATTGTCCAAATTAAGGTCTATTCTAGCCTTCCTACTTCATTGCAAATGCCAAGTTGTACCATGCCTGAAGTTGTCCCATGCCTCATTCTTGTTCAAAGCCAAATAAGTTTAAATTATTATTATAAAATCATTTATAAATTATATATGATTTTAATATAGTATTTTAACTTTACCTTTATAATAAAGTTGAAAATATTTTGCCAAATAAGTTTAAATTATTTTTATAAAATCATTTATAAATTATATATGATTTTAATATAATAATTTAACTTTACCTTTATAATAAAGTTGAAAATATTTTCTAATTATTATAATAGTCCATTATTTAAAAGGTGGCTTTTATTATCAAACTTGAAACGACAACTCTAAGTGTTCACTCCAAGCTAAAACCATACTTAGCATTATTTAATATACAAGCTATCAAGTCAAGTAAAGGTGTAGAAGAATTGATTGTAGCAAAATACAATAAGGAAAAGATTGGGGTAAAGGTTGAGCTTGTACAAGAAACTCAATAAACAATGGAAAAGTTGTAATGGATATATGTTGCAGTAGTGATTGGTGTTGTTGTAGAAGATGACACTATAGAAGAGAGTGGTGTTACAATGGTGGAGTTGCAAGGAGATGATATTTAATTAGATATAGTAGTGGAATATGCAAATGTGAACGTCTTATTCCCATAATGTGTAGTGTGTTGATATCATTGCAGATGAATTTGAAAGTGCAACAAAAGAAAACATAGTGGATAAAAGGAAGGATTCCTACAAACACAAACCACTATGTTACGCGAACTTCTTTCAGGGCTTTGTTACATTTTCTTCTAAGATCTTTCATTGCTTTGTTACAAGAATATTTTTGACCTAAAAGTACACTTGATAGGTTTGGATGGAATAGATTTATGTGGAAATCCTCTTTATGTTCATTCTCGAGTGACTCAATATTAACAATTCTGATTATCAAAAGGGGACATAATGTTAAAAAAGGAAAATAAAGAAAACACATAAAGGGATACGTAAAGTTGACAAAGGAAAATAAATAAAATCTATAATTTGCATCGAAAGAATAACCAGGTACGAACTAAACTAAGGAGATTCGAACCTGCGACCTATGTCTAGTCCTAAGGCTACCAACTTCAAGCCTGACCTTGTCAATCAATTCCGACTGCCATTTACTCCCATACGAATTCACACAACCATTTCTCTCGACACCTAGTACTCTTCATTCATTCTGCATACATTTCACTATGCAACGGTCTCAGATTCACTGCGTTTTTCCTGAATTAGTGTCTCAATTCAATATGACCCACACCCATCGTCCAAGGAGTGTTTCCAATGGTCTTGAGTTTCAGCCTGGCAATGGTGACGATTCATGGTATTATGTTTCCCTTCAGCTGCAATATGGAAAACTCATAGTCCACTACGAAGGTTTGTCTGACAAATGTGACTGTTTGGGTCATGCTGAATCGAGAAACCGAAACCACCACATTTGTCAGACAAACCTTCGTATGAGAGCTTTGAGTTTGTCATATTGCAGCTGAAGGGAAACATAATACCATGAATCGTCACCGTTGCTAGGATGAAACTCTAGACCACTGGCAACACTCTTCGGACGGCAGGCGTGGGTCATGCTGAATCAAGAAACTAATTTAGGGAAAGCGCAGAGGGGATTTGAGACTGTTGCATAGTGAAATGCATGCATAATGAATCAAGCAAGGTGGTAGCCCATCGTCTCCTACTATGAAATGCATGCAGAATGAATCAAGCTGCTTGAAGGTGGTCTCCCATTGTCAGTTGCACTTCAAGATTGAAGGTGTTAGCCTTGGGACTAGACATAGGTCGCAGGTTCGAATATCCTCAGTTAAGTTGCAACCATAAAAAATTATTAACATTGACAACAGGAAGCATGTTTCTAATTGTTGTTGGTGTATGCTAGATTAGTTGCAAATATCATGCTTCAGAAGCCAGGCTTCAATGGTAGATAGACCATTTTGGAAGGGTTCAATGTGAGGTTAAGGATATTGATTCCAATGAAATTAAAGAGAAGGTCAAGGATATTGATTCTAGTGAATCATTTACTCAGCCTTTGAAGTTGTGGAAACTCAAAATTGGTTATGATGAGCAACCAAACATCACAACAAGCTCTAAGAAATTCTCAAAATTTAGATGACACGCTAGTGGGTTGTAGAAAGCCAGCATCGTATCCATTCATTGAGCTCCTCTCTATTTCGAGAATAATTTAATATTCTCTACTGAATAGGGCCAACCACGTGAAGGTGGAAGCTCTTATGGCCCCTCCCCCACCTCACATCACTCTCAATTCCCCATACCCAATGCATGTACTTGAAAAAAACAAATACGTGCAAATTCATCCATATTTCATCATGAAATTTCATCTACCATTCATTCAATAAAGCCTAACATTCATTAAACCATTGTTTCATTCAGTCAACACATTCATACAATAAAAGATAACATTCAATAAACCATTCATTCATTCATTCAACACATTCATTCAATAAAAACTGACATTCAATAAAGGTATCAGTTTACTACATTGAATCATTAAACCATTCATTCATTCATTAGGCCAAAAATCATGGACAATATATTATTATCAAAAATAATTAGATGAGTACATTTTTTGAGTCACTTCTTTTTACTAACAGTTTTTCTTCTCTTCATAATTGGTAAATAATCTCTAAGAGGAGCATCTACCCCTGGAATTTCTGTTCTAGTTCTTGGTTCTTCATCAGGCACTTGTGGTGATGTCTGCGACAAGGGGTTCGGATTTGCTGCAACAATGTGAAAATTTTACATCATTGTATTTTGATATTGTAATGACAAGCATTTCATTTAAAAAAAACATTACAAAGGTGTTTTTTTACCTGGTGTGGCCACATCATGTAGTTCATGTTCTTGTCCAGGCTCAACGTGTACAGTTTCACCTTCTACATGCTCTGCAGTTGAAATATGGTGAACTACAATTAATGTTCACCATTTGAAATGCTATACATAAAATTTTAGCATATGAATAAATTCATTACTAGGATTAGAAGTATGATCTTCGTTTTGTTGTTATCCCTCCTCAACATTAGGGGGATCATTGCTTTCCTACTCAAAACAGAGTCAATATTGGTTTTCAAGTATTTATAACGAATAGATTGCACAAGTGGTTAATATTCAATAAATTATATAGATTCTATTTACCTGTGCACCGGATGGATTGGTAACAGAAGACTGTGTCTGGCCAGTCAAACTTTTTCGTTGTTCAACAATACCTCCAAAGCCTTCCTTGAAGCCAAGCTTCATGTCTTCCTCAGTGGGCTGTTCAATGAATCGTTCGGCCTGCATATTTGCATAACGCCGTTAACTAACATTTTCCAGTGCAATAAAACGAAAAAAATTTGCAATTTATTATTTGCATGCATTATTGGTTTATCGAAACTTACAAATCGTGCCGCGAAATTAGAATAACCACCAGGCCCAAGCTTGTGCTGACCTATTTTTTCAACTCTTGCCTTTGTGGCCTTTGATGTGTTTGGCAGCCTATGCAAGTGTTGAAATACTTTAGATGTTCCAAGTTCAATATAGAAATATTCAATAATAATAAGGTTTTGAATTACATTGCGGAAGGTATTGCATACCTCCATGTGCCTGGTGTTATCTTTCCTTCTCTTCTATGAGCCCTCTCCCTTCCATCATCCACAAGAGCTCTCCACTCCATTGGTGAAATCATTGGAGGGCGTTCATACTTAGGTTTTTTTTCAAGGTGTGTCCTATATGGGTATCGGGCAACCTTCACATGTTGACAAGCCTTTTTCATGACCTCGACTTTATTAAAGGTTTTGTCGCCGAACAGGCCAACCAACCGATGCATGAGTTCATCTTTTAAACATTTCCGTTGTTTATCCCACCTTTCTCAGATGGTGGGCCCGAAGATCTCCAAGCACGCGTCATTCATTTGTTTATAGAAAATGCCATTTCCCGCGAAATGATTATGCCATGATCATAATTAGTTGAAAGAAAATGTTTTATCGGTATATTAAAATGAAGTTATAAACAGTAACTTGATCAACGTATATTAATTACCTGGGACCTTATCAATCTTTATTGGGACGAGATCAGCGTCGACCAAAAATGTTACCTCCATTGGTCCCGTGCTAGTGACATGGGAAGATCCTGGAAATGCAACTAGGTCGATATCAATATTACCAAGATTCTCGTTGTTGTAACGTACCCTTCCATCAAGTAATGCAGGGAAGGAGATGTTAACAATACAAGGGGTTTTTGACATAGGCTTAGCCCCAATATTTTTACTGATAATTTCCTAACCATTAAAACTTATGTGTACAAATTTAAACTAAATAAAACACAGCGGAATTAAACATAACAACACACATACAGCACAGATTGCATCAGCATATTTATCTCAAGCAATCAATAGGCAGAGAGTTCAATCCCCTTCTTAGGCTATGCACAGACTACATCTCGATTTCATTATCATGAATAATTACCATTCTGAATTAACACACTGCAAACACATAATGCATATAAGGTAAACCACAGAGAGTACTTATCTTGCAACGCAAATGTCCATCGACTGGCTACGTGAGAGAAACATTCCACCCAACCATAGATCTCTGTCTAGCCTGTATTCTTTCAGCTGAGAGATCACCCCCGAGCTGGGCTGTGTATCCACTAAGGAGGAACTAGATGGCTCACTCACAGTCAGGGTTTCACTCAGACAGTCATGCTAAGCCAACACACAGTTGGGTTTTTCAAGCATGCGATGGGAAATGGAGGAGGATGCTAGTCCCCTGAGCTCAATCCCAGAGCCACATACACTTCAAGCTGGACTCAGCAATTCCATCCTCTGTTCATACATCCACACTTGGATTTCTCACAACTCTGTCACGAATAACCCCAAATCCGTCACTAATTTTCTGGGCTATCCAAACTGGGTTTTCCCATGGATTTCGGGGTAGCTATTGCTCCCAAATTCGCCCCAAGGCTCATACCAATGGATCCCCCATTGGATTTCACTGTCCAATACCCATTCTGGGCGTTTTTGGTCTTCCAAAATCTAGGTTCTCTCAAGGTCGCGATTTCTGGTTTTCTCACTCATGGGAGCTCGTTTTTGGATGGAGAATGATGATGGGTTCTTCGACCTTCCAATGGGGATGAGAATGGAGCAACTTTCAAGAGGTAGAGTAACTTTTGGTCCAAGTAAACAGAGCCCATACCTACCCATACGAATTTCAGGGCTACCCATGCTCCATCAAAGCCATGGGCTGACATCTCAACCACTTCCTTACAACAGGCATAAATGTCATCTAGGAAAGTCAAAGGGTTTCTCATAATGACATATGGCAGCCTAGGGTTCCATCCCATAGCCCCCTCACCACCCCCTAGTGGATACACATGGCCCCTTCTCATTCGTTGCCTCCATAGCCAGTCTTGGAATTTTATATTGCATGATGTTTAATTACATCCTATTACAATTTCCTTGGCTTAAGAGCACATGGGCATCAAATATCAATGCTTGCCCTTTTAAATCAAAATTCAGGCTTTCACTAGCGGGGCCTTGGCCTTGAGCTCCACACTAGGAAAACATACATCACATGTACACATTATTTACATTAAATGCTAATACATCCTAAGAGTCGAATTGGGGGTATTACAGTTGTCGACCTCTTCCGGTGGATGATCCGGTGTGCGTCAGTCACCAGCGGTCGGTGCGCTCACAGTTGGGGTCCGTGGTGTGTTAGAACGTGTTGCCAACTGTTCAGTCGACAATAATGGCAAAGGAGTCGATGTAGTACATGGAGTCGTTTCCTCATGATGCCACATCTCTCCATGAGCCTCGTTGCGGCCAACATCTACTCCACCACTATTGTGTGTTTTCTGATAATTCTGTAAATACAAACCATGTCTTACACATTCAGTACTATCATATAAACGAGTCCAACAATTCAATCCTTGCCAGGTTCTCGCTTGTCTGCGGAAACTTGATAAGCAGAGAAACGAGTTCCGCAGTATATTTTTCCAACAATTTGTCTATCATCGTAAACCGGTTTGTGGGTTCACCAGTTTGTCTATCATCTTTAAGGATCTCAGCCACTTCAGGATCTACTGGACATTCTTCTGATGCTGTTTCATACAACGATTCATCGGGCTGCAACAAAAAAATATAAAAGACTATTGAGTTATATCATGATAGATTCCTACAATTATATGAACAATTCCAATGGATTATCCTACAACGTAGAGGATCATGATCCACTCCTCGGATCGATGCTCATAGGTGACTTGCCCCGATCTGCTAATAACTGGGAGTTGCCCCTTACAGAAACCTAAATAAAAAACATAGTGAAAGTCAACTATTTTTTCTTATTATATTTGCGCTATTACAAAGATGTATACCTGATCCCTCGAGGAAGATGTACTCCTCCGACTATCTGCTGGCAGTGCTTTATCCCGATCACTAGCCTGTGAAGTAAATGGAGAAAATTTAAACGAAATAAACTAACGAAAAAATCCTTAATATGTTAAATTCATTAATAAAAGGTTTGGTAAATTGTTATATGTACCACTCCCATAGTAACCTTTTTTGTATCTAATCGGTTCAAATTGTAATTAATAAGCAACTCTTCCCCTGCAAATATTGATTTAATGGCAACTACAAAAACATAGTTTCCTTCACGCCCCTCAAATTCGAAGTTTGGTTGCTTAATTGTAGACCCTGGTTGTGTACTGTTTATAAACACCACAATATTCCCTGTGGCCTTTGGCCTTCCGTCCATGTACAACATTGCTCCTTTATTTTGATTTTTGTCTTTCAACTATAAATAGTTTGTGGACAATCCATAGCTACGCACACCTTTTGTAAATTGGACTAGGTGCATCCAATCTTTGTAGTTGTAACAGGGTCCAACATACTCCATCAATTTTGTACATGTGTTGTAAGGGACCCTTATGCCATCCATGTTGAACAAACCGAAACCATGTATTGACGACGGTGCTATTCGATATATCCTATCGTTCACACAAAAATCTGTGTTCGGTTGAGGAAGATCTTTGGGTACCCATTGTTTCACTAAATGTCTGTACCTCAAGGGCACCTCGAGGTCGTCTTTTGTCTCATCACCATAGGAACATGACCCCCCTTGATCGTGAAAAAATTCATTGCGTTTCTCGAATTTTCTTCTGGTCTTTTGATATCTAGTTGAATATACAACTCTTCTAGACCTACTGGATGTCTCACTTTCCTCTAGCCTTCCTAAACTCCCCTAGCTCGAGGAAGATAGATCTGACAAATACCTGTTTGATTCTACCTGCAACAGGGAAAAAAGTTTAGATACGATTGCAAGGCATAGTGCCTCTTAAAAGGTGACGTGTCACGCCTTTTATAATGTTACTTTATCCTCATTCCCTTTCTCAACATGTATGAATTCAAGCGATGAGGAAGACGATTACTTTATCTTTCTTATGATTACAAATTCACGCAATTATGAGTTTTATTTTATTGCTCCTTTGGGTCTTGACTCCCATATCAAACCATCCAATTATCAGATGTGTCATCATTGCCCTAAAGTCTCTCTCATCCCATCAGTTTGGGTTCATCAACTCGGTAATTGAAGTCCAGTCACATTTAGTAAGATATTTATATTTAGCAATAATAATATAAAATAAAAATCACTAACCGTTATGGAAAACATCTAAAAGTTTTTAAGACTTTCAAAATTAATATCTTTTAAGTGGTTAATAAGTGTTCACAAATCTTCAAAAACAATATTTTATACAATGTTGTGGAACTTGTATAATCTTATTCAATCATGGTCTTCTTAGATAACTGAAAGTAATTGAATCAAGCAAAAACAGAACCATAAACATGTAAGCTGTTTTGAAAAATGGTAGCTTTCAATCATACTCCCAACTAATGCCTTTTTACAATTACTTGTAATATTGACTTAGGGTGTTTAATACAAAACATAGATTTTCAATCATATTGACAGAGAGAAAAGTAGGGCTTTCTTTATATTATCATGACATAGTTACAAAGACTTTCTTTTCAATCTTTTTGGCAATTTGAATGGACAGGCCCCACTCATAGCCAAATACTTTTGAGATATTTACAACTCATTGGAGTATAGGGGACCATACAATTCTCGAAAGACGTTGGATTCAACAACCCTCAGGACCACGCATCTATTCTGATGCATGTGGACGTCTATGTGGGTTTTGACAAGCCACTATCATTCGTTTTTAACGTAGTACCGAAGGATTTGAGCCTCAGTAAGCTTTGTTTGCAAAATATCTTTGACCTTGTCGAGATATTCTCCAACTTCCCGTTTTAGATTATAAATAGCACCTGGATCTAATGTTGTTAGGTTGATGCCGAATGACCGCCACCAGTCTCTAGTCCAATCAGGGATGAACCATGTAGGATCCTCATGGATATGTGTCATTTGAGGTCCAAACTTTAGCATGGTATAATATGTTCTATCTTTATTTTCTTTTCTCAAGAATTTCCACCATAATTTTTAGATTTTTCATAAGTGTGTGTAGTACTTGGAAACCAGAGACTAGCATCTTGATGTGGCCATGCTTCCAAAGAACATATCCGGTTAATACAGTAGTATTGTTGTTCTAGTCGTATCCTGTGAAGAACTTGCAACAATTAATTAATGAAAATACACCATATAGCAGAAATAACATAACTCATAATCACTTTTATATTGATCACAGGCCACTTCAAGGGGGAAACCTCCTTTGAGCAAGCTCAATACAAATAACTTCATGGTACCTTCATTGGCCTCAACACAAACTTATATACTAAGTCTAGGTGCCAATACCATGGATGAATACCATGTGTCAATACAAACCATGGGCCAATACAAAATATGGATCAACAATTACTACGGGACGACTTACAAAGCATATGCGTCCAACAACAATAATACAAACTATGGATCAAAAAATACTACGGGACGACTTACAAAGCATATGCGTCCAACAACAATATACTAACAAAGTAAATAGAAGGGTTGACATGGGTTCCTAACATCCCCTCTCCCTTAGAAAAAACTTTGTCCTCAAAGCTTTAGATGTGGAAATTGATGCAGAATCTAAAGGATTGGTTCCCCTGTAGCATCCTTGGGTTGCATTCCGGCCCACTGATGCCTTTTGAGTTTCAGGGAGGATTTCTTGGAAGGCTGTAGACGAAGAAGGACCATATCAGCTACATGAAAATTGCACTAAGAACGGTGCTGATCGGCTTATTGTTTCAGTCGAATTCTTACCATGTGAAGATTGTCCTGCAGAATGAGAAGAATTTTATCGCGGTTTCGAAGAACTGAGTCAATTTCCTGAACTGGGGAGCTGTTGATCATGTATGGAAGAAGAACTGGCGGTGCCTATCCATAAAATGCCTCATATGGTGTGCTTTTAGATGTGGTATTGTACCACTGGAGCGCTTCTAGGAAATCGATAGAAATAGTTGTCCACATCTGTGTAGGGATGGGAAAGGGTTCGAGCAGTCCTAAAAGGAGTGTCGCTTCACCCTTATTGACCATCTGTTGAATTGTCATTTTCAGTCCCTGCCAAAAGAAGTTACATTGTTCCCGGTCATACATTTTGAGGAACCCAGAGTGCCCTGTTGATGAAGAAACATGGAGTTCATAGAAGAGATAGCCCTATTGAACAGATTGCAACCAATTTGGAACAAGTAGAGAAATAACCGTGAGAGAAACTGGGTCATCAAATATGCGAGAAGGAGCATCTGCCACAATATTGTCCTTACCCTTCTTGTAAGTGATGGCATAGGCATAACCCATGAGTTGGATAACCCATTTTAGGTGTGTTGGGAAGGAGACCCATTGTTCCAAGAAATTTTCCAGACTTTGGAGATCCGTCTTGATGCAGAAATAATTCCCTAATAGGTATGGCTACCACTTCTGTACTGCATACAAAATAGCCATCATTTCCTGTTGAGATGTAGATGCGGATAAATTGGTACCGGAAGGTCTCTTGAAGGCGACAAGCCCACTGGTTCAGAAAGGACACCTACATATCTATCCAAGGAAGTAGGGGAGACCGTTGATGAGTGCACCTGAATGGAATGGAGTTGAGCGATGAAACCATGTGAATTCTTCTTAAGGATCTTTTCCAGACGATGTGAACTGATGATGCGGAGAGACCCTTGTTGTAAGCTCTTAAATTTGTGTTGTTTCCCATTGACTGAAAACTGCATCCAAAGTTCAGCAAAATCCCATAAGATGGGGCCAAGTGTGCGTAACCATTGAATTCCCAAACCACATCACATCCACCTAGGGACAAGGAAAACATGTCGAAGTGCAGGTTATAATATTCTAGAGAGATATGCACATTGTGACACTTCCCCTTGCAAAGTAAGGTGCCCCCATTGGCAACCATGACTTCAAAGTTGGAGCAAGGATGGACAAAACAATTAGCATGTTTGGCGATCTGAGGGTCAATAAAGTTATGGATGCTACTAGAATCAATGAGTATTGTGAGAGGAAGCTTCTTGAAGTAACCCCTGACCCACATTGTTTAGGGGGTGGTGACGCCGGATAAAGCATGGAGAGATATCTTTGGTTGTTCATCCTGAGATGGGGGGTCAATATGCAGCTCCTGAATGTCGACCTGATCATCCAATGTATCTGGAGTTTCTTGACCAATTATAGAGGCAGGAGGAGAATCCATATCCAAGAGATAGAGCTTTTGTTGAACACATCTATGTCCCTGAGTGAATTTCTCATTACAATTATAACAAATCCCTTTTTCTCTGCGTGCCTGCATCTCTGTTTCAGACAAATGCTTGATAGGAGTTGGTCGAGGAGCTGGCGGGATGGGAGGTCGTTGAGAACCCATATTTCGGAAGGGAACAAAAGTGGGTTTGGAGCATTGTTGGGCTGCAATCTTGTCTTCTACCAACTTATCCAACCCTAGGACTTCCATCATTGTGTTGGGACAGAACATTTTAACCTCTGACCGGATTTCATCCTTAAGACCACTGATAAAACAACTCCTGTAGAATTCATCAAACAATCCTTCTATGTGATTGGATAGTTTCTCAAATGATGTCTGATACTCTCTCACAGTGCCACTTTGACGAAGTTTAGTGAGTGCTCCGGTGAAGTCATCAAAAGCACTAGGACCAAATCGTTGCAAAAGGAGTTGGCAAAAATCTGTCCATTTTGGCTCGTCATGAACCTTGATGTACCAATGGTACCATTGAAGGGCTTCCTGTTCCAAATGAAAGGATGCAAGTGGAACTTTTTGGACATCAAAATTATTATGCAGATTGAAATATTGTTCTACACGATAGATCCATCCAGTTGGATCAGTACCATTAAAGCAAGGAAATTCAACCTTCAGACCATGAAAATTGCTAGAAGAAGAGAACCCATTGGCTGTCGAAGATTCGTGCTGTCGATTATTGTTCATGGCTGAATGCTGAAGATGGAGGCTGAGAAATTTTTCATCCAGATCTTGGAGTTTGGTTTGGATGGATGCAAGTGCTTCCTCCATGGTTGTTGTGCTTGGGCAGGTGACAACCATAACCAGGAGTTTGAGTTTTTTTTTTGGGGGGGGAGGGGAATGGATAGAAAAACACAAACAAAAGCTTATTTAGTAAAGGGAAATTTGGATTTGGAAAAAACTCGGAGGGGTAATTAGGGTTTGACTAGGTTTTGGGAACTTTCTGATGGATAGGGAAGCTAAAAATGGGGGTTTTAGAAGTGGGGTGAAAGAATGAGAAAATTTGGCAGAGAGGGACAAAGAAGCAGAATGAGGAAAGGAACTCTGTGGTAAAATTTGAAGGCAATTGGGTGAAATTCGAAGAAGTTATGGCAAACCCTAAAAATAGACAAATATGAGATTTCGAGCTTTGGGAAGTGGAATTTGAGTCCTCAGGAATGAAATATGTAGAATGGGATTACCAGGGTGTCAGGGAAGTTTCAAGGGAAACAGAGTGAAAACAAGGGCCTTTTTTTTTTTTTCAAGAATGGATCTGCAACAACACAAAAGGGATCTGAAACAGATAGATCTGCAACGGCGTGGAAGTGATCGAAAACAGAGGGATCTGAAACGACACTGACTGGATCGAAAATGGATGGATCTGAAATAGATCTGAAACGGCTGGACTTGAAATGGATTTCAGAATGGATCTGAAACGACACGGCAATGATCGGCAACAATTCAGTTGAAAATAGATATGGACCCCAAGTATGTGCGGCTTCCTAACAGTTCAGGGGTTTCACTCGGCCACCAATGCTGTCTGACAGCTTGCGTATTTGGGTAGTACCCCTCACTCCATGGCTCTGTAGTACCCCATTTTGACGTTGATGTAAATACTGCTTATGTATAGTATGTGTAAATGCCCTAGTGTGGAGCTTAAGGCCAAGACCCCACTAGTGGATGTTCCGATTTATTGCTTAGGCAAGTATTGATACAGTTTGATTATTCATGGGATGCTGAGCCATGAGGAATGTAAATGATGTAATTATTACTGAATTTATAAAATAACCGAGAAGCTCGCTAAGGAGGCAACGAACAAGAAGGGGGCCGTGTGTATCCACTAGGGAGAGGTGAGGGGGTTTGGGATTGGTTGACCATGTTGCCACATGTCTGACCCTGGGTGTAGACGTTTCCTGTAATACACTCAGAAGAGTTACTTTCATAAATGACTATGCCTCTTAGAGGCCAGTCAACTCTAGGAACCAAGTGACCCTATTATAGGGTTAGTACAAACCAGAGAGAGAGAGATGACTGGCTATATTGATACTGTCAATCAAAGAAAGTCAATGACAGTCAAAAGGCTCAGTACAATCACAATAAAGATGAGTTGACAACCAGCAGACTGAGGCCAAAGAGACTCATGGCCCCCAGTAAGGTACAAGGACCAACCAAAGGGTAAAAAAACCAACCAGTAAGGTACAAGTAAAAAAGAAAAGAGTGGGTATAAATTAGACTCATAAACCTTGGGACTAAGGGGGTGTAGTACCTCAAATGTGGACAATCTACCATAGTTATATCCACAAGACCAAAAACAAAAAAGGTGATACAATTCAAAAGATAACTCAAGATCAGTAAAAGACCCAAAAGGTGAGAGGCAAGGTACCATAAAAAAATGAAAGGACCAAAATTAAAGGACAAGCTACCACAAGACCAATAAACAACAGGGTGTAAGGTCCAAAAGTAAATCAACCATTGTGGGGAAGGTACAAATAAGGTCAAATATATATTGCAATAGCTCCTTGTAACTACCTGTTATTTGACATGCCAAAGAGATGGAAGGTCAAACAATGTCAAATATATGCAATAGCTCCTTGTAACTACCTGTTATTTGACATGCCAAAGAGATGGAAGGTCAAATAATGTCAAATATATGCAATAGCTCCTTGTAACTACCTCTTATATGCAATAGCTCCTTGTAACTACCTCTTGTAACTCAAATAGGACCACCAAAAGGTATAAAGACTCATAACAACTTGGACAAATTAGGGTGTGTACCTCAAATGTGTACAAACTACCGTAGTACCCACACGACCAAAAACATAAAAGGTGGTACAAATCAAAAGAGATACCAAGGTGAGCAAAAGACCCAAAAGGCAAAAGGCAAGGTACCACACAAATATTATCGATAAAATGGAAGGACCATAATACAATCAACCAAGGTGGGGTACAACGTACCAATCATCTCTCTCTCAATTATACCATTGTTCCATATAACCTGAAAGACCATCATCACAGTAAATGGAAAAGTCCACACGGATGATGTGATCACGTGGTCCTCTAGACTACTCCTAAGGTCAAGCATCAGTAGCTCCATCAAGAGGTGTTAAGTCCCTTGAGAAGACCATCTAACTCAACCATCTCGAAGACCTAAGAGAAGTGGACATCACACATCATCAGATAAGCTCAAAACACTGTACTAGGACTGGTGTCACAGTAAGCGAGCTGAAACAAAAGTAGCCAGAATGCCAACAAGCAGCAGTAAAAAGAAAAAGACCCTCTAAAAAGGTGAAATAGCAAGCAAAACCTCATAACTAAGAGCTAGAGACCTCAACAAGTTGTATCCTTCTCAAGGTGATGAAATCCAAGTCGAACAATACAAAATGAGAGACCAATAATGGAAGGATATCCCTCTACTGAAAGGGATCCTGGGTAAAAGAGACCTAGTAGAAAAGTCACTAAGCTACCTCGTTCATGACACGTCGGAAAAGGTTTTCGGCACTTCTGCCTTATCACCCTTGTATCACCAGTATGGTGGCCATAGAATACAAGGAAGACAATGATCGATGTTGCCTTAGGGATAAGTGGAGTGCGTCATTCCACAGAGTCCGTCCGGTTCTTGATCTCGCGGTGGTTTAACCCTTGAAACAACAGGAGGCCCCTACACAAACTGGTCGATGACCGTGTCAACAAGTACAAGAGGATTTTAGCACCCTAGAGGACAACAACTATGTCTCGGATGATAATTACAAGGGGGAATTATTTGGATGCCTATCCCCGTTGTCCTACCTAACTAACAAATTCTTTTTATCCTCAAGCGAGGTTAAAGTGTGTTGAGTTAACGAGTTAAATTTTAATGGTTGTATTACTCAGTCGGGTGATGGAAGTGCAATTCGTGGTGTGATGACTAACTCAAAACATGCAAATGCATATGAATAAAATAAGCCTTTCCTTTCAATGAATGCTAGCTAAGGTAAGGAGAGAGTTCTTTTAAACTATAACTACTCTTTCAAATTAAATGAATGCAACAAGTGTTCAAGTTCATTCATGGGACCTCAAGGAGAGCTTCAGATATACTCAAGTCATGCAAATGAATTCATCAAATTAAACAAAGTGATAATAAATATAAGGAATTGTACATATCCATGTTCATAATTCTCTAGGAACACTTATAACATTCTTCAATCATTCTTCACAAAAACACAGGGGTAGTAGAAACAATAAACTGCATATAAATCTTCATAAGCTTAATAAAAAAATAGTAACCACAACTGGTCGAGAAGCTATACCACAACATGTTTTTTTATGAAGCCACCACAGTCCAAATTTGAAGCTACTATATTATAAGTGTTAAAGCTGCTACAGTACTACCCATGTTCATAATTCTCTAGGAACACTTATAACATTCTTCAATCATTCATCACAAAAACACAGTGATAGTAGAAACAATAAACCGCATTGAAATGTTCAGAAGCTTAATAAAAAAATAATAACCACAACTGGAGCCCTACAACTCCTCTTCCTCCAGGAAAACATGAAATACATCTAATTACATCACTCATTATACAAAGTGATTGCTAACCGCATGGGGGAATCCTTATACAAAGTGTGAACGCTAAAGATAAAAAAAACATCCAAACTGCAATAAATGCTTATTGTAATTTGTAATATTAGACTTGTAATATGCATTAAAACACACCAAGCAAGCATCCAAAACACAGATTTACAAATTGTGGCAGCCTAGCTGAGCAGTAATAAAAAAATGTAACTTTGAAAGAAAGTCCGATGACACAGTCCTTTTCGTCGGAGGTCGTCGGATTTTCTCGTCCGATTTTGGGTTCAAATCTACTAGTGCAAGCATGTACAACATAAAAAAAATAGACATGGGTAAATGCATAATTAGACTAAGTCCAATGGGTATATGGAGCAATAAGCCCCCTGGTGCTTTAGTAGAGTTTGAGATTGTTCTTCTACTCTTCTGAAAACATATGTGGTCTATTTTTTTGTTGGGTATTGACTAGTGGTAATGATGGATGACACTTTTTGGAACAAACTCGTAAAAGGGAATTTTTTTTAGTTTTATGTGTTGGAATGTAAGGGGTTAACAACCTTTCTCCTTATTTAATTCTCCATCCATGAACTGGGTTACACCCTAGATTCCAACTCCAAGGAACTTTTGGAAAATAATTGCTTGCACAAATTATATTTAAAAGATTAGAGGCCATGTAGAAAGTAGGGAAGAGTTCATGATTATCACTCTAGGCACTCTCTATAGATTTATGCACGGAAAAAGACAAGATAGGTTCCCAATTAAAAACTGCAATTGATGTAACCACAGTATAAATATTAGGAACCCAACTGCATTGAGGTAAGTGTAGTCTCTTGTTGTCCATACAACCTACACATAATAGCCATGACATATATATGGAAACATCGATTTTTTAATAAAATGCATGGCATCTTTCCTAGATATGAACCTATTTACCTCTACCACCAACTAACTAAATTCTTCTTCATGTCATGATCTTTGTGAAATTTTTCTACCCAACCATTTGTCAAAATTTTTTTATGGTTGGTGAATCTTATAACACTTTTCAGGCCCTAAAGGTTGAAAATATGTAATGTACTATCCATTTCTATTGATGAATATCTTATTGTCAATATTAGTATGTTTAATTATTCAATAAATGACATATTAACTAGTTAACATAAGATCCTAAACCCGCCCACCTCCCAGCTTGTACCTAATTAACCAAAAATAAACTCGTCTGTTTAAACTAACTAAGTTTTCCCCATTATATCAGCTGCATTGAATACAATACCCACTGAAACGGGTCACTACTAACAAACTACTTTTTAGGAAGAACAAGATTATATTTGTAATTAAGAACACAACCACCCCACAGCTGCTAGATCGACACATGAATGAATCCATTAATGTGTATCATGTGAGACCATAAAATTTCAGTGAATACTACTAGCGTCGATCAAACCGTCTTTAATTGTCTTCACATTATGCCATATAACTTTTCTTAACAGGCAGTAATGCCATATGTATATTCTTATAACCTTTTATATGCACCGTGTATCATCTAGAGCATGTGCCATGCAAACTGGTAGGGATATCCATCATTGCCAAGTAGATTGTTGGCCATTCTAGAAAGCAATTCCAAAGGCAAATTGATTCTTGAAGATTGGGAAGGCACAATCGACAACATAATTTAGAAACTTCAGATTGGGAGTCTGGGACACAAGGTATTAACATTTTCCATATGGACAAAATAACTATTCTAGATCCCTCTTAAATTTATTTTCCATCTATTCCTGATGTCTAGTTGTAGCTCTAAAAGGACCCCTACAAAGATCCAATCAATCAATATGATGTTTTAATGTAAGGGTATTGCCAAGTAAATTGACATTAGTCGTTAAACAATGCCTTTTGTTGGTAGGATCTTTGGCACGACCAGTTGATGCCAAATTGACCTTTGTCACTGGGCATTGTACAAGATGTTGAAAGACTCTGTTCATCACGTGTTTTCTATTTTTCAAAAGTTATTATTTTAGGGACAATTTAATTTTTAGTAGATTTGGATATCAAGATCACAATATGTTTTAGTAAGACCTTAATTTAGTTAATTTTGAGTTAGGATTAGTGCATTTTAATTGCATGAATTGGGCAGTTTTTCCTAGGAGAGGGAATCTCAAATCTAGAGTGTGCATCTAGGTGTGTGTCTAGTGTCAGTGAAGTGCTGACCTATCAAGAATATGATCTATTTAGGAGCTTGATTTTTTGTCTAACTGCTGAACCAAACAACTCAGCCAAAAAAAAAAAAAGTAGTTCGTAGACCTAGGATCGAATCATGTAGAGGTGTAACCAAACAAACATCTAAACAAAAGCTACAGCAGGATCGTTCCTACCAAACCTCTGCGCAAATGCTAAAACATTTAAACCAATGTGATTTACCAGCTAGGGATTACCTAGATCTTTTCCCTTAACAAATACATCCTATTTCAAAATGTAATAACACAGAGATCGAATCTCACCAAAGGAGAAACACTAAATAAATAAAATGACCAGCGTTACAGACCAAAACTCCAAAGTCGAAACACACATCGTGTGTTTTCGATGACTTCTCAAACATAAAATACTTGTGCCCAGAACCAAAAATGTTAAGTTACACAATTGCTTCACGAAAGTCAAAACTCATAATATAGAATCATTTTCCAAACATTTTAGCTACAGGTTTGAATCTCTTAGCCAAACAAATAAATACTTGTGCTGAGAGTCCAAAACAAATAGCTACAGGATCACTTCATCAAGCTAACACATAATTATTTAAACTAAAGACTCTTTCCAATAACGTATAGCGACAAGGTCGATTCTCACCTAATTGCTTAGCAGAGTATAAAAACTCATGTTTAAATAGAAACAGACCTAGTATTTACACACAACGAAACCCCAATTCATTTTCCAAACCATCAATTTACATGCAGAGTCATTTTTGTCACCTACAGGTGGCGACTTACATATAGACCATTCGTATTATCTACGAAATTATACACAGAACCCAAATGAATTGCAACCATTTAAACAATTTATACAATACCTAATTCATCACTTAGAGCAACACAGTAAGCGAATACCAAAACAAAGGTAAGTCAAAACCTTAGATAAGTTACAAACAGGGTTACAACCATTCATGGACATGGCCAAGTCATAAGCGCCCACAATGGGCATACTTCATTACATTAAACACACCATAAACAACTACCAAACTACTCATATGAATTACATTCCCATTATGGGTCAAACCCATTGCAATTTCTCACTGCCCACGACTAGCCCCAATTCGAAACGAATTTACAGAAACCCCGAAGGGCACGAAACAAAAAACTACAAACACACTCCTCATCCATGAATAGAGTATGCATCGAAGCTTTAGGAAAGAGGAAGGGTCATAGAGTAGGCTCTGCTAATGGGTTGAACGAAATTCAAGTGTAGGAGGGTTCAAGATGAAATGTGGTTACATACCGAAGACATTGCAGAGACTAATCCTTCTCCTGCTCCTGATTTTGCAATCGAAACCCCTGCTCTTGATCCTGCTTGTGCTTGTGCAAAGGAATCACTCACGTCGTTGCTTAATTCCGGTTAAGTCCAAATCGAAGTCGAGATGCCCACCAAAAATGGAGCCACATTACAAACCAAACCATAGGTCTGAAACATATGTGGAGGAGGTGGGATTTTCCCTCGACAAAATGGAGAACCCACCTATCGATCATTGAATTAGAGTGTCAGTTCATCTCTACCCTTCGAACTACGTTTCCCGTCACACAAACCAGATCGCAAGTCTGAAACAGATGCGGAGGAGGTGGAGTTTTCCCTCCAAAAAATGCTGAAACATGCTATCGAACAGAGTGACGAGATTATCGATCAGTGACATGAATATTAGGGCCGATTTTGTGTTTAATGGTTTATGCATTTCATGGTTGGATACTTGAGGTATTAGGCGGGGTTTGGGGTTAATAGGTTAGTATAGGTTAATAGGTTAGTGTAAAACGTTGATTATAAATTGATATAACTTAGTATAGGTTAGTAGGGGTTAATAGGTTAGTATATAAGCTTACGTCTTAGTATAGGTTGTTTATCTATTGATATAATTTAGTATAGGTTAGTGCTTGAAATACCATATCCTTGCTTTTGGTCTAGGGTGATGTCCTAGTAGGAACCACGAATGCCTATCCAACACATCCCTTGAGAAAAAGTAGTTGTTTGTTGTACTTCGATAAAAAGCGCACTTAGTTTCATCCCACGTCCTTCCATAGTTGATACATATTATCGCAATACCATGATCTTCATTTATGTTACTATGGGGAAAGGTATCCCACCACTTGCACCAAAAATGACACATTGGAAAGATGAGACCACTTGCATGATCTCTTGTATATTTTCGATATAGCCTAACTTCCCCTCTATCATGTTTTGGTCACAGTGGTGAGAAAGGCTAGATTGGTAGAACTAAACGTCCACTCCGCAATCGAGTGTGACATGAGTCCATCATCGACATATTCAGTTTTAAAAAGGCATCCATAGCAAGATAATATACGGTCATATTAACACATTAAATTATGCTCAACATTCTATTCATCATCTATTTGAGTTTGCTATTTAAGTTGTTGTGCAAATGGACCAGCTTCCATCTTGGATGTGGGCGTTGAGCTTGCCACTCGCTCCTATTTTTTATTGTGAGCTCCCATTTTTCTTTAACAGGTGTGTTTCTAATGTCTCCTCAATATTTAACATCCTATCCACGTGTTCAACTTATTTTATAGAGAATTTATAGATAAAATAGCCCCTAGTATCTCATTGGGGAATTTTGTTCAAATGTTGTAATAATACTAAACTGCACATTCTTTTCTTCCCTGGAAGCATTTCTCTTTCATGGAAGTGGATAATTTTTGGTGTTCTCTTATAATTAAGAAACATATTTTTTGTTTCGTTATCACTCATTGACATTTCTTACATGGATTTTCTACAAAGTTTTTGTCTTCACTCTACGATCAAAAGTGATATACTAATATTCAATGGAAACTGAAACTATTCAACGGAAAGTAATCACGTAGATTTGAAAATACACAAAACACGATTAAGCAATCATGAGAAACGATGGATATCAATATAAAGGAATTGTTAAAGTCTATCTCATTCAACTTGGTTTGTCAAACCATAAGAGAAACACCAACATTAAATTCGTTGATATTTAAGAGGAAAATTGGATATTTTCACTAGTATTTTCGATCCCTTGAGTTATGTTTCATTGTGATTGTTTCAGTTATTGGAATAAATATATCTATTAATTGTGCTTTGGTCGCTTAAAATGCAAGAGGGGAAATCGGTATTATTTTTTCCTAAAATTGGATAAAGTCATTTGGATTGATGAAATTGTAAATATCAATTAGTAATATTGAAAAATAGATTTGGAGTATGAGTAGTTTAGGTTGTTGAATCAATTCAGGTGTTAAAATCAATGATCATAACAATTGAAATTTGCAATTCCAGCTAGAGTTTAATTTTGAAGGTCAAAATTTAAAATATTTAGCCTTCTTCACTTTGTTAGATGTCACGGAATTGAGACTTTGTGTGCATGGCAATTTAAAACTTCCCAATACAATATGGGGAGGTTGTAGCCCTTTTATGTTCCTTACGTTTAGGATGGGTTAATATTCTCTTTCTAACTCTACAATCACGAAAGGATTAGAGTAGTAGTAATGCTGCCCACTAATTTCAATAACACACTTTATTTTCCTTTCAAAAAATATTAACTCGATGTGCGCTTTGGCATTTCCATTTTATTTACTTCCACCCATGATTTTGAATCGACATGGAATATACCAGTAATCAATTTAAAATCCACAATTATAAAAGTAATAATCTAATTTAATATAAAAAATCGGCCCAACGCTGTCGAAACAAAGGTATCTATGGCGGGATGAGTACATTGGACAATCATAAAATGAATGATATTCGAAGGGATCTTGGGAAATTACTTCAGAAAAGTCCACATTAGACTGATGAGAAAAATCATGGGTATTGTATTTTTTTGAGATTTAGGTTCATACCCATAATTATATTCCATGTCATCCTCATACCGCAATGGTGATTCCCACTCATCATGAGCCTCTCTTAATTATCTAGTCTATCTTAAATTTTAGACTACTTGGTTTAACTAGTTTAAGGCTTGAGAAAATGAGAGGAAAACATATGAACTCATTGTGCTTCTTTGATTTTAAAATACCTAGTGGAGTCCCTATATGGGTTCGCCAGTGAAGTTGCTTCCCAGAGTCTCGAGGTGGAGATAATTCACTTCACCAAAATTATTTGTATTTGAGATAGGAGTGAAATCCTTACTTACCGATGATGAGATGACAATGATGATGATGATGATGATGATGATGATGATGGCGATGATGAAGATGACGATGATGAAGATGACGATGATGATGACAACGATTGATGATGACGATGATGATGACGATGATGATGAAGATGACGATGATGAAGATGACGATGATGAAGATGACGATGATGAAGATGACGATGATGATGATGACGATCGATGATGACGATGATGATGATGACGATGACGATGACGATGAAGATGACGACGATGATGATGACGATGATGAAGAAGACGATGATGAAGATGATGATGATGAAGATGACGACGATGATGACGATGATAATTTGATAGAAATTGAGATTTAAATGAAGATAGTGCAAAAAGATATAAGAGAAATAACAAATGATAAACCCTATAGTAGAAAAAAGATACATTATTTAATCTATAGGTATGGTTTTTGATGCTGCAATGATTATTGTCAGTCATGTTTGAGTCTCGAAACCCTCCCACACTGTCAATGCATGCGTCTAGACTAACCATGCCAAATTTCAGTCCAAGCCAACACATATTTAAAAAATTTAAACGTTGGCCCCATGTATCACATTATTTAATCTATAGGTATGGTTTTTGATGCTGCAATGATTATGGTCAGTCACGTTTGAGTCTAGAAACCCTCCCACACCATCAATGCATGCGTCTAGACTAACCATGCCAAATTTCAGTCCAAGCCAACACATATTTAAAAAGTTTCAACGTTGTCCCCATGTATCATATTATTTAATCTATAGCTATGGTTTTTGATGCTGCAATGATTATTGTCACTCATTTCTGAGTCTAGAAACCCTCCCACACTGTTAATGCATGCGTCTAGACTAACCATGCCAAATTTCAGTCCAAGCCAACACATATTTAAAAAATTTCAACGTTGGCCCCATGTATCACATTATTTAATCTATACGTATGGTTTTTGATGCTCCAATGATTATTGTTAGTCATGTTTGAGTCTAGAAACCTTACCACACCGTCAATGCATGCATCTAGACTAACCATGCCAAATTTTAGTCCAAGCCAACACATATTTAAAAAATTTCAACGTTGGCCCCATATTGTATCACATTAATTAATCTATAGGTATGGTTTTTTATGCTCCAATGGTTAGTGTTAGTCATGTTTGAGTCTGGAAACCCTCCCACACTGTCAATGCATGATGAAGATGTCAATGAAGAATGGTGACGATGATGATGATGATGATGAAGATGGTGACGATGCTGCTGATGATGATGATGAAGATGGTGACGATGCTGATGATGATGGTGAGGATGACAACGATGATGATGACAATGATAATGATGGTGGTGGTTGTGACGACGACGATGATGATGACAATGATGATGATGATGATGGTGGCCATGACGACGACGACGATGATGATGATGATGATGATGATGATGATGATGATGATGATGAAGATGATGAAGATGTGAATGAAGAAGAAAAATATGATGATGATGAATATGATGGTGATGATGACGATGATGATGATGATGATGATGATGATGATGTTTGAGTCTTGATAATTGTGCATTTCCTTACTAAGCTTCTCTCTGTTTCAAGAATAATTTAATATTCTCTACTAAACAGGGCCAACCACGTGAAGGTGGAAGCTCTTATGGCCCCTCCCCCCCCTCACATCACTCTCAATTCCCCATAACCCGACAAAAATATCTATGTACAAAAACTTTAAATTTGTTTTTTGGCATACTCTATAACAAGCAATGTTACTAATTATATCATACTAGAAAATGGAAACTCAATAAGAAACAGTTAATTTATTATTACTCCATACCTCATAAACTTCAATGGTCTTCATCATCTTTTTCATCTGAGTCATCGTCTGTACTATCATCCGATGATCCAGATTCAACATTGTAAGGATTGGCCATATCATCCTCGTCGTCAGTGTCAGTTACGATCATCATGTCATTGTCGATATCATCTTCACGGAAATGATTGTCTGATACATCATCTGATTCAATAAGTTCTTCGACATCTTCTTCAGGAACATGATCATCTAACTCATGTTGATCATGATGATCTTCTACGGCTTTTTCTTCTTCGAGAACGTCTTCATTACCTTCATCTATGTTATACTTTACCGGCCTTCCCCTTGGATCGTGTCTCAAAGCAAATGACCAACCCGCTCTACCTAGAACCTCAGAGTAAAATACCTGTTCACATTGGGTTGGAAGAACACAGGGCTCCATTCCTGGCTCAAAAAACCTTGTATTTACCATGGTAATTCCATTATCATGTTCAATTATTGTTTTATTGAGATGACGTTGATTCAATCGACACCTGTACCATTTGAAAATGAACAGAAATACCTTGAAGGAGTTAAAGTCACACTGAAGAATGTCTTCCAGATACCCATAGTATCGATTTTCAGAGAGTTCTGGATGTCTGTCACTTCTAGAAGAAACATTGGTCACCTCAAAGACTGTAGATATCCCACAATCAAATGTTTTCTTTGTTTTATCCAAATTTTTGATTCGATATCTACATCCATTGCACCACATAGCCTTATGGTGTTTTACCTACAACAAGCCATACAGGGAAAGATTACATAATGATCCAATATTTATGATTAACTAGTGCATGCTTATAATTCCATACAATGAAAAAAACAACGTGACGTACAACAACATTATTTTTTACAAAAAAAAATAGTGTGGATGATTAATATGCTTCCCTTCTTATCTTTTAAACCTCTTGCTAAATCGATTTCCCTTTGTGTTAGGTTGGTGTCTCCATTGCGATGTGCATCTTTAACCAATGACGCCACACCTTCCCATGATATTCCATGACTAGATTGTTCACATCGTTCGATCCATACCTTCATCCAGTCAAGATTGTTTGCGATGTATAAATGAATTGCATCCCACTCTCGACCAATTGTTTCATGACAATAAAATTAAAATTCAATACAAATGTAATATAGTAACTTAACAAAGTATATTACAGTATAAATTTATGCAAAGTACTGAATATAAGAATGTGTTATATTACCTTTCACCTTCCTCGATCTACCTTTCCCCTTCGGGTACTCCCCTTCGAAACTCTTATTGGATTCTGGGTCACAAATGCGACGTAAATTGAACTTTTCTGCTAATTTAGGAAGATATTCACTAATATACATCATGTTCTGGTATACCATATATCGCTCCATCATAGAACCCTCAGCATATGCTCATTGTCTGACCAAACCCTTCATAAATTTCAAGTGCCTCTAAACAATCCACATGGACCTTGAGTGTGCAGGTCCACACAGTTCAATCTCCTCAACTTGGTGTATGAGTTAGTGTTCTTGTGCATTGAAAAATGCCGAAGGTAGATGCTTCTGCATTTCACACATGAGACGAGGAATTTCTCTCCTCCAATACTTTATGTCTTCTTTATGGAATTCTTTAGATGACAACCATCTACAAGTGACATGACAACCAAATCAAGAGATTAAAGAAAAAAAACAATATATTACATAACATCATGAATTACAGAACGAAAATAAAATATAAGTTCTATGTTGAATTAAACAAACACTAAGCACATGGAAAAAATCACCACTTACCTCATGTATTTCCCGAGACTATATATTATTTGCTTGACATTGTTGTCGAAGTTGTCTGGGATAGAGAGAGTTAGAACATACTGTAACAATAATATACAAATAGTTTCATTTTATCAACAAAGATAGACAAATAAAAAATATACCAACCATATTCACTGTAATAGGAAAAAAAATAATAATGAAATCTATACCATAATAATTACCTTCATGAAGACATGCCAATCGTGAGTTTTCACCCCCTCGAAATCACCTTTCTTTGTTATGATATTCTTCATGTTCTCACAAAATCCGGTGGGAAATTTAATTTTTCGAATGACTTATTTTACAACATTACTTTGCTGGTCCGTTAACATCCATGGAAGTGAGTTTATATTAATTTTCTCTCCATTGCTATGAAATTGAATGACATCTTTCATTGCATGGTTGCTATCTTGAATGTCTTTGCAAATTTTGACAATTTTTTCTTTGTCACTCCTTCCATCCAATATTCGCCATAATGTTTCGGTCACATTCTTTCCGATATGCATTGTATCAAATAGATGAGCAATTTGTAGGTGCTCATAGTAGGGAAACCTACTGAATTGTCTAGGATAACTTTTCATTCCTCGTGGAAGCCCATTAATTCCTTCATGATCACATGAACGACAATCATGAAATTACATAAATTAATGTCAATTACAGTAAAAAACACACAATATAAAAAAATACAATATAACATATCATATACGATGATTCATTATACGTACCTTGACGATTTCTATTATATTGCAACTTCCATAGGCGAGGTGTCATTCTCTGCGGTTTTAATGCAATCTCTTGCTTGCCATTGAACAGATGTTTTTCAATAGTTCGATACCTGTGATTCTTATAGACGAAGTGCCTATACTCATCAAACACCTCCTTTCCTAAACTTTTTGAACGACGAGATTTGATTTTAGGACCACAAACTGGACATGCAAATTTCCCCTTTGTCTGAAGACCTACATAAAGAGATGGAATATCTATGTCAATTCTAATTATATACAAAATGAATGGATTATTTAGAAAAACATGCATGCATAGTATATTAACTAGTAGTTCGTATAACATTTTGCAAATAAAGTGGAACTTATAATTACATACCACAGAAATGGGTTAACCCCGGGGCATCATGTATTGTACATACAAGCATTGCATGGAATTGAAATTGACTTTGTCGTATTGGTCTAGATATGTCATACATAGTGATGCCATTCCATAACTTCAGTTGCTCGTCAATAAGAGGTTCGATATATACATTCATATCTTTCACTTGGTACTTACTTGATTGATATATATGAACATATAAAAAATATAAATATGAGACGTACCATTTAGATTACAATATTAAACCATATTGCACAATAGAAAAACATTAAATATATATATGGCATTATGCGACAAAAATACGACAAATGAGATACAACTACTAAAAAACAAAACTGCAGGGTTCGTACCTGGAACAATCATCGACAACATTATGTGCTCCCTCTTTATTGTCAACCATGGAGGAATGTTGTTGTTGATAACAAAAATAGGCCACACCGAGTAAACGGATCTCATCTCTGCAAATGGATTGACACCATCTGTTGCCAAAGAAATCCTAAGATTACGAGGTTTTTCTTTAAAGTGGGGCCATTTTTCCTCCATATCTCTAAATGCAGACCCATCTGCAGGCATCCGAATAATGTCATATTGACTTCTGTTTTGTGCATGGTAATCCATAAACTGCGCTATGTTTTTGCACCTGAACAGTCGTTGCAGATGTGGAATAATGGGAATATAACGTAGAACCTTGCGAGGCACCTTTTTAGTTACTTGATTTGTGCGATATCTACTGATATGACATTCAGGACATTTTGTTGCAAATTCATGCTAATTGTAATATAGAACATGGTCATTGGGGCATGCATGAATTGCTTCATACTGCATTCCAATTTCTTTAATGATGGCAGATAAATCTCGATATGTGCGAGGTAAAATATTTGACGGTGGTAACAAATATTCACCTATCATGCTACAACAAATTAAAATAAAAATCTAGTTAATATAATATAGAAATAATATTAATGGAACAAATTTCATCCGTAATAATTTGACTTATATATGAATGAACAACAAAATACACAATCATATATATTTTGTGATGGAATATATTACATACCTTAACATCCGCGTCACTGATATGTTTGAAAGACCATTCATAACCTTCAAGTTCATTATCAATAATATAGCAAAGAGAAGATTTGTCTTGGAGCCCTCATAAAGGGGTTCGTATGCCTTATCAAGAAGAGGTATATCATGAATATCATCAAAATGTTCATCATTTTCATGATCGTCATCATCATGATCAACATCGACCATTCCAACATTAAATGAATCATGGATCAAATTATTTGTAACATCATCTTCAACTATGTTTTAAGAATGATCATCGTCTTCATTAATGTGATCATTAACTTGTTCTCCATTAATATTCATAGCTTCCGGTACTTGTTGTGGAAGCACTTCCTCTGGATGAAGTGCCCTAGAATGTCTTTCCTTTATAATTACATGAAACCATCAATAGATAAAAGTTAATATAAGAAATTCAACCGCAAAATGTAAAAATTTCAAACGCAAAATGTAAACACTTATGTGATGCATTTAAAATGTAACAAACTTTGTACTGTTGGGATGAAAAGAGCAACAGCCTATTGAACTGTTGGTCAAATAGGTGCATCCAAACTATCCAAGAGACATAATAATTTACCCAATTACTGAGCAAAGCTACTCAAATATAACACAAAATTTCTCATACTGTACTCCACTAAGGTAAGATAAATGATGCTATGGTAATTTCTATAGAGAAACTATAAGACAAATTACAACATGCCAATATAGTCGTTATTTCTATTATCATGATAGAAAGTGTCACAAATATAGAGAGTTAAGTGCTTTCCCCGGTGAGTGGGTTAGTCTCACTAACGAACAAATAAATGAGTTATTCTACTATACCCTATATTCAACATGCACAAAAGAAAAAGAAATAGTATAATAAATATTTAATATTAAAATAATATTTATTGTCCATGTTAGTCCCCATCTATTGAAACCACGATCAATACATAAATTTACAAAAGCAATCAAAATAAAAACATATATAATGCAAAACTTACAAATGGATGGTATTCATGTCCCCCCTCAGTGTGCCCATGCTCCCTAAAATGTTTTGTGGCTATTGTGATCAAACTTCTTCTCCTCTTAAAGCCCCTGCATTTAGTACATGGACAATAGCATTTCCTATCACCCCTTTTTTCATCTCCTTCCCACAATCTAGCAAGAAATTGTCGATTTTGTTCGTTTGGATCAGGAATATTGCTACTTGACATTTTCTCGTAAAGAGCTTGAATGAATATTATCGATCTTAGAAAATGAAGCTCCACACTTCGCTCACTTGAATCTAAAAAACAATGGAAATAATGAAAAACATTCTACCGAAAAACAGTCCACCGAATAAAAAAACTTCCGCAAACTGTCACTTGTATAGCAAACATGTCGGAATGTTTCAATATTTATAAATTTTAGAAGTCAACCTTCCATCGGATCTCCGGCGCCTTGAACATAGTTACCATTGAAGAATTGATGTCGGATTTCCACCATCCTTGGTTTGAATAACTTTGCGTCGGATATCCAACCTCCCAATGCATATTTTGATGTCGGATATCCACAGAACCGTCGGATATCCGATGTCGCCTTCTATAAATTTTAAAAAAATCATCAAATTTTGAGATTTTTAAGGTGAAATCCGACGACATAGCCCTTCTTTGTCAGAGGTCATCGGATTTGGTCGTCGGATTTTGAGTCCAAATCCACTAGTGGCACGCTGAAACGTAGCTCCGAAGGGCATTTTCCGATATGCAAACGTACCCTAAGGACAAATGAAAGCAGTCTTATGTTGGTCCTCGGGTTGGATTTGAATCTATTTATACCTTGAAAAGTCATCCATGAATGAAAAAATCTCACTTCCCGCACAAGCATCCAATATCTGATAGATAAATGGCGTGGGGAAGTTGTCTTTCGGACATGCACGATTCAGGTTCCTAAAATCAGTGCATACATGGATCGTTCCCTGCTTCTTATCCACAAGAACGGGATTTGACACCCATTCGGTAAGGGGAACGGGGTAGATGAAACCAGCTTTGAGCAGCTTCTCCACCTCTGCCTTGATAGCGGCTACCTTCCTAGGGTTAATAGCTTGAAGATGTTTCCGAACCGGCTTAGCATGATGATACGTTCTAATCTCGTGCTCGACAATACTAGGGTCTATTTCTGGCATCTCCTCGTATGACTAGGCGAAAGCTTCCCGAAGTTCTGTAAACAATTTGGTGTAGATGGAAACCTCCTCAGGAGAGCAATCAACACCGATGTAAACATTTTCAATCTTTCTGGGAGTACAAGAGATGTTGATCGGTACATTCGGGGAAATATTAGCCATGTTCCCTTCCGCGAAAAATCTCACGTGACCCCAAAAGAGCCACAGGGTGACCAACAATCTCTGCAAGAGTCATCCTAAACTCTTCTTGGTCGGTGAGATTGAGGTTGGGAAGGAAATACGAGCAATGGTGCATATCCTCGCAAGGCCTCTCACTACCACACATGGTCTCGATAATAGCTTCATCCGAAGGTAAAGTACCATCAAGGCAATCATTCGAACTAGACGAGTCGGCTGCCCAAACTGGCAGCGTAACGGGATCCTCCTCATCTGTCTAAGAAGAAGAGTGATTCAGTTCTACAGTGGCTTGTTGAATATCCTGGTAAGCAATCTTAGCTACATATAGTGGAATAGACATCCCGACGTGCATAATATCTCCAGACATAGAATTCGTAGAAGGTAGAGTCCACGGATCATTGAAATATGAAGTCTGGAATGATACATTATGTGAAGGAGGAGACGCATTGTCGAAAATGGTTCCAATAAAATTCACGGGTGCGAGGAAATCATAAGATCCCATCAATGAAGGGTACATGCCAACACCCATGTTCCCAGTTTTTGGCTGAGAATCTGTAACCTGCGGGACTACTGATCCCGTGGATGCTTCCGGAGGAGGATTAACGAAATCCAGTTGATCGATCATCACCATCTTGCCTTCGTGTGGAAAGCAAATAATCCTGAATACAGTAGACACTTCATATTTCATAGCATACATCCAATTTCGACCTAGTAAAAGGTTGTAGTCGATGGGTGCATCAACCACTTTGACTTCAATAGCCATAGGATTTCCCCCCAAGCGGCCAACAAGGGAAGGGATAATCCCATGCATCTTAAATGACCAACAGTCAAATGCAATGAGCATGGTTCTAGACATGAGTAGGGGAGGAGAGCCAAGAGATTTCCAACAAGATAATGACATCACTGACGTGGAAGCACCTTCGTCAACCACCATTCTTTTGACGAAATTCTTAAGGCACTCCACATGGATTTGAAAAGCCACATGGTAAGGTAAGCGAGGTTGAATATCAGTAGTGTTGAACTTGATAATGTTGGGATTTCCCCCATCCTGAGCTCCTAACGCACTCAAAAGGGCATGCCTTTGAGAAGGACATGCCTGTAAAACTTCAAGAGCCGATATGGCACACAGAGTTTGGCCCAAATCTTCTACAATGGAGTAGTTCTGGGCGGCTCGGGCATTGGGATTATGCGTAGAGCGCTTAAGAACACCTTTCTGTATCCGTGGCATAATAGAGAGCTTCTCGATATGCAAGGAACTGTCAGGAGGAGGGGGAGGCTCATTCCCCATATTAGGCTGTGGTGCACCATAATCGCGTTGACGAGTAGAAACACTAACCTCCGATTGAACCATATTCATGCATCCATAACCACTAGTATTGGAAGAAGACGTTGCGGTCTCATTAGGTCCATAAATAGTGGCGGGAGCATGCGAAGCCATGTTTTGGTGGTGAGGAAGGGGATCCTTCAACACAGTTGGGCTCTGTGCCAAATGCTTCGATGCTTCTTTGATTCGAGGACATAAGTGAGTAAGATGATCTTCCCCACAAAGTTTACAAGGAAACTTCACCTTACGCATAGGTTTACAGTCCTCACCAGCATTTCCTCCTTCCCGAGGAGGGTTGGAATTCTCCTTACGAGGGGTATAGCAATTGCTATTGTTATTTCCATTATTTCCACCCTTACGGTTGTTTCTCCCCTTTTTCTTACCACCAGGTTGTTGGTTACCCGATGGGTTCGTCGATTGCACACTATGTACATCGGACGATGGGGTGGAAGTGGAAAAGGTGTGAACCTGCCTGGAAGTAGACTGGTTTAGCGAAATTTTTTGCATTTGATTAGCCACCAAATCTACAGGGCAAGTGCTTGCGGATCCCACAATGCCATCGACATGCGGTCCAGGAACTGACTTGGGCTCATGATGTGTTCGCAGTGCATCAGGAATAATGTCATACAAAATGCCAGACTGAGAGTATAGTAAATCTAACTGTTGGACTTTCAATATGGCTTGTTCCTCAGTCACAATGCCGGACATCGAAACATCCTTAGCAATATAAGGGAGTAGAGACTCGAGGAACCATTCCAACAGAAATTCTGGAGGAATGTTGGCTTTAACTAACCTCTTTCATCGACGCCACTCTTGAACGTGGTCAGAAATATGTGTGGCCTTGTTTTGACGAAAGGTAGACAAAAGTTCAGTACCAGTATCATAGCGAACTGGTAACTATAAATGGTCCAAGAAAACCAAAGTGATCTCACTGAATCCCCTAGAAGTGTTCCCAGGAAACTCAACATACCACTTCACGGCTGCCCCTGTGAGGGTGCGTTGAAATAATCATAATCTAATGGAATCGTGATTCAACGAGTTGGAGGAGCACCAAAGGTGAAACATTGTGACATGATCACCCGGATCCTCACCACCTTTCCCTTCAAACTTAGGAATGTCCGAAGGGAGCTTGGTAGGGACCGGAGGCCAATTAGGGTCGTGACACACCGGATCATTCATGAGCTTCAAAAGATCCGGAAGATTCAAACGTGCAAGGAACAGGAGCTGTGGCTGGAAAGCTTGATTATAAGCCCCCATAAAAGGTTGGTTGAACGGAACCGAATTATAAGGTGGACCAAAAACTTGACCATGAACATTAAACTGCTGATAATGAGGACCTGAAAGACCATAAGCTTGACCATGGCCATAAGGTTGATAACCTCCTCCGACTTGACCCGTATGAGAGTAAGCAGGTATATAAGTGTTTTGGGCACCATATTGAGGTGGGTTGTACTGGTGGCCAGCACCAACTGTGTTGTAGTAAGGGTTGCCACCATAAGTATGGGGCATATACGTACTATTCGTAGCGGGAACCGTGTTGTAGTGACCATAATGGTGAGGTGTGTTCCCACCCCCAGCATTAGGATTAGCGTGAGCAATCGTGTGGTGACCATAAGCATAAAATGTATTCCCAACCCCAACATTGGTGTTGCTAGTAGCAAGAATGGTGGTGTTATGACCATGAGGATATGATAAATTTACACCTCCTACATTAGTATTACTAATAGCGGTAGTGGATGCAAAAGTATGTGATATATGTCCACCCTTGTGGTTAGGAGGAGCGTGAACATTCACGAAAGTGGTCCTAGGTTGACGGGTAGCGGCATGTGTATTAGGTGGTGGATGGCGAGTCGTGTTGTGAATAGTGTTCTTATTAGATTGGGTAGCCCTAGGAGGCAGTCATGTTCCAACATTAACATTGTTAGGAGGAATATGACCAATCCCCATACTATGTGTGTGAGTGGACAACATTGTGCCCCCGGCGAGGGTATTTCCCCTAGTGGGTGCAGCGTTGCTAACACCATGAATGGCGCCAACATGACTACCAAAAGCAGTGGAAGGATCAACTGTGGTGTAATTCGGCATACCATATGAGAACGTGGTAGGGTTGACCGTAGGGCCTGTGTCATCATGTAACTCTGGTATCCTGTAAAGATAATTATGTGGATATGAAGGATCGAACGGGTCGTCCTCAGGTGGATCCAGACCAAACAAACTAGGTCGGGTCTTGGGTGGATCCGGACCAAACAAACTAGGTTGGGTCTCAGGTGGATCACCCCCCCATGCCTCACGAGGAGTAGGGGTGTCGAAAGTGTGCTCAACTCTACCCGAAGGATTGGTCAGGATTTCTCCCATGCCATAGTGTGCAGTCATGGCGTTGATAACATATGTCTCATAAGAATCCAAAGATTCAGAGGGAGCCCGACGACGTCCCTTCTTGACACGGCGTGAAAGATCGGCAGCTGGTAAACCATCCAACCGACGAGATCGATGGGGAGCAGGACTCCGCACCATGATATCTTTGGAGAGATTATAAAATCAAAACATCCCCTAAAGGCCAACTATTGATCAAAAACAGTAAATCAAAAGCACACACCTAGAGAAACTACAGCCAAGAGCAGACAAACAGAGTGGCTAAATGAGCTCCCAACACTAGATCCGGTATGTCTCGCCTAGGAGAGGCTTGAGACTCCCAAACTATAGCCGGAGGTAACATAATCAATTATAGAGACACCCAGGCTTCACTGCATGCAAAGGGCTATAACCCTCGGCAACAAACAACTGTGTTGTCCAATCCCTATCTGACTCAGGACATAAACAACATAACCACTGCAAGTACCCTATGCGATACCTAGGTAAGGAAACTATGGTCACCGCAGTATAACCAATGCTTAGGGGGACATTCATAGGTGGGATCCGTCGTATGGGCAGGGTAGCTGAGCCCAAAAATCAATGAGGGTCAAATCCCCCAAGAGTCCCCAGATACGAACAAATCCTAGAAATATCTCCCACGTTCAACTGGTATCAGAGGGATATCTCCTTAACCAACCTCCCATGACCTCATGCTTAACTTTGGTTTGAGTAGAGCTTCTTGAGAACACCGATGTATACCATGGATTCCTCCACTCCCTGGTCAAACACCTGATGTTTTGACTAGTAGTCTTGGATTGTTTACTCACAATGATCTATTCCAAGACTCGAAACCTATGCTAATTGGTGTACCCTATAAATAAAATCGATCTAATCAATTTTAATATTAAGTGTTAATTTTAATGGTTGTGGTTACTCAAGGGATATGGTCATGAAACTAGTGATGTATATGACTCAATAGTATGCAAAATCATCAAATCCTAGACTCATCTATCCAATAAAAACAATGCCACTAGCATGCAAAATCAATCCAATGGTTTTGAAATAAAAATGCAACTCTTTTATATTTTTAATGCACAAGCAGAACCTAACTGAAAGTAGCAAGCACTCAATGCAAGATGCAGTACATAAAAGCAATTTTTTTTTTGTATTTTCTCTTATAAACAAAAGGAAAATGCAAAACTATATGTATTTTTTTTGTATTTTTCAATATAAGGAAATGAAAAATGCAAGCAAAATCCTACTATCTAGACACTGATATGCCAAGGAGATCACTAAGACAACCCAGCAGATACCAAACAGTAAGACTCAGCCAACAGAATGAGCTCAAAAGGAAAAAACCAACAAGGATAAATCCAAAGATGGGTAAAAAACCAACAAGGCATAACCAAGAGAAAAGAAGAGTTTTGGTCACAACCAAGGCATGGAACAGTAAAGAATCAGGTCAACAAAGACTTAGGATCATCCAAATCCAACCCAGAAACAACCAAAAGTCATAAATCAACCAAAGTCGGAGTTGTAAGCTACTGTCGAAGGAATACCTGTGTGTACCCGTGAGCAGTAGTGTAAACAGAGGTGGGTGTACACGGGCAAAGCTAAGCTCACCCGCGGGTAAGGAAAGGAAAATGGGAAAACAAAGAGTCCAATGGCTTAGAAAAAACTAGTTTTCTATAGTGTATCTCAATGGCCAATCAATGACACAGAGCTTCGACAAACAACAACTCTAATTAAGGACTAATGCTAAAAAAATCCCCAAAAATGGATGTTTTCCCCAGCGGAGTCGCCATTTCTGTTTTGGAGAAAACTCACTATGGCTTGGGGTAGATCACAATAGACAACTGACTACCAGAAATTAACTCAATTCGAAGTACTATGCTATATAAATGACAATGCTAAGATCATGAAGAATATAACCAACCTCGATCCAAACATTTGATGTAGATCCCCATTGGAGCTTTCAATCCGTGCACTTGAATCTGCAAATTAGTCTTGACAACCAATACATAACAAGTATATATAATATATAAATGACATTAACATCATCAATAGCAATGGTCCACGATATTATAAGTAAATGCAACCCAATGTAGTATAAACAACATTCACAACATTAATGGACGAGAATATGAGTATTTCTATTAATAAACAACAAGAAGTACAATATGATATGACCTCTTGCCGGCAACCAATCTGAACCAAGATCTAGGTCAATCCACTTGCGCCTCCACCTCTTCAATCCTCCATGGAATGGCAAACTCAAACTATGATAGGAGTTTGGAAGTTGAACATATGGGGTTCACAACTACAAGGATCAATGAGTGTAGACTCAAGATAGGGAAAAAATCCACTAGAGTTCTCTTGCTCTTCTTTCCCCTCCCATCCATAAGCCATATGTGCTCAATATATAGTCCTCCCAAAGGTAAGTGAAAGGACACATCGAGACGTTTCGGGGAAAATGGAGGGCCAAAGGTCACCCTATGACTGCTTTTTGGGAGTAAAAAGTAATAAACTAGTGATTTTTACCATTTTACATGCTACCCGCGGGCTATAGTGATGCAACTCGCGGGTACACCTGCTGTAATGATGCAGCTAGCGTACAAGGGAAAAAATAGGGAAAAATTGTGTCTGAAGGATATAAAGTGGATCTGAGTCAGTAAAATGGATCATGCAGGCCAAAGAGTGCTGATGCTCACAAGGTGGAAAATTACGTTGTAACATATCTAGATCTGAATCTCCTTGAAATTTATTCTCAACGTCAAGATCTTGATCCTCATCTTCATTAGAAGAGATATCACTCTAATCTTCATCAGGTTCCAATGGGGTAGGCAGAGAGTATGGAAAAAATGGGAGAATTCATATGCCTTGGAGGCATGGTTTGCAAACCATTTCACTATAACCTTCCCAATAGAGATCTCTGCAATCTCAATTGTGTCAAGACCAAATACCACTTTCTTCTGTGAACCTATGTGAGTCATCTGATTTACATACAACAAATTTTCTAACAAGGAAGGCACAAATAGAACATTTTTGAACTTCCCATGCTCCATATGTATTGTTCCCTTCCCTTCAGCATAGATCTAAGAGTTGTCTCCCATGTGAATAATTGTACCATCTTTGAGATCTAGAGAAGAAAATGATTCTCTGGAGGAAACCATGTGGTTGGAGGCACCTGAATCTATGAGGAGGGCTTATGATTTTGAAAATCCAGCCTTTAGTGCATGGCATCTCTCATGACCTTCAGACTCACTTCCAAAATCAGTCTTTCTTGCACCTTCTGGGAGGGCAATGTTATGCTATTTAAGAAGCTTGGTCATCTGATCTATCTTCTTCTGCATGAAATATCTCTTTGGGTGGTTTCCTTGCTTCCAATAGGAACACTTGGATTTCTCAAATCCCTTTTGTTTGTCCTTCTTGGAGCTGAGGATCCTTCCGATGGAATTGAATTGGAATTATGCTTGGGTTCAGATTGCCTCTTATCCTTGCCCTTGTGCTTCCCCTTTCCATTCACACTTTTTGCTTCTCCAACCAAAATAGCTTGATATTTGGAGGCATTCAAGGCACCCATCTGGATCAACTTATCTTGTTCTTGGATGAGAGATTCAGTGAAAACATCTAAGGATGGCATCTTCAAACCAAGGATTGAAATTCACCCAGAATGGAAGGTAGAGGAAAATATAGAGAACTCTAGACCTAGCTTGCTTAGAATGGGTAGCACCAGCTGCTCATCCTTCTTCTCAATGCCACACTGCTTTCATTGCATAACCAGAGATTTGAATTTCAAAAAGCACCGTTGAATGGTCTCAAAACTGCTCGCTTGAATAGAAATCAACTCATTTTCCATAACATGGCCTCTTAGCTCATCTTGTTTGCTGAAGAGGGTCTCTAACTTCAATCATAATTCTCTTGGAGTCTTCATTCCATCGAGGTAGAAGAGTAGATCTATGGAAATACGAATACACATGAAACCAAATGATTCATCCAATCTATTCAGATACTTGGACTTCTCCACAACTGCTTATGGTTCAGCCTCCTTCCCCATTGTCACCCTGGGCAGTGACTTGTTTTGCAAGACCATCTGCATATAAGCCATCCAATCAAGGTAATTTAAGGGTGTCAGTATCCTGGGAGAGAGAGGAGAGTTTGAATTTTGCATTAGAACTACTGGAGCGAATACAAGGTGAAACTATTGCTACTGTAGAAAAACTATTGCAACTACAGAAAACGACTGCAACTACTGCTGCACTCAAAACCTTGAATAACTTGCAAAAAACTATCAATTTTGGAGATAGACTACTACTGAGCACTACTTTTGGAAAGTAGGCACATTTTTTCGGATCCTTCACACCTGGATAGACCTCATGCTCATTATGAGAGGTGAGGGGGTTTGGGATTGGTTGACCATGTTGCCACATGTCTGACTGGGAACCCGTTTGAACTCCCTGCTGACTTTAATGCGATTTCAGAGAGTGGTTGAGAACCAACTGCTGAATATGATGGAGTATGGAGCATGCCTGTGATTTCGTATGGCAGGGCATGGCTCTGATCACTTGTGTGTGAAGGCATCGAACTTCCTGGGACAACTCGCAGAGCCTATTGTGAACCCCCGGGAAGGGAGGATTGAGACACACACACACACTCATGAATTCATGACTCACGCACTTGATTCCCTGTTTGGAACGCTTGCGCTACCATTGTTGATACCATTGACCCTCGCAGAGGATTCCCCTGCGTGTTTTCCTGTAAGTAGCGTGCCCCTGTGTGGGAGAACTACCTAAGAATGAGCAGCCGTCACACCCTGTGTGTAGAACCCTAGTGCAGCAACGGGTAGAGTCAATATAGAAGGTTGCAGATCAGCTTGTGCAAAGCATCCATGGGAAAACCCCAAGCCGAGATATGTCTTGTTGTAAAGTGGGAAAAAGGGGTGGATTGCTGGAGGAACTAAGTGAAGGCTATAGTCTCAATGAACTAGTGACTAGACCTTTCTATGCCCATCCTAAAATAGCACTGGAAGGGAAGGACTTTGTGATACTGTACAACAGTGATAGGATCTTCCTTGTGTTGGATGTGGTAGGTATTGTGGGTGCTAGGTTGGCTGTGAGCGACTAGACCTTTCTATGCCCATCTTGGAAAAGCATTGGAAGGGAAGATGCCTTGAGATACTGTGTGATTGTGAAGTAGGTCTTCCTCTCGTTGGATGTGGTAGGTATTGTGGGTGCTAGGTCAACTGAGTGCTGAGATGCCTGCAGTTCTGTGGTTGAACTCACTGGTTTAGCAACGCCTCCTTGTTATCCCTGTGTGCTGAAGGAACCCCTGTAGGTTGGCTTAGCATGGGTAGGTGCCCTGGAATGCTTGGTAAACCCAACTACAGACTGGTTTTGCATGTGAATGGAGCCTTGAATGTGAGAGAACCTATTAGCCCTCCTTAGTGGATACACTGCCTAGCTCGGGGGTGATCTCTCAGCCGAAAGAGTATACGCTGGACAGAGATCTAAGGTTGGGTGGAACGTTGCTCTCACTTAGCCAGTTGCTTTGGAATTCAAAGATAAGTATTATGTTATGGTAAATGATGTGGTTTCATTATTATGATAAATGCTTGTATAGTCATGGAATTTTTGTATGTATGTTTATATGAATGGTTGACATGAAGTCATGAACAGGCCTGAGCAACACGTTGAATCCACTGTGTGTATTTATCTTGTATTGCAGGAACTAATGCTTGTAATTCTTGCAAATGATAGATGTGTGAGTTAAGTCTGTGGATGCATTTTATATGTGATGATGTATGATAGAGCTCCATTGTTTTGGTAATGAATGTGATGTGTACTAACCTTGTGAAGGAAAGGTATATTTATATTTGATCCTTGAGAAGTTAGAAAATCCCTGGAGGTGGTTTCAGGAACCTCTGTGGGTTAGATAGCAGAAAGGGACCTTGGCAGGTTGAAGATTGGATTGTTCAAGTGTGGGTAGGAATAGAACTTCAGAGAAGGAAATGAGAAGGTTAGATGCCTCACCTGGTCAAGGGGATGCTACCATTGGATAGAGTTCTCCATGAGCTTTCTAGCGGTACCAACCTTGCCCCATTTGGATACTGGAGAGAGGAGTTATGCCCCTTGGAAGATTGATGAAGTTACCCTTGCAGAAACAGGGTTCCACACGCATGATTCCGCGGGTTGTGGGTATGCCAAAATCCGCGTTAAGAGTTTTGGGCCTCCCGCAATCCCGAACCCGAAAGTAGCGGGTTTCGGGTTGCGGGTTCGTCAAAGCTCGCATGGCGGGATTTAGGCCTCCCGCGACCCCGCACCCGACATTGGCGGGTTTCGGGTTGCGGGTTCGTCAAAACTCGCACTAAGGGATTTAGACTTCCCGCAACCCTGCACCCGACATTGCAGGTTTTGGGTTTCAGGGTGACCACCCCCACGGTGGAGCAGTTGGGATCGGGTTTCGGGTTTGCCAAAAATTGCACTAAGTGTTTGTACTTTCCGCAATCCCGAACCCGAAACTGTGGGACCCATTATTGCGGGATTCACATTTCGGGAATCATTGTGTGGGATGTGCGTTTCGGGATTCGATGTTGCGGATTCGAGTTCTCCGACTGTGTGTATGGGCAATCGGTTAATGGTTTTGGAGAAAAAAAAAATGGATCACGGTCTCCAGTCGACCAGGTGGGTCGGAGGGGATGTGACAGAGTGGTATCAGAGCTTCAGTTGCAACATTGGGAGCTGTTTGGGACGGATGGCACATGAATTTTGGTCAAGAAATGTGCCCAGGGCGTGATTTTTCTATGAACTTAATTGCTTGATTTACTGCTTAGATGAATAATTCCTGGTTTAGATGAGTATGATACAGTTTATTTGCATGTTTATTATATCTAATAGAATGTATGTGATATACATAGAATTAGCAGCAGCTGTCAGACAATTGTATCACGGTGCAGTGCATAGTACGAGGTGAGAATGGTTACCTTGAATGATGCGCAAGACCCATTTGGGCCAAAAGATGATGTATTGCGTGAGAATGTGTAGGAAGCACATACAGAAGCCGAGTCTGATGGAAGAAGGGAGCAAGTGACACCCCAAACTTAGCTGAAACTATGGTTAGCTTCAATGAGCGAATGATGAAAGTGCAAGAAGAGCAGCATCAGCTCAATGCAGCCATTTTGCAGAGTCTCACGGACTTGCAGCAAAGGATTAACGGTGGTTCTAACCTGAGCCATGAAGGCCGAGAAGAAAGAAATGTAGAAATTCAGTCTAGGGGTCGTTCCATGAAAAGAACTCCAATCCCTAGAAGGGGTTCTGTGGGCCGGAAGCATAGGACACCCTCTCCTAAGATTTCTTCCAGCAGGTCAGAGGATTCTGAGGGTTCTCAAGAGAGCCCAGGACGCACTTCCAGTAAGAGTAAAGGTAGGAAGAAGCACAGAGGTATTCCACAGGGTGAATTCAGGAAGGCTAGGCCTCCTACTTTTGATAGTGAAAGTAAAGAAGGTCAAGAAGCAGAGGCATGGCTTCTTGGGATGAAGAAGTACTTTAGAATGCATGAGTATTCAGAGAATGAAAAGGCTAAGGTTGCTATTTACAACCTTAGTGGAAGATATTCTATTTGTTGGGATCACCTCATGCAGCTGAAGGGAATCAGTGAAAGACGAGTCAGCTGGGGAAGGTTCCAAAGGTACTTCCAGGAGAAATACCTATCAGCTAGATATTATGATAGTAAGAGGAAAGAGTTCAATGAACTCAAACTTGCACAGAACACTATGGATGAGCATGTTCACAAATTTATGGAGTTACTGAGGTATGTAGACTACATCAGGGATGAAAGAGTGAAGATCCAATGCTTCCTTGGTAGTCTGCCATAGGATTACAGAGACAGGATAGAGTTTGTAAATCCACCAAGCTTGGATGAAGCTATCAGGATGGAAGAGCATTGCTATGAGAAAAATAAAGGTAAAGCAGAGGCACAACCACCATGGAAAGGTAAACCCAAGGGAAGGTTTGATCAGAATAAAGGAGAGTCTAAACCACCACTCAGGGATTAGCCTAGGAGATTTCCATAGGGCCAGCAAGCAAGAAGAGAATTTAGGCCAACAATGAACAGGACACCAATGGGGCCACTTCAGTGTTGGGGTTGTGGAGAGAACCACAGGCTCAGGGATTGCCCAACTGCAAAGAAGAACCCCAGGGTCTTGCACAATGTTAGAAGATAAGCTACAGTAAGGGATACGGCCAGAGCAACACCCAAGATTTATGCAGCACTAGATGATCACCAAGCAGACCATCAGCCAGTAGCAGTAGAAGTTACAGGTAAGATTGCTGAGCAACCTATTTCTGTTTTGATTAATCCAGGGTCTACTCACATTTATGTATCTCCTAAGGTAATTGAGAGCTGTTCCCTTGGTAAAGTGAAGCATGACAATGCTTGGTTAGTTCAGCTAGCCACTGGTACCAAGAGAAAGGTCAGTGAAATGGTGAAGGAATGTCCTATAGAATTGAACGGACTCCTCACACATGCAGAATTGAATGTCTTGCCATTGGGGTCATACGATGCCCTGATTGGCATGGACTGGTTGGAAAGGCATAGAGCCAAGGTGGAATATTATGATAAAGCATTGGAATGTCTGGATGATGAAGGAAAGTGAAGGTTGGTTAAAGGGATTCCAAAGCATGTTTTAGTAAGACAGATTTCGGCTCTGCAATTGAGGAAGTCTCATAGAAAGGATTGCCAGTTATATGTTGTACATATATCAGGTTCAGCAGAGGATAAGGGACCTAGGATAGAAGACTTCCAGATATTGCAAGAGTTCCAGGACATGTTTCCACATGAGTTTCCAGGATTTCCACCTAAGAGGGACATTGATTTTTCTATTAATCTTGTTCTGGGAGTAGCACCCATCTCCAAAGCTCCTTATAGAATGAGCACACCAGAGTTGGTAGAGTTGAAGATTGTGATGCACCTGCAACAATTAATTAACAAGAATATGCGAAATAGCAGAAATGACAGAACTCAGAATCACTTTTATATTGATCACAGGCCTCTGGCTCCAAAAGGATGGATCCTTCATTATCCAGTTTGGATAAAATCGTTTGTCCATTGATGTTGGTGCCAAGAAATTTCTTCAGACAAGAGACATGAAAGACTGGATGAATGCGGGAAGAAGGAGGAAGTTCCAATTTATAAGCAACGGACCCAATGTTCTGAAGAATCCGATATGGCCCATTGAACTTTGGAGCGAGCTTATGACGCCCTTTGAGTTTCAAGGATGATTGTTTGTACGGCTGGAGACGAAGAAAAACCATATCGCCGACTTGAAAAGTGCGCTCAGAACGGTGCTGATCAGCTTGTTGCTTCATGCGATTTCTTACCATGTGAAGATTGTCCCGCAAAATGCGAAGAATTTGATCGCGGTTTCGAAGGACCGTGTCAACTTCCTGAACTGGTGAAGTGGTGGGGGTGTATGGAAGAAGAGCTGGAGATGCCTAACCATAGACTGCTTCATATGGGGTCATTTTAGAAGCAGTGTGGTAAGAGGTATTGTACCACCATTCAGCGAGAGGGAGCCATTTTTCCCACTGATGTTGTTGTTCCGAGGTGAAGCAACGAAGATAAGTTTCCAAGCATTTATTGACAATTTCAGTCTGACCATCTGTTTGTGGGTGATACCCTGAACTCATCTTCAGTTTGGTGCCAGTGTGGCGAAATAGTTCTGTCCAAAAATGACTGGTGAAAGTCGCATCACGATCTGAGACAATGGAAGAAGGGATTCCATGAAGACGAAAGATCTGGTCCAGAAAAATTTGAGCGACAGAGGAGGCTGTATAAGGATGGCTGAGAGCACAAAAATGACTATATTTGGAGAGGCGATCAACCACAACGAGAATCACTGTCTTTCCACCAGATTTAGGGAGCCCTTCAATGAAATCCATAGAAATATCTGTCCAAATCCGTGTAGGTATGGGCAAGGGTTCAAGCAATCCTGGAAGGAGTGTTGTTTCACCCTTATTGCGCTGGCAGGTATCACATTCGGCCACCATCTGTTGAATTGTCCTTTTCATGCCCTGCCAAAAGAAGTTACGCCGTGCTCGTTCATACGTTTTGAGGAACCCAGAGTGCCCTGCCGATGGAGAAGCATGGAGTTCATAGAAGACATCCTGTTGAAGATCTGTGCTCTGAGGAAGCACCAGATGACCCTTGTATCGCAGAGAAGCACCATCCCAAGAGTAATGTGGTACAGCAGAAGGGTTGCTGGTCAAGTGTTGGATGATTTGAGATAAGGAGGAGTCATTGACATAACCCTGTTGAACAGATTGCAACGAATTTGGAACAGGCATAGAAATAGCTAAAAGAGAACCTTGGGCATCAAATGTGCGAGAAAGAGCATCTGCCACAATATTGTCTTTACCCTTCTTGTAAGTGATCTCATATTCATAACCCATGAGTTTTCTAACCCATTTCTATTGTGCCAGGGAGGAGACACGCTGGTCCAAGAAATATTTCAGACTCTGGTGATCAGTCTTGATGCAGAAATGATTACCTAATAGGTATGGGCGCCACTTATGAACTGCATGCAAAATAGCCATCATTTCCTTCTCATAGGTAGAGGCAGCTAAATTCTTACCTGAAAGGGCTTTGCTGGTGAACACAATGGGGTGTTCATCTTGAAGGAGAACAACACCAAGTCCATTGCCGCAAGCATCACTCTCAATAGTGAAGGGCTTGGAAAAATCGGGCATAGCTAGCACAGGTGTAGTACACATAGCTTGTTTTAGTTTGTCAAATGCACACTGAGCAGCAGGTGTCCATGTGAAGGCATATTTTTTCAATAGAGCAGTTAATGGAGCTGCAATCTTCCCATAATCCTTGACAAACTTGCAGTAGTAGCCAGTCAACCCCAAAAAACCACGAAGGCTCTTGAGTGTCTGAGGATGCGGCCAATTGTTCATGGCATCGATTTTGGCAGGATCCACGCGAACCCCTTGTGCTGAGATAATGTGCCCGAGATACTCGACTTCCTTCTGTCCAAAAACACATTTAGACTGCTTGGCATGGAGATGATGGTCAGATAAAAGTTGCATGACAAGATCCAAATGCTGAAGATGTTCATCCCATGTTTTACTGTAGATGAGGATATCATCAAAGAATACCAGAATGAATTTCCGCAAGTAGGGTCGAAATATTTTATTCATTAAAGCCTGGAATGTGGAAGGAGCATTAGTGAGGCCAAAGGGCATGGACAAAAAATCATAGTGGCCATCATGTGTGCGGAAAGCTGTTTTAGGGATATCATCCTCATGAACCCGAATTTGATGATACCCAGAACGAAGATCCAACTTGGAGAAAAAGTGAGCCCCATGAAGCTCATCAACAACAGGAATTGGAAACTTATCCTTGATGGTGAGGTGATTAAGTGCTCGGAAGTCAATGCAGAGGCGCCATGACCCATATTTTTTGCGGAGAAGAATAACTGGAGAAGAAAAGGAACTAGTGCTTGGGCGAATAATACCTTGCTTCAATAAGTCCCGAACGAGCATTTCAATCTCCGTTTTTTGGTGAAATGGGTAGCGATAGGGCCTGATGTTGGGAGAAACGCTACCAGGAAGGAGATGAATACGATGGTATTCTGGCCTGGAAGGTGGCAATCCCACTGGTTCAGCAAAGACACCTGTATATCGATCCAGAATTTGTTGTAGATCCAAAGGAGTAGTGGAGACTGCTGATGGTTGCAGCTGGATGGAATGGATCTGAGCGATGACACCATGTGAATTCTTCTTGAGGAGTTTTTCCATGCGATGTGAACTGATGATGCTGAGAGAACCTGGTTGTAATCCTGTCAATGTGTGTTTTTGTCCATTGAGGGAAAACTGCATCCAAAGTTCAGCAAAGTCCCATAAGATAGGGCCAAGTGTGCGTAGCCATTGAGCGCCCAAAACCACATCACATCCGCCTAAGGGCAAGGAAAACATGTCAGAGTGCAAGGTATAATATCCCATAGAGATACGCACATTTCGACACTTCCCTTTGCAAGGTAAGGTGCCCCCATTGGCAACCATGACTTCAAAGTTGGAGCAAGGATGGATAAAACAATCAGCTTGTTTAGCGATCCGAGGGTCAATGAAATTATGAGTGCTCCCAGAATCAATGAGTATTGTAAGAGGAAGCTTCTTGAAGTAACCCCTGACCCGCATTGTTTGGGGGGTGGTGATCCCAGCTAAAGCATGGAGAGATATCTCTGGCTGGTCATCCTGAGACGGAGGGTCAATAGGCGGTTCCTGAATGTCGACCAGAGCATCCAGTGTTTCTGGATCTTTGTCACCAATTTCAGAGGCAGGGGGAGACTCCACATCCAAGAGATAGAGCTTTTGCTGAACACATCTATGTCCCTGAGTGAATTTCTCATCACAATTATAGAAAAGCCCCTTTTCTCTGCATGCTTGCATCTCTGTTTCAGAAAAACGCTTGATAGGAGTCGGTCGAGGAGCCTGCGGTATAGGTGGTCGCTGAGAACCCATATTTCGGAAGGGAACAAAAGTGGGCTTGGAGCGTTGTTGGGCTGCAATCTTGTCTTCTGCCAACTTAGCCAACCCTAGTGCTTCCATCATTGTGTTGGGAAAGAACATTTTGACCTCAGAGCGGATGGCATCCTTTAGACCACTGATAAAACAACTCCGGTAAAAGTCATCAGACAATCCTTCGGTGTGGTTGGCTAGATTCTCAAATTCAGTTTGATACTCTCTCATAGTGCCAGTTTGGAGAAGTTTAGTGAGGGCTCCTGTGAAGTCATCAAAAGCACTAGGACCAAATCGTTGCAAAAGGAGCTGGCAAAATTTTGTCCATTTGGGCTCTGGATGAGCCTTGATTTACCAACGGTACCATTGAAGAGCTTCCTGTTCCAAATGAAAGGATGCCAACGGAACTTTGTTGACATCAAAAGTATTATGCAGACTGAAATATTTTTCTGCACGATAGATCCATCCAGTTGGATCGGTACCATTGAAGCGAGGAAAATCAAGCTTCGGACCATGGAAATTGCTGGAAGAAGAGAACCCATTGTTTGTTGAAGACTCGGACTGTCATTTGTTGTTCATAGTTGAATGTTCAAGATGGAGACCGAGAAATTTTTCATCCAGATCCTGGAGTTTCGCTTGGATGGCTGCAAGTGCGTCCTCCATGGTTGGGTTGGTTTTTTTTTTTTTTTTTTTTTTTTTTTTTTTTTTTTTTTTTTTTTTTTTTTTTTTTTTTTTTTTTTTTTTCCAGTTGACTGGGTAGGAAAACAAAAACAGAAGCTACTTTAGTAAAGTAAAATCTGGACTTGGGAAAAAATCAGAAGGCTAATTGGGGTTTGACTAGGTTTTGGACACTGTTGGATAGACAAGGAAGCAAAAATGAGGATTTCTGAAGCGGGGTGCAAGAATGGGAAATTTTGGCAGAGGGGAACAAAGAAGCAGAATTCAGAAAGGAACTCTGTGGTAAAATTTGAAGGTGATTGGGTGAAATCTGAGGAAGTTATGGAAAACCCTAAAAATAGACAAATGTGGGATTTCGGGCTTTGGGAAGGGGAATTGGGGATAGGGTCCTCAGGACTGAAATATGCAGAATGGGATGACAGGGGTTCCCCGAAAATTTCAAGACTGGAGCGGCTACGGCTCGAACGGGGTCTGGAACAACGCCGAATGGATTGAAAACGGCTGAATCTGGAACGGCTTGCAAAATGGATCTGAAACGGCGCAGCAGTGATCGACAATAGTTCAGCTGAAAGTAGATATGGACCCCAGGTATGTGCGGCTTCCTAACAGTTCAGGGGTTTCACTCGGCCACCAATGCTGTCTAACGGCTTGCATATTGGGGCAGTACCCCTCACTCCACGGCTCAGGTAAAACTGATAACCGCTTTGCCACAAACGACAGCTCTTGGTTTACCTCACAGGTGGGAACTAGTCAATCAGGTAGGGGTCGTTGCCCTTTTCGCTGGCAGGTCCTCTCAATGGGCCAGCTACTTCGGGGTTCCTGTGGTACTCCTCACAATGAGTTTTAGGGATTATTCCCAAGTACTTCCCATAGTTAAGCGGATAGGGATTATTCCCAAATCCGAACCTGCAACAGATGTGAAAAGAAATTTGGCGGAAATTTCACCCAGTGAGCCCAAGAAAGTGCTCTGATACCAGATGTGATGCACCTGCAACAATTAATTAACAAGAATACGCGAAAATAGCAGAAATGATAGAACTCAGAATCACTTTTATATTGATCATAGGCCACTTTGAGGGGGCAACCTCCTTTGAGCAATCTCAATACAAATAACTTCACGGTGCCTTCATAGGTCTCGACACACACTTATATACTAATTCTAGGCGCCAATACTATGGGTCAAAACCATGGGCCGTTACAAACTATGGATCAACAATACTACGGGTGACTTACAAAGCATATGCGCCAACAACAATAACACAAACTATTGATCAACAAATACTACGGGACGACTTACAAAGCATATGCGTCCAACAACAACATACTAACAAAGTAAAGACATGGGTTCCTAACAAAGATGCAGCTGTAGGAATTGATAAACAAAGAATATGTCAGACTGAGTGTATCCCCATGGGGTGCACCAGTATTGTTTGTTAAGAAGAAGGATGGAACATTGAGGTTGTGTATTGATTACAGGCAGCTCAATAAGGTGACAGTTAAGAACAAGCATCCCTTGCCAAGGATTGATGACTTGTTCGATCAGATGAAGGAAGCTAGAGTATTCTCCAAGATTGACTTGAGGTCAGGGTACCATCAAGTCAGGATAAAGGATGAAGAATTCATAAGACAGCCTTCAGGACTAGGTATGGCCATAATGAATTTACAGTGGTGTCGTTTGGTCTCACCAATGCACCCGCTACATTCATGTGTCTCATGAATAACGTCTTCAACAAGTATTTGGATAGATTTGTGATTGTGTTCTTGGATGACATTCTTATGTATTCCAAGAATGAGGAAGAGAATCATGAGCATTTGAGGATGGTGTTACAAGTCCTTAGGGAGCACTAGCTATATGCTAAGCTAATTAAATGTAACTTCTATCAAGAGAAGGTACAATATTTGGGTCACATTATATCCACAGAAGGTATTGCGGTAGATCCTGAGAAGATTGAGGCCATTATGGATTGGTCCACTCCAAGGAATGCAACAGATGTTAGATCTTTCATAGGCCTTGCTGGTTACTACAGAAGGTTAATTGAGGGCTTCTCTAAGATAGCCCACCCCATCACTTCATTGTAGAGGAAGAATTTTAAATTCGCATGGTCTGATAAATGTGAAAGAAGTTTCCAGCGGCTGAAGGAGTTGCTTACTAGTGCACCTGTTTTGAAGATCGCGGATCCAAGTAAGGATTTCGTGGTATGCACAGACGCTTGCGTTGAGGGGCTCGGTGGAGTGCTAATGCAATAAGGTTCCGTAATTTGTTATGAGTCAAGGAAACCGAAAGAGCATGAAAGGAATTATGCCACCCATGACTTAGAGCTAGCAGCCATAATTCGCGTTGTCAAGAGATGGAGGCATTATCTTTTGGGAAGAAGGTTTGAGCTCCAAACTGATCACATGAGTTTGAAATACTTGTTCGACCAGCCAAACCTGAATGCAAGGCAGACTAGATGGATGAAGTTCCTTTGCGAGTTTGATTTGGAGATTAAGCATGTCAAAGGTAAAGAGAATAAAGTTATTGATGCACTCTACAGGAGATTCCATATTGCATCCATAAGAAGATGTGAATCATATTTGAAAGAAAGAGTTTTATAGGCTCGGGATGGTGATGAAGTCTATCTCCAGATTAAAGAGAAATTGTAGTAGAATATTATAGAGGGGAAGTATGCAAGATATTAGCTGGGTAAGGATAATTTTCTCATCTATTAGAACACCAGGCTATACATTCCAGATAATGCAGACTTAAAGAGACTGGTGATGGATGAGATACATCAGAATCCATACTTAGGACACCCAGGGTATCAGAAGACTATAGCAGCAGCAAGGAAGCAGTACTTTTGGCATGGTATGAAGAAGGACATAGCTGAGTATATTGCTAAATGTCAGAAGTGCCAACAAGTCAAGGCATAGCATCAACATCCAGCAGGATTGTTGCAGCCCTTACCCATTCCAAAGTGGAAGTGGGAAGTGATCTCCATGGATTTTATAACAAGACTGCCCATGACAGTGAAGAAGCATGATTCAATCATGGTTGTGATGGACAAGCTATAAAAGGTAGCTCATTTTGTCCCGATCAAGTCCACTCACAAGGCCAATGACATTGCAGATATCTTCATGAGGGAGATATTCAGATTGCATGGATTGCCCAAGGCAATAGTTTCAGATCGTGACACCAAGTTCACATCCAATTTTTGAAAAGGTTTGTTCCATGAGTTGAGAAATCAATTGAAATTTAGTACAGCCTATCATCCTCAGACAGATGGTCAGATTGAGAGAGTGAATCAGATCCTTGAAGATATGCTAAGGATGTATGTGATGGATAATCCATCTAAGTGGGAAGACTATCTACACTTAGTGGAATTTGCTTACAACAATGGTCATCAAGCATCATTGAAGATGAGTTCTTTTGAAGTGTTGTATGGCAGAAGATGCAGAACTCCAGTGGGATGGGACAGCCTAGGTGAACAGAGTAGTACTTGGACCAGAGGTGATTGAGGAAATGGAACAGGAAGTTGTTAAGATTAGGCAGAATCTGAAGGTAGCAAAGGATAGGAAAAAGAGTTATGCAAATCTGAAAAGAGTGCATAAGGAGTTTCAAACTGGGGATCATGTATACTTGAGAGTGAGACCCAGGAAGAGTTCCATGGAATTGGGAAGTTGTGCCAAGTTGGCACCAAGATATTGTGGTCCATTTGAAGTCCTTGATAGGATATGGCCAGTTGCATATAGACTTTCATTTCTTTCTAACATAAGAGCTCATAATGTTTTCCATGTATCTTTACTTAAGAAATATGTACACGATCCTAATCATATGATTGATTGGAATGTGATATAGGTGGAACCCAAGGGAGAGTTCCAAGTAGAGCCTATGCGCATCCTCAACAAGACACTTTGCTCCAGAACAGAGCCATCGAGCCGGTAAAGGTGCAATGGAGACACCTTAGCCCAGAGGAGGCCACGTGGGAGCTGGAGGATGCCATGAGGGAGGCATTTCCATTTTTGTTCAGTTTTGAGAACACCAAGGATGGTGTTATTTTAAGGGAGGGGGAGTTGTAATACCCCATTTTTCCCTTGATATAAATACTACTTATGTATAGTATGTGTAAATACCCTAGTGTGGAGCTCAAGGCCAAGGCCCCACTAGTGGATGTTCCAGTTTATTGCTTAGGAAAGTATTGATACAGTTTGATTATTCATGGGTTGCTGAGCCATGATGAATGTAAATGATGTAATTATTACTGAATGAATAAAATAACCGAGAAGCTAGCTAAGGAGGAAACGAACGAGAAGGGTGTCATGTGTATCCACTAGGGAGAGGTGAGGGGGTTTGGGGATTGGTTGACCATGTTGCCACATGTCTGACTAGGAACCCGTTTGAACTCCCTGCTGACTTTAATGCAATTTCAGAGAGTGGTTGAGAACCAATTGCTGAATCTGATGGAGTATGGAGCATGCCTGCAATTTCGTATGGCAGGGCATGGCTTTGATCACTTGTGCGTGAAGGCATTGAACTTCCTGGGACAAATCGTAGAGCCTATTGTGAACCGGGGGGGAAGGATTGAGACACACACCCCATGAATTCATGACTCACGCACCTGATTCCCTGTGTGGGAGAACTACCCAAGAATGAGCAGCCGTGACACCCTGTGCGTAGAACCCTGGTGCAGCAATGGGTAGAGTCAATAGAGAAGGTTGCAGAGTAGCTTGCACAGAGCATCCATGGGAAAACCCCAAGTCGGGATATGTCTTCTTGTAAATTGTGGGAAAAAGGGGTGGATTGTTGGAGGAACTCAGTGAAGGCTATAGTATCAATGAACTAGTAACTGGACCTTTCTATGCCCATCCTGGAATAGCACTGGAAGGGAAGGACTTTGTGAGACTGTACAATAGTGATAGGATCTTCCTTGTGTTGGATGTGGTAGGTATTGTGGGTGCTAGGTTGGCTGTGAGCAACTAGACCTTTCTATGCCCATCCTGGAATAACACTGGAAGGGAAGATGCCTTGAGAGACTATGTGATTATGCAGTAGGTCTTCCTTGTGTTGGATGTGGTAGGTATTGTGGGTTCCAGGTCAACTGAGTGCTGACATGCCTGCAGTTCTATGGTTGAACTCATTGGTTTAGCAACGCCTCCTTGTTATCCCTGTGTGCTGAAGGAACCCCTGAAGGTTGGCTTAGCATGGGTAGGTGCCCTGTAATGCTTGGTAAACCCAACTATAGACTGGTTTTGCATGTGAATGGAGCCTTGACTGTGAGAGAACCTATTAGCCCTCCTTAGTGGATACATTGCCTAGCTCGGGGGTGATCTCTCAGCCGAAAGAGTATAGGCTGGACATAGATCTAAGGTTGGGTGGAACGTTGCTCTCAGTTAGCCAGTTGCTTCGAAATTTAAAGATAAGTATTCTGTTATGGTAAATACTGTGGTTTCATTATTATGATAAATGCTTGTATAGTCATGGAATTGTTGTATGTATGGTTATATGAATGGTTGACATGAAGTCATGTACAGGCCTGAGCAAAAGGCTGAATCCACTGTGTGTATTTATCTTGTATTGCAGGAACTAATGCTTGTAATTCTTGCATATGATAGATGTGTGAGTTAAGTCTGTGGATGCATTTTATATGTGATGATGTATGATAGAGCTCCATTGTTTTGGTAATGAATGTGATGAATTCCTACTGCAACCCCGCACCCAACATTGGTAGGTTTCGGGTTGAGGGTTTGTCAAAACTGGCACTACGGGATTTAGATTTCCCGCAACCCCGCACCCGAAATTGCGGGTTTCGGGTTTCGGGGTGACCACCCCTGCGATGGAGTAGTTGGGATCAGGTTTTGGGTTTGCCAAAACTCGCACTAAGTGTTTGTACTTTCCTCAATCCCGAACCCGAAACTTTGGGACCCATTGTTGCGGGATTCGCATTTCAAGAATCATTGTGTGGGCTGTGCATTTCGGGATTCGTTGTTACGAATTCGAGTTCTCCGACTGTGTGTATGGGCGCTCAGTCAATGGTTTTGGAGAAAAAAAATGGATCACGGTCTCCATCCGGCCAGGTGGGTCGGAGGGGACGTGACAGGCTCAGGTAAAACTAATAACCGCTTTGCCACAAACGACAACTCTTGGTTTACCTCACGGGTGGGAACTAGTCAATCAGGTAGGGGTCATTTCCCTTTTCACTGGCAGGTCCTCTCAATGGCCTAGCTACTTTGGGGTTCCTGTGGTACTCCTCACAGTGAGTTTTAGGGCTTATTCCCAAGTACTTCCCACAGTTAAGCGGATAGAGATTGTTCCCAGATCCAAAGCTGTAACAGATGCAAAAAAAAATTTGGCAGAAATTTCACCCAACGAGCCCAAGAAAGTGCTCTGATACCAAATGTGAAGAACCTGCAAAAATTAATTAATGAAAATACACCAGATAGCAGAAATAATAGAACTCAGAATCACTTTTATATTGATCGCAGGCCACTTCGAGGGGCAACCTCGTTTGAGTAAGCTCAATACAAATAACTTCACGGTACCTTCATTGGCCTCAATACAAACTTATATACTAAGTCTAGGCGCCAATACCATGGGTCAATACCATGTGTCAATACAAACCATGGGCCAATACAAAATATGGATCAACAATTACTACGGGATGACTTACAAAGCATATGCGTCCAACAACAATAATACAAACTATGGATCAACAAATACTACGGGACGACTTACAAATCATATGCATCCAACAACAATATACTAACAAAGTAAATAGAAGGGTTGACATGGGTTCCTAACATAGCTCGGGGTGAGGTGTAGAGCCCTCCGTTGAGATTAGGTTAAGATCATGGTATAGGTGAGTTAACCAATTGCTTGCATCAGCTTCTTTTTTCAAGGAGTTGTTGTAAATCATCTCTGGTACGTCAATACTAGATCCCATCGGCATTCTTCTGAGTTCTGGCACTAGTCTAATAAAAGCATCAGATCCTTGTAAGTTAGCATCTAATACTTCAGCATGTCTCAACTCCCACCTAGGTTTCCAGTCTTGCATATAATCCAACCAAATCATATTATCATTGATAGTGTAGATATGATTTTTTCCTCCGGTCTAAGCAGAGATTTTCATGTTTAGTTGTGGGTTATGGGCCCACTGGATTCCACTTTGAACTTCTATGCTCGCTTTCCTCGTGCTCGCTTGCACTAGGCTCACTTGTTTCAGGCTCGCTTGCTTAAGGCCCGCTTATTAAAAATTAACAACACACTTCTGTGTCAAATATTCTCTTGTTATAAAGTCAGGAATGCTTTTTTCTTTCCCAGAAATGTGCTCATGAACCATACAGTTATAACATCATAAAAATGCTTCCCATCTTGCAAACTTTCCTTTTGTTGTTACAAATTTTATTGTGTTGTTTAGCTCACAAATGGAAGTCTGGAGCAATCTGTTATAGTTATGATAAGGTCATGGTTCAAGAAATAAAGTCATAGTTCTACTCAGTTTTCTGTCAAGACACTTATTATCCAAGATAATTTTCCTCACAAGTTCAGTCGAGGTCGAGTTCCACCACTCTTAAAATTCTTTACCAACAAATATAATTTGATTACCAACAATTTTGTATGACAGCAAAAGCACCATGATTTCTCCAATGAATTCAATTCAATGGCACCATGATTTGCTGTGGAAATACATAGGATTTTGGTGCACTACCGAAAGCAACTGCTCAACCTATTCGCTCATGGGATCTGATACCATGTGAAATTCTATGTCACAACAGATATAAGAGCTGAGTATACCTCACTAAGAAATAATGAGCAAAAAATTTGAATAGGAGTGAAAATTGCAGTTAAAAAGAGAAGAGAAATAATTATGTAGCAGAACTCAAATAGGAGCAGAATAATGTCACATGATTTAATAATCAGTATAGTCAACAATGATGAGACAATGGAGATAATTAGAATCACATAGGATAATTTGAACCTCAGTTGGTCTAGCATAGGGATTATCACCACTGGAGTGATCCGAAAGACTCAAACTCAACTAAACTGAACCTAAACTCAACTAACTGAAGTCACAATCAGTTAACTGACTAAGGAGGGCACAATAGTGAGTTTTTCATGCATGTCAATAATAAATGGGTGCATGAGGCCACAATCAGTGGCATCCAGAGCTCCAACCCCTTACAAGAGTCAGCTAACTCAGGTGGATTGCACTGGAACACTCAGTTGGTTCCTATAAAATAGGGAAATGACTGAAGTGGTTCTAAAATGATGCATGCATGGCTCAGAAGGTGGTATATGGATACTGGATGACATCTGCAAACCACTAGGGGGGAAAGGACATCATCACCAACTAGGAAAAATAAATAATTCTAGGTAGGACAAGGATGGAGTATTAAAATATCTAACCGTCTAAGGACTAGGTAAGCCATAATATCATGGGTACTAACACACCTAGGGAGCATCACAACCTTTACTTTTCATGGTGATGAAGTATGTAAGTTCAAAGAGTGACAATTTGTGTTCCCTCTATTAATGAGGGCCGACCACCTAAGGGCCTTTAATATATAAGGAAGGCCCTTTTACATTAAAAAACTACCCACTAACTAATTAATGGGCCTTATGGCCTTGTACGTAGATAAGGTAGGGGGGTTAGGGTAGGACCCCAACATGTCCTCCTCCTTCAAAAGCAACATTGTCCTAAATATTGGATATGGGGAAATTGTTGCAAAATTGTTGATGGTTCCCAAGTAGCATATTCTAGTGAGGTATCCTTCCACTAAATCAAAACTTCACGAATAGTTCCTTACGTAGTTGGTATGTAGTTGGCGCTCCCTAGTGTCCAAAACTTATTTTGGTTGGAGCCAAATGGATCCTTATTCATCTAGTTCATGTAAGGTAATTAACTCAACAATTCTGGCCTACAACATTCTTCAAACAAGAGACATGAAATACTAGGTGAATCTTGGAGTGTGTTGGAAGTGCTAATTTGTAGGCCACCTAACCAATGCGTTGAACAATATAAGATGGGTTGTAAAAATTTGGTGTGAGATTCTAATGACCTTTAACTTTGAGAGAGGTTTTCTAATAAGGTTGGAGGAAAGGAACACCTCAAGTCACCTTCTATAAATTAGCGCTCTGAGTGGTGTTGGTCTGCTTGTTGCTTCATGTGATTTTGGGACATTGCCAAATTTTCCTTGAGTGTGAGAAGTGTAACATCACGATTATGAAGAAAATCATCAATTTCATGTACTATGGATGTACCCCATAGATAAGAAACCATTGAGGGTAGTTGTTGGCCATACACTGTTTCATATGGTGTAATTTTTTTAGCCTCATGATAAGTGGTATTATACCACCATTCTACTAATGGTAACCATTGTGCTCATTCGTGTTGCTTTTCAGATGCAAAACATCACAAATAGATTTCAAGGCACTTTGTAACTGCTTCTATCTAATCATCTGTTTGTTGATGATAAGATGTGCTCATTGGCATCTGAGTGTCCTGTAGTTTAAATAGTTCTTGCCAAAATTTGCTCATGAATGTGGGATCACGATCTAACACAATGGAGGTAGGCATGTCATGAAGTTTGAAAATATGGTCTAGAAACATTTGGGCTACCATTGCCGAGGTAAATGGGTGTTGCAGAGAAAAAAATTGGGCCTATTGGGAAAGTCAATCAACTACCACCATGATGAATGCTTTGTTACCTGCTTTCAAAATACTAATAATAAAATCCATGGAAATGTCATTCCAAATACTAGCTGAGATTGGTAATGGTTGTAATTCCCTAGGAGTCTTTATTGTCTCACCCATGTTCCTTTGGAAAGTGTCACATTCTGCTACAAAATTAAGGATATCCTTTCTCATGCCTTGCCAAAAGAATGAGCGCCTAGCGCATGCATAATTTTTTTGAAATCCCGAGTGATCTGCGAGAGGAGATGAGTCAAGCTCTGTTAATATTGCCTCTTTTAATGAATATTTAGGTACTAGCAAAATATGACTTCTATATCACAATGTATCTTGCTTCCAAGTGTAACTCTGGGGAGGGTTGGGATCCTCCTGGATGTGCTTAATGAGCTGATATTTAGTAGCATTTGTTAGCCATTTTTGTCGTGCTTCCTCTTCCTCATGTTTCCTTGACACGACATATGCAACAACATTGTCTTTTCCCTTTTTTTCGATGATCTCATAATCATAGCCAAGCATTTTGGTGACCTATTTTTGTTGTTTCGGGGATGAAATACTTTGCTCCAAAAAATATTTTAGGCTATGGTGATCTATCTTGATTTGGAAACATCTCCATATTAGATACAATTGCCATGTTTAAATTGCATGTAGGATGGCTATCATTTCTTTCTCATAGGTAGACTTCCCCAAGTTCTTCTCACACAATTGCTTGCTTGCGAATGCTAAGGGCCTTCCTTCTTGCATTAAAATTGCACCTAAGCCTTTTCCAGATGCATCACACTCCAATACAAAAGTCTTATTAAAATTAGGCATATCTAAGACTGATGTGGTGCACATGGCTTGCTTTAGAACTAAGAATGCTTGTTTTGCCACTTTGTTGCATGCTGCAAAGGATTTTTTCTTGAGAATGTTTGTCAATGGGGCTACAAATTTACCATAGTTCTTCACAAACTTCCTATAGTATCATGTAAGGCCTAAAAAACCCATGTAAGATATTTAATGTTTTAGGGTGGGGCCATTCTTGCATTGCTACAATCTTCTTGGGGTCCACTTTCACCCAATCTTGTCCAACAATGTGATCCAAGTATTCGACCTCTAAGATCCAAAAACCACATTTGGAGTGTTTGAAGAATAATTGATGGTACTAAAGGCGTTGTAAAGATTTATCAACATGTTGTACATGAGCATCCCAAGTTTCATTGTAAATCAAAATGTCAACAAAGGAAACCAACACAAAATGATGAATATATAATCTTAAAATTTTATTCATGAGGCTTTAAAAAGTAGAAGGGGCATTAAAAAGTCTTACCACGAACTCATAATGGCCTTCATGTGTCCCGAAATTTATTTTTGGAATGCCGGCCTCTTTCATCCTGATTTGGTGGTGTTGATGTATTTGTAACTTCAGAATATATTCATTTGTATATTGTATGTATTACATTTGTACCTTATTGTATCCCCAACGGAGATGTATTATTCCTCCGATTGGAAGTATCGTCATGTGTACTTGCAAGTGTCACAAGTTATATTGTAAATGTCGTAACTTATACTTGATGGGTTATTAGACCACCTTGGTGGGGTTGGCCCTGTATGAGTCATGTGGGTCAAAGGGTTATTAGACCACTCTAGTAGGGGTCGACCCAGTCAGCATTATGTTAAGTGGTTAAGTTGAGGCCAACCTAGTTTAGTAAAGGTCAAGTCAAGTTAGTGTATAAATAGAGAGTGTGTTTCTCTCATTTTATACATTCTATTATTCACTCACTTCACATTAGTGAGAGAGAGGAGGAGTGCACACAAGTGGAGGAGGAGCATGCTGCTGAATATATCTATCTCTTGGGTTTGATCATTGTGATCCTTGTATTGATGCTTATTCTATCTCTGAGGAAGTTGCGGGGTTTTTCACCTTCTTGGTTTTCCCCTGTGAAATCTTTTGTGTCTTTTGTCTCTTGCCTCTTATGCTTGATATGTTGTACATGTTATTCTTTCAGTTAAGATCCTAGATCTATTGAATTAAATGATGAAAAAATAACATGGTATCAAAGCTAGCCTGAAGGAAGGCATGTTATGGCATTTATGAGACTTGTTGCACTTGCAACAAATCGGAAGCTACGGCTTGATATAGAAAAAACCAGTCATCGTAGAACTTTCGCTATAAATTCATTTGGGAGAAGGTTCAGGATCTGAAAATTCTACATGTCATAGATAAAATCCCCATGTACCTTGTGTCCCAAGCAAAGCATCTGATTCATTGTAATTTGTGATTTAAGATCCGTACAATTTAGGGTTTCTGCCTCTTCCGGATCTCAATCATAAACAGGTGACCTAGGAAAAAAGGTCACAACTTGGGACAGGAAGATGCAAATGAAATTTCGTAAAAAGTGACAGGTAGGGAACGGACTGTAGTTTCTCAGGTAAGTTTTTAAGAGGTCGAAGTTGAACCAGTGACACGTGACACGCCGTACAAGTTCGATCTCCTGTGTCATCCGATAAACAAGTCACGTTGCGACACTTGGCATAACTCTCTCTTAGAGAATCCAATTGAGGTCAGAACTATGGGGTTGGAAAGATGACAAGTCAGGATACCATAGGCCGAAGTTTGAGACCCTGTGGATTCATAAATTCATATATGAACTAGAAACAATCAGGTGCATATTTATGTCAAAACAGAATTCGATTCTGTGCACCTTCATTCTTGGCTTGTCACTGTTGCGGGAATTTAGGGATTCAGAGAAAGTTGGAATTTTTGGAATCGGAGTCCACGGCTGAATGCTCCTCATCAAAATCAAAATTTAGAGACCAAGATCAAATTTTTTGGTTGGGAAGAAGGTCGGGCTTGATCAAACCCTAGTTCGAGATTTCGATCGGAAAGGTGAAAACTTAGGGCTTCTACAAAAGTTGGAATTTTTGAAATTTGTGACCACGGCTAGATGCTCCTCAGAAAAATTGAAGTTTAGAACTCAAGATCAAAAATTTTGTGGGCAGAATACTGGGTTTTATCAAACCCTAGTTCGGGATCTTGTCTAGAAGATCCGGAAATTTCAAAGGCAATTTTGAGGGGTGAAATTTTGCAGTTTTCAAAATTGAAGTATACTAGCTTGATCAGCTCAGCAAGGCACATCTTTCCATCCATTCAGAAGTTTGAAATTCAAAATTTGAATTTTTAGGGTTTCTCTAACAAACCCTAATCCAGCTCCAGATCCAGTCTCAGCAAATCAAAGTGGATTGGGTTAATCCTAGAAGAGAATGAATTGGACACCTTCATAAGTAAAAAAGTTCTAGTTCCAGAGGGAGATGAGGCTAAGGCCTTACATAAGAATGCTACAAGCAATCTCGACAGGTATGACTTGAGGAGATACAGGTATGTTCATGATTAAGTTTATGATATGTTTGTCTTCATACTATTTAGGTTAGTACAATCTTGATTAAATATTAGAATTGTCTTATCACCCTAGTAAAAGTACGAATGCATGTGAATGATAGAAGACATTCATTGATTATGGTTATATGATTGTACTAATGTGTGAAGAACCTGTAACAATTAATTAATGAAAATGCACGAGATAGCAGAAATAACAGAACTCAGAATCACTTTTATTGATCGCACGCCACTTTGAGGGGTCAACCTCCTTTGAGCAAGCTCAATACAAATAACTTCACCGTACCTTCATTGGTCTCAACACCAACTTATATACTAAGTCTAGGCGCCAATACCATGGGTCAATACCATGTGTCAATAAAAACCATGGGCCAATACAAACTATAAATCAACAATTACTATGGGACGACTTACAAAGCATATGCGTCCAACAACAATAAGACAAACTATGGATCAACAAATACTATGGGACGACTTACAAAGCATATGCGTCCAACAACAATATACTAACAAAGTAAATAGAAGGGTTGACATGGGTTCCTAACATCCCCTCTCCCTTAGAAAAAGATTTGTCCTCAAAGCTTTAGATGTGGAACTTGATGCAGAATTTGAAGGAGCGGTTCCCCTGTAGCATCCTTAGGTTGCAATCTGGGCCACTGACTCCTTTTGAGTTTCAGGGAGGGGTGCTTGGAAGGATGTAGACGAAGAAGAACCATATCAACTGCGTGAAAAGTGCGCTCAGAACGGTGCTGATCGGCTTATTGTTTTAGTCGAATTCTTGCCATGTGAAGATTGTCCTGTAGAATGAGAAGAATCTGGTCACGGTTGCGAAGAACCGAGTCAATTTACTGAACTGGGGAGTTGCTGAGGGTGTATGGAAGAAGAAATGGTAGTGCCTATCCATAGACTGCTTCATATGGTGTCCTTTTAGATGTGGTATTGTACCACTGGAGCGCTTCTAGGAAATCCATAGAAATAGTTGTCCAAATCTGTGTAGGGATGGGCAAGGGTTCGAGCAGTCTCGAAAGGAGTGTCGTTTCACCCTTGTTGATCTGGAAAGTATCACAGTCAACCACCATATGTTGAATTGTCATTTTCAGTCCCTGCCAAAAGAAGTTACATTGTTCCCGGTCAGACATTTTGAGGAACCCATAGTGCCCTACTGATGAAGAAGCATGGAGTTCATAGAAGAGATAGCCCTGTTGAACAGATTGCAACCAATTTGGAACAAGCAGAGAAATAGTTGTAAGAAAAACTGGGTCATCAAATGTGCAAGAAGGAGCAGCTACCACCATATTGTCCTTACCCTTCTTGTAAGTGATCGCATAGGCATAACCCATGAGTTGGATAACCCATTACAGGTGTGTTGGGGAGGGTACCCATTGTTCTAGGAAATTTTTCAGACTTTGGAGATCAGTCTTGATGCAGAAATAATTCCCTAATAGGTAAGGCTGCCACTTATGTACTGCATGCAAAATAGCCATCATTTCTTGCTGAGATGTAGATGCAGCTAAATTCTTACCAGAAAGGTCTCTTGAAGGAAACAAGCCCAGTGGTTCAGCAAATACACCTGCATATCTATCCAAGTAAGTAGGGGAGACAGTTGATGAGTGCATCTTAATGGAATGGATTTGAGCGATGACACCATGTGAATTCTTCTTAATGATATTTTCCAGGCAATGTGAACTGATGATGCGGAGAGACCCTTGTTGTAAGCCCTTAAATTTGTGTTGTTTCCCATTGACTGAAAACCGCATCCAAAGTTCAACAAAATCCCATAAGATGGGGCCAAGTGTGCGTAACCATTGAACGCCCAAAACCACATCACATCCGCCTAGGGACAAGGAAAACATGTCAGAGCGCAGGTTATAATCTTCCAGAGAGATATGCATATTGTGACACTTCCCCTTGCAAGGTAAGGTGTCCCCATTGGCAACCATGACTTCAAAGTTGGAGCAAGGATGGACAAAACAATTAGCATGTTTGGCGATCCGAGGGTCAATGAAGTTATGCGTGCTACCAGAATCAATGAGTATTGTAAGAGGAAGCTTCTTGAAGTAACCCCTGAACCACATTGTTTGGGGGGTGGTGACACTGGATAAAGCATGGAGAGATATCTTTGGTTGTTCATCCTGAGATGGGGTGTCAATAGGTGGCTCCTGAATGTCAACTTGATCATCCATTGTATCTGGAGCTTCTTCACCAATTTTAGAAGCAGGCATAGAATCCATATCCAAGATATAGATCTTTTGTTGAACACATCTATGTCCCCGAGTGAATTTATCATCATAGTTATAACAAAGCCCTTTTTCTTTGCGTTCCTGCATCTCTGTTTCAGACAAATGCTTGATAGGAGTTGGTCGAGGAGCCGGCAGGATGGGAGGTTGTTGAGAACCCATATTTCGGAAGGGAACAAAAGTGGGTTTGGAGCGTTGTTGGGATGCAATTTTGTCTTCTTCCAACTTAGCCAATCCTAGGACTTCCATCATTGTGTTGGGACAGAACATTTTAACCTTTGATCGGATTTCATCCTTAAGACCACTGATAAAACAACTCCTCTAGAATTCATCAGACAATCCTTCTGTGTGATTGGCTAATTTCTCAAATTCTGTCTAATACTCTCTCACAGTGCCAATTTGATGAAGTTTAGTGAGTGCTCCGGTGAAGTCATCAAAAGCACTAAGACCAAATCATTACAAAAGGAGTTGGAAAAATATGTCCATTTTGGCTCGTCGTGAGCCTTTATGTACCAACAATACCATTGAAGAGCTTCATGTTCCAAATGAAAGGATGCAAGTGGAACTTTTTGGACATCAAAAGTATTATGCAGACTGAAATACTATTCTGCACGATAGATCCATCCAGTCGAATCGGTACTGTAGCTAGGGTTTTACCCCTAGCTTGTGCCAATGAGCACCTACTAAGGAGAATGGACTCCTTAGTAGCAGTTCAATAATGATTAAATGATTAAGCTAAAACAACAATTAACAAACTACTCTAAACATTGCATGAGACATAAATAAAAGATGTAAAAAATGGTTTTATATTAATGTTACCTTGAGTGTCAAGGTTGGTGAAGCCTTTTGCAGTGTCCAAGAGGATGCTCCAAGCTTCTGAATGCTCCTTCTCCTTCTCCAATGATGGGAATGGGCCAAAGGTGGCTCTCAAGGTGAAAATAGTTCAAAGGTGAACTAGGGTTTCGAGAGAGATTTTGGCAGAGTAAGGGTGCTTGTGATTGTGGATATGGAATAAGGGATCTCCATCACCTATTTATAGTTTTTTGGTGGTGGAGTGCTGACCCATGGTTTTAGGAAACACATGGTTTTCGGCAGCTGTATAGGGTTTTTTCCTCCTTTTCCTCATTATTTTATATTTTTATTCCCTTTTTAGGGGATTTTTGCTATTTTTGGAGGAAAAGGGGGTTTTTTAGCCTTTTTTAGGCTATTTTGATGGTTTTTTTGGCCTTTTGGAGGCATTTTAGGCCTTTTGGAGGCTTTTTAATGGGTTTTTTGGGATTTTTAATGGAAATATGGTAGGAAAATGGACAAATGAGTCATATAATGTGGTAAATGAGCTAGTGAGCACTTTTTGGGTGTTAACAGATTGCCCCCTGATGTGCGAGGGCAGGAGCTCATCGTATGGCCGATGGACATCATAAGTCATGAATGGTTTTCCTGGGATGTGGAGAGAAGAGAAGAAACAAACTGGAGCCCGGAACAACGATCCCGAACAACTGCAAGAACTAAAAGTACATAACCTCAATAAAGGATGAGGAATCATCTGATCATATGGACGAGGCGGGCATTCCCATGCTCGTATCAGGATATAACATAATAACAACAATGGGGTCCAAAACATGGGGACCTGAAATATACATGACCTCAAATACTGACTGAGGAATAATCTCAATATATAGACGAGGCGGGCATACCCATGCTCGTATCAAGATACATAAATATAACTGTAAGGCCCGAAAAACGGGGGACCTGTAAGATACATGACTACTGTGTACATCATAAGAGTCCAGAGGGGACACAAATCTGGGACATACTGCTGAGCGGATCATGTGTGAACTGCAGAACTGGTGCACCGGAACAATCAACAGTGCTACTAAGTGTGGTACCAAAGGAACTGATGAGCTGCTGGATCATAGTGACTGGGGTCATACTCTCCATGGTACACTGAACTGGAACTGAAACTGGGTACTCAAGGAAGCATGAAACTGGATGGCTTCCGAATACAAACGCCAACGCAGCCCGGACATCCTCAGGAACATACAACTGGGCGTTCCGAAGTGACTCACCAATGTGCTAGAGTCGGGGGAAATCCGGGGTCTTCGACTAAAAACTGATGGGATATAATCCTACGCGATCCTCAACGATGCGATCAAGGTGCTGAAGTCGAGCATGTGAGGAACAACCACTCGGAGAGGCAATGATGTCTCCTCTCGGAATGATCCGTAGGCACCTACCACAGATGGTGATAAGTCCAAGGCGTAGGGACCTCTGGGCCTATCCTCTGGAATAGAGGAGCTGTCGTCGACAGAGGGAGACCTGCCCCTAGCAAGGCAATGATGTTTCCTTGACAGGAGCGCGAGGTACAAGACCGAAATGTGATAGTACTGATGGTAGAACTGATAAACTGTGGGGGGACAACTGGGCAAGTAGAGCGGGTGGACTCAAACTTCCTTTGTTCAGAGTATGATAATGGGAATGATCTGGCAGCATATGGAACTGACTAAGGGGAGAGGGATCATAGCTGTAATGGATCTGGGAGGATAACTGGCTGAGGGAGACTCAAGCTGGTGTAAAATGGCAGGAGACTGCAGAATACTCTGAACAAAGGCGACCTGATTGGGGGTGCTGCCGAGATGATAGATCAAAGTGCCAGGAGGCACGGGAGGGTACTTCTTCATGGGTTAAGGAACTAGAATAAGTGTGTGTAAAATGGTACTGTCGTGTGGATTTTACGAGCCCAGGACAGTTCATGCTCGTGGTGGATTTCAATTTTAAGGAGTCTGAAAGCGATAAGAAGACTCTGAAGTGATGGAATGGTACGGTCGTGTGGATTTAACGAGCCCAGGACAGCGCATGCTCGTGGTTGCTTTCAATTTTAGAGAGTCTGAAAGCAAGTAAGAAGACTCCAGGGGGTTGCTTTTTCGTAGATTTAGTCTCCAAGGCCCAAAGAAGCATAAAAGGATGCAATGAAGAACTCTTCTAGCCGGTGTGACTAGAGTATTCCTTTTTCGTAATTAGTCTACCAGGTCCGGAAAAGGGTTAAACTTATACCAGATAGACGCCCTTTCAGGTACTTTAACGAGCATGAAAGGAAGCAAGATTGCTCGGCGATCTTTTCATTCTTTTAGGAGTCAGAAAAGAGCTTAACGGAAACTCCCTAAGTGCCTTTTTCGTAAAGGACTTGTCCGGCCCGAAAAAGGGATAAAATTATACCGAACAAAAGAAATGGCCAGGCAAGGAGGAAGTGTTCAATCAAGGATCAATAATGGTGACCAAGAACGAGGGTAGGTAGGAACACTGATGGGCCTCCTTGCGGGGTAGATGAAATGGTGGCAAAATAACGAGACATTTGCAGTATGACAGGAGTGAATGGCTCATGTACAAAATGTGGAACAATCCGATAGCGACCGATGTGGTACGCGAACCGAGGCAGCAAGGTGTTGGGACACAATGTTGAAATTGTACCAAGTGAGAGCGAGAAATGATCTCAAGCGTCATCACGAGCTCGGAAAAATGAATCCGACGATAAAAAGGATGTCAAAAACGGGTAACGGCCGATGTGGCACGCAAACCGAGGTGACTGGGGCGTTTTTGGGAAAAATACCCGAAAAATCGGGGGGTGAGAGCGAGAAATGATCTCAAGCAGCATCACCAGCTCGGAAAAATGAATCCGGCGATATAAAGGATGTCAAAAATGGGTGACGGCCGATGGGGCACGCAAACCGAGGTGACGGGGGGCATTTTGAAAAATGCCCGGAAAATCTGGAGGTGAGAGCGAGAAATGATCTCAAGCATCATCACCAGCTCGGAAAACTGAATCCGATGATATAAAACATGTGAAAAACGGAGAACGGCCGATGTGGCACGCAAACCGAGGCGACAAGGTGTCGGGACACAATGGTGATATTGGTCCTAGTGAGAGCGAGAAATGATCTCAAGCGTCATCACGGGCACGGAAAAATGAATCCGGCAGTGCAAATGGTGCAAAAAACGGAGGTCATAAGGACTCCGAAGTGGTCAAGGGAAAGAACTATGCATATCAAATCAAATCTACAAGTGATATGTGACCTCAAAAATGGTTGAGATCACAAGTGTGAAAAAGTGAGCAGGGTTAATGATCTGCCCCCATGCTATGTGCATGGGGTTTGTGATTGTGGATCACAAATGTGTGGGTTTGAACAATGGGTTCATTGACGTGCTGAGATAGATGTGATGGGGAAGGTTCAAAATGATTGACCATGCCCCCCTATCCCAGGGTCGAGGGAATCTATTATGCCCATTGACTCAGAGGTGTTACTGTGGTGCTCTATGAGAGCAGGGTCAAGACCAGGCATTTCGGTATAAGACCAGGCAAAGACATCACGGAATTCTTTGAAAAGGTTTGTGTAGTCCTCAATCTCTTGTTGACTGCAGAATGCTCCTAAAGTAATGAGTTCAGGGGCACGACCTGGAACAGCAATATCAACTTGTATGGCAAGTGAGATGTTGGCCATGTTGCCCTCCTCGAAGGCATCAGGAGCAGGAATAGGGTCCTTGAACCAGTCAACCTTGGTGGGGAGGAAGTTTTTGGATTCGACCGCGTATTGGGTAGCGGTGCTAGAGGAAGACGCTTCTGGGATGAAATAGGAACGGTGGTGCATATCATCCCAGGGATAATCCGGGGCAGTAAGGGCCTCAAGAATCTCCTCATCGGTACGGAAAGTCTGCGTCGTCAAATCGGTTGATGAGGGGGTAGTGGAAGTGTTGGTTGAAGAGATCATGTAGATGATATTAACCTCTTCAGAAGGGGGAGAGACCGGGGGGTAGATCTCCTCAATGGTAGGTGGTGCCGTCTCAAGGTCCAGATTGCTCATCTCATAAAGAGCTGCTCTGTAATCCGGGAGATCGGGACAATGATGTGAATAATGCCCGTAAATACCGCATATGGCGCAGGAGTGGTTGGTACGTAGGGACTTATCTTTAGGCTTAGGAGTAGGGTTTAGTTCGACAGTTGGGATGTTAGGATCGTCATCGAGCATTTGCATGTGCTTCTGCAATGCGGGTAACTGTGGGCATTGGTGGGTCGCATGGCCCAACTCGTCACACAGCGAGCATTTGGGAGGAGCACGAAACACTGGAGGGTTCTTGACTGTCTTTGGAGGTGGTACAGCAGTGTAAGGTTGAGGACCTCTGCCCCCAGTGGGTTTGGGAGTAGGAGGAGGTGACGTGGAGGACGAAGGGGTAGAGACACTGGGAGGTGGGTGGGTGGTAGTAGCCATGGGTTGCACCGGCTGGAGGACGACATCGGGTGTCGGCGGGCGAACGGGAGGCGAAAGGTACCATACAGGTAATCCCAAGGTTAACCCAGGGAGGCTAAGGGTAGCCATGACCGGGGCGCTTACTACTCCTGCTGGAGGAACTAGGAAGGGGATCGTATGGATCGGTGTAACACCAATGTGACTAGGTACCAATGGTGGTTTAGGCAACAAGGATGGTTGAGTGTTAGGTGGTAGGTTGTCGTGGGACAAGGTACATAAGTCAGAGACTTCGGGCGTAGATGACGGCGGAGGAATGGATTGAAAGGTGGAGGTCATCGGCGCGTCTGAGTAGACTCCAGGCCCCGTAGAGGAAACGAACGAGGTGGTGGCGGGGAGAAACAGGTTGTTCAACCATGGGGAGAACATTTTCCGGTGCCGCCGGAGCACTGGGATCATAGTAGGTGAGCTGGTCAATCTTAACCACGCGTCCTTCATGGGGGAACATCATGGTGCGAAAGACAGAAGAGGCAACCGCCCGCATGGCATACATGTAGCTGCGGCCAAGTAAAAGGTTGTAATCCAATTGAGCATTGATTACCTCTATGTCGATAAGGACTGTTTTACCACCTAACTGGACGGGAACGTTGGGTAGGAGGCCTTGGGGCTGGGCCGAACGACCGTCGTAGGCGCGTAACGCAGTGGTGGACTGCTGGAGAGGAGGGGATCCTAGCTTCTGCCATACGAATGTAGACATGACGCATGTGGAGGCACCCTCATCAATGATGCACCGATGGATGACAAGATTCCTAACGGAGACAGTAACTTGGAATGCTAAGCTGGAAGGTAGGCGTGGTTCAGACTGGTCTAAATCAAATGCCATCATCTTCGAATCATTTGGTTCAATGCCCCCAATGGCGGAGAGTAAGGTCTTGCGCTGGGAAGGGCAGTTCTTCAAGACCTCTAGTGCAGACATGGCTGCGGAAGATTGAGCTAGGTCGTCTACGATGTTGTAGTTTGACGCAGCGCGCGCATTAGGGTTATTGTTGATTCGGCGAAGTGGGAAACGAGCTGCTTTCGCAGCGCCGTCTATGGGCGGCGGAGGTATACGTAACGCTTGATCGGTGGGATGGGCGTTAGTAGTTTTATCCGTGGGATTGGCTTCAGAGGTGGAGCCATATTGGTTCCGACGGGTCTGGAGATTGACGTCAGCAGATGACATCATCAGCAAGTGGTGGGTACCTGAGTCAAACATGGGTTGATCAGGAGCGGCGTAGGTGATTTGTTGTTGTTGAGGCGCATTGGCCTGATGGGGAGCCAACGGCTGAGTGTTCACTACGCCCTGGGTCGGTAAGGGGTTTTGCAGCACCAAAGGGGGTTGTTGAGGTTGGGGGGGGTTGGGTGGCGCTTGGGGAGCCGCATGCCCTTGGCGATGGGCCTCGTCAACCCAGAGTTGCCGAGCTCGCTCCAAGTGTGGGCAAGCATGGGTATAGTGTCCATAGACCCCGCAGATAGAACAAGGGTGGTTCGTTCGCAAGTTGGGGTTTTTAGCCTGCTTGGGCGGGCGATCAGGGTTTTGATTAGCGGGGGCCGCATTGTTGTTGTCAGGGAGATTAGCCGGTTGACCAGCTTGGTCTGCAGGTTGGTTATTTCCCCGATTACGGCCTTTGCCGCGGTTCTGTTGGCCCTGGTTACGTTGGTTATTCTGGTTTTGCTGCGGGTTATGTTGGGCGTAAACTTGCCCTTGGGCAGCAGGTGGATTCTGAGGTTGCGCAGGTGCAGGAGCAGGCTGCGGAGGATGATATGTAGGTTGAGGCTGAGCAGGTGCAGCAACTTGAGGGGGTTGCTGATAGGACTGCGGAGCAGGTTGTGGATGTGCCGCAGGGGCTGCCTGGGGCGGATAATAAGCTGGTGGGGCTTGTGAAGGCGCAGGAGCTGAGGCAGCCTGCTGATGGTAGTAAGGCTGAGGGGCGACTGGAGGAGCATAAGAAGGAGTCGCATACCCGAAGCACTGTGGTGGACATGAGGGCCCATGGGAATGGTGATGTGTCATGGGAGCATATGAGTTGGTTGCTCCAGACTGTGAAGTAGCCCGCGACAGGTCGGGGCCAAGGGTAGGACGTGCTATAGAAAATGGTTGGGGATGCGAAGAAACACGGCCAATGATACCATCTGCAGCGTGGGATGCCCCCGGCGCATCATGATGGGAGGACTCGCCGCGAGGGGCGTCAGGTATAATGGTATAAAGGTAACCCGACTGGGCGTAAATGAGGTCGAACTGCTGTGCCTTAAGGATGGCCTCTTCTTCAGACTGGGGTCTTTCTGAAGCTACATCCTTAGCGATGACAGGAAGCAGGGACTTGAGGAACCAATCGAGGAAGATACGGTCATCTAGTTTAATCTTGCATAAGCTACGGCGTCTACGCCACTCATGGATGTGGTCCGTGATATGGGTAGCCGTGTTTTGTCTACAAGATAGAAGGATCTCAACGCCCGCGTCATAGCGGACTGGCAACTGGAAGAACTGCAGGAAGGTCGAGGCCAGGGAAAAAAAGGTGGCGTGGGTCCCATGAGGCTGCTCAATATACCACTTGGCTGCAGAGCCAGTAAAGGTGCGCTGTAAGAGACGGAGGCGAACAGAGTCGTCCACTATGGAGTTAGAGGAACACCATAGGTGGAAAGACATGATGTGGTTCTGTGGGTCCTCACCGGCCTTACCCTCGAATTTAGGGATGTCAGAGGGTAGTTTGGTAGGCATATGAGGCCACATAGGGTCGTGTCGAATAGGATCGTTGGTCAATCTGGCCAGGTCAGGTAGGTTGAGGCTAGCCATGAACGGCAAACTGGAAGAAGGCTGGGACACAGTAGTGCTATGGACCAAGTTGGGGCCAGTGCCCCCAAGTGGAGGGACAAAATTAAGGGTGGTGCCCCCAAGTGGGGGAACTGAGGTAGTGGAGGATGGTCCAGCACCACCATGGGTAGTGTGAGCCACTGATGTAGTGGGGATAGGTATTCCCGCTGTGGGAATAGGTACCGTGAGGGGAACGGTAGATGGTTGCCCCATGGAGGGCATACCAAAAACAGGTGTAGTAACTGGTGTAGTGGTGGATGTGCCACCAATGGTTCCTATGACAAATGGAGTGGAAGTCGTACCAGCCATGGGGCTAGTAGGGGCAGTATAAATAGGGTTCTCAGACTCTTCGTCAGAATCAGAGGTAAAGTAAGGTGCGTCACTATCGGGTGACGGAGTCCTACGTCGCTGACGGGTGGAGTCAAGTGACAAGGCTCTAGATCTGTGATGAGTGGTATCAACGGACAATGATCGGAATCTATGACGAGTGGTGTCGAGAGAACCGTGCTGTGGGGGCTCGCCCCTGAGGCGCCGAGAATGTCTCGGGGACTCAATGGTGACAGATGGTGTCTAAGTCTCTGTGGGTTGAGGTGAGTATGAAAACAGCTCAAAAATCCTAATGCAACCGAGTGTGCAGAAGGAGAGCTAAAAAGCAAGGCACTCAGGCCAACAACCAACTCAAAACACCAAATGCAACAGCTGTGCTACAATAGGTGGAGTAACAACAAAGATGGTCAGAATACCAACAAGCAGCAGGTTTCCTAAAAAAGAAAAATGGTGGACTCACTAGACCAAAGGGAGGTAAAGGAGCATGCAAACACCTAACTAAAAGTATTCTGACTTAACTAAACATATCCTCTGCAAGGTGACGAAATCCAAGTCAGACAATATGAGTAGGAAAGCCAAGTGGCTATGATATCCCCCTACCGGGAGGGATACCGGGTAGACAATCCTAGAAGAATGGCAACTAAGATACCCCGTTCATGACACGTCCAGAAAGGTGAATCTGCCGTTTAGTTCGTTGACCGCAATACCCCTATACAGGGATATCCCGCGAACCGCGAAAGGTAGCCCTTCGGTTACTGAATGGAGTGCGGTATTCCACTCAGGCCTCCGGAACCAGTCTCCCGACTTCAACCCTCCTAAGGGAGAGGCCCTCTGATAAACTGGTCGTGACCGTGCCAAAAAGTACTAGGGGATTTTGGTTCCCTATTTGGACAACAACTATGTCTCAAGTGAAATAACCAAGGGGTGTTATTGGAAGCTTATCCCCCTGATCCTACCTAACTACAATGATTCTTTTGTGTTCCCCAAGTGGGGTTAGAATGTTGGTTTAGTTAGGTACTTTTTAAGGCTCACTTGATTTAATGTGACAGAGTGTGTGCTCGTGAGGTGTTGAACCCAAAAACAGAAGTGCCACAAGGGAGGGCAACTTCCAATCTATCAATAATGCTGAAATTGATTCTTTTAATTTGCAAAATTTTCTGAAATAAAAATATTGAAATTTTAAAAAGATTCTGTAAAAGGAACAGGAATTATGTTGCAGAAAGGCTGTAAGGAAGTGGGCTGCAGGTGGGACAGAGGGCTGTTCAAATGCAGAAAATATTGCAGCAAGAGGGGCTGGGCTCAAAACAGGAAAAGAGCAGAAATCAGACCGCGGGTCTGTGGCGGATCAGAACAGGCCGACCGCGGGTTTAAGGGAAACAGCGGCGGTCAGGTCGCGGCTATCGGGCCAACAGAGGCAGTCGGGACGCAGGAAACAGGGAAAAAGGCACAGTCGAGTCGCGGCAAAAGGGCTAACAGGCGCAGTCGGGACGCGCGAAAGAGGCAGAAAGCCGCAGTCGCGACGCAGGAAAAAGGCCGACAGGCGCAGTCAGATCGCGGCAAACAGGCTGATTAGCCACGGTCGGATCGCAGGTAACAGACTTGAATCCGCCGGCGGAGCGTCGGAAGCAGTCTGAGAGCCACGGTCGGATCGCGGGTAAAGGCCTGAAAGGCGCGGTCGGGACGCGACTGCAGAGGAAAAAGACGCGGTATGCAGCGGCCGAAAGGGACAGCCGAAAGAAAAAATTTAAAAACGGAAACCAGAAATTCGAAAACTAGTGGAGTCGCCAAAACTGTAGCTAGGGTTTTACCCCTAGCTTGTGCCAATGAGCACCTACTAAGGAGAATGGACTCCTTAGTAGCAGTTCAGTATATTAAACTAATTATGCAAAAAACAAAAATTAAATTATTTCTAAGACAAGCATGAAGCATTAAACACCAAAATGAAAGAATGACTTTGTATTGATGTTACCTTGAGTGTCAAGGTTGGTGAAGCCCTTTGCAGTGTCCAAGAGGATGCTCCAAGCTTCTGAATGCTCCTTCTCCTTCTCCAATGTTGGGGATGGGCCAAAGGTGGCTCTCAAGGCGAAAATAGTTCAAAGGTGAACTAGGGTTTCGAGAGAGATTTTGGCAGAGTAAGGGTGCTTGTGATTGTGGATATGGAATAAGGGATCTCCATCACCTATTTATAGTTTTTTGGTGGTGGAGTGCTGACCCATGGTTTTAGGAAACACATGGTTTTCGGCAGCTGCATAGGGTTTTTTCCTCCTTTTCCTCATTATTTTATATTTTTATTCCCTTTTTAGGGGATTTTTGCTATTTTTGGAGGAAAAGGGGGTTTTTTAGCCTTTTTTAGGCTATTTTGATGGTTTTTTGGCCTTTTGGAGGCATTTTAGGCCTTTTGGAGGCTTTTTAATGGGTTTTTGGGGATTTTTAATGGAAATATGGTAGGAAAATGGACAAATGAGTCATATAATGTGGTAAATGAGCTAGTGAGCACTTTTTGGGTGTTAACAGGTACTATTGAAGCGAGGAAATTCAAGCTTCGGACCACGGAAATTGCTGGAAGAAGAGAACCCATTGGCTGCAGAAGATTCTTGTTGTTGGTTATTGTTCATGGCTGAATGCTGAAGATGGAGGCTGAGAAATTTTTCATCTAGATCTTGGAGTTTGGTTTGGATGGCTGCAAGTCCTTCCTCCGTGGTTTTTGCTCTTGCGTGGGGACAACCATAACCAAGATTTTTTTTGGGGGGGGGGTGAATGGATAGAAAACCACAAACAAAAGCTTATTTAGTAGAGGGAAATTTGGATTTGGGAAAAACTCGGATGGGTAATTGGGGTTTGACTAGGTTTTGGACACTTTCTGATGGGTAGGGAAGCAAAAAATGGGGATTTCAGAAGCAGGGTGAAAGAATGAGAAAAATTTTCAAAGAGGGACAAAGAAGTAGAAATAGGGAATGAAAACGGTGGAAAAATTTGGAGGTGAGTGGGTGAAAATTAAAGAAGTTATGGCAAACCCTAAAAATAGACAAATGTGAGATTTCTGGCTTTGGGAAGTAGAATTTGGGATAGGGTCCTCAGGAATGAAATATGAAGAATGGGATTGCAGGGGTGTACGAGAATTTTCAAGGGAAACAGAGTTAAAATAAGGGAGATATGGAAAAAAATGGAAGGGATTAGAACAATTGGATCTGAAACAGCGTCGAATGGATCGAAAACGGCTGGATCTGGAATGGCTTGGAATGGATCTGAAACGACGCGGAAGTGATCGGCAATAGTTCAGCTAAAAATAGATATGGACCCCAGGTATGTTCGGATTCCTAACAGTTCATGGGTTTCACTCGGCCACCAATAAGCCGTATATGGAGAAAAACTATTTTTTTTCTTCTTCAGAAATGGATCTGCAACGGTACGGAAGGAATTAGAACAATTGGATCTGAAACGGCACCGAATGGATCGAAAACGGTTGGATCTGGAACGGCTTGGAATGGATCTGAAACGGTGCGGAAGTGATCGGCAACAGTTCAGCTAAAAATAGATATGGACCCCAGGTATGTTCGGATTCCTAACAATTCAGGGGTTTCACTCGGCCACCAATGCTGTCTGATGGCTTGCATATTGGGGTAGTACCCCTCACTCCATGGCTCAGGTAAAACATATAATCGCTTTGCGACAAACGACAGCTCTTGGTTTACCTCACAGGTGGGAACTAGTTGATCAAGTAGGGGTCATTGCCCTTTTCGCTGGCAGGTCCTCTCAATGGGCCAACTACTTTGGGGTTCCTGTGGTACTCCTCACAATGAGTTTTAGGGCTTATGCCCAAGTACTTCCCACAGTTAAGCGGATAGGGATTATTCCCAAATCTGAACTTGCAACAGATGCGAAAAAAAATAGGTAGAAATTCCACCCAACGAGCCCGAGAAAGTGCTTTGATACCATATGTGAAGAACCTACAACAATTAATTAATGAAAATACACGAAATAGCAGAAATAACAGAACTCAGAATCACTTTTATTGATCGCACGTCACTTCGAGGGGTCAACCTCCTTTGAGAAAGCTCAATACAAATAACTTCATTGTACCTTCATTAGTTTCAACACCAACTTATATACTAAGTCTAGGTGCCAATACCATGTGTCAATACAAACCATGGGCCGATACAAACTATTGATCAACAATTACTACGGGACGACTTACGAAGCATATGCGTCCAACAACAATAAGACAAACTATGGATCAAAAAATACTATGGGACAACTTACAAAGCATATGCGTCCAACAACAATATACTAACAAAGTAAATAGAAGGGTTGACATGGGTTCCTAACATAATGCACTGTGGTATTGTATGAGGATGATATTGTCCGCTAACATGAAAGGTACAAATCAAGTTCTAGATCAAGAACATATGACCATGGTGACATGAAGACAAAGACTCATGGATCACATAGAAGCTCTACTTATGAGGTATGTATAATTTGGTTCTACAATGCTTAACCTATGAGATATGCAGGTTACTAGCACAAGTCATTGAAGAGAACAAGAAGACATTGTTTGGGTATGTTAGACATAACTATCAAACATGATAACCAACTATGTTTTTCCTATATCAAGTTGGAATCCTACCTTGTGTTAGGATCTTATACTTTTGGATGATTATTCTTGAAGTTAGAAGTTTAAGTAATCAAGGGTTTATGCATATTATGTTTCTTACTTTGATTGATGATATGGCTAACCAAAACAGTCCTATGGTCAAATAAGAATATGCATGAGTAAAAGAAGTCTTCCCTGAAACCTTGAATACTAACGCTTATTACCTATGTATGAAATGATCATGACCATACATGTTAACATTATTTAGGATCATAATGTTTTGATAGTATTGAGATTATACTAATGTATGTATGGTTATGTATGAGATCTTGAGAATAACACAATGATAACACTAGTGCACACTTAAGCATGCATAGTGGTCCAGGATGGATATAAGTTCAAGGACAAATAATCTAGGAAGCAAAGATCAAGAGGGAGCACACTCCAGTAGTTTCTGCAAGGAAGCAAAGATTGAGAGGGAGTTCACCCTACAACTAAACAAAGATAAGTATTTGAATTATCATTACTTAAATAATGTTGTTCAGTCATGTACATACATATGTTGCTAGATTTAAGATGTATATTATGTATTTTAGAAAAGTTGCATTAATGAACAAGATACTACTAATATGCAAGTAATGGGTAAGTGGCCTGTGGTACTGTAAAGCATTCCATTGCTACTTATCTAGAATGAAACCTCTTTGCTAACATGTTGGGAGTTGTGCACACTCTTAACAAATGTTCTGGTAGATATGGAAGGCATCTAGAAAGTTACCGTGCGAATACGGGATATGGATAAATGTTGTATTGAAGCATTGGCTAAGATAATTGCATGAATGTATGACATATATTTTTATGTGTAAGATTTTGTTCTGAAAACTATGAGAAGTTTCTAATCATGTAATTGAACTTGTCTTGTAGGAAAGACCGTGTACCATCACCTACAAAAGAATGACTACAACATTTGTTCCAGCAATGAAGTTCAAAGAAAACTATCTATTGAAGATATTGAAGAATCTAAAGTTCCCAGGATCTGAGATGTAGTAATGAAAGGATGCCATGATCAAGGAGTACCAGTCGATCATGAAGAATGATGTTTGGGATGTGGTTTCGAGACCAGAAGGGAAGTCTGTTCTGACTTCCAAGTATATCTATAAGATCAAGAATGCTACAGATGGTAGTATAAAGAAATACAAAGCAAGGTTTGTGGCTCGTGGCTTCTCCCGGAAAGAGGGATAGATTATGAAGAGACTTTTGCACCTGTAGCCAGATACACTTCTATCAGATCAGTACTTTCCCTGGCTGCAGTGATGAAGTGGAAGATACACCAGATGGATGTTAAGACAACTATCTTGAATAGTGTAGTCAAAGAGGAAGTGTATGTGGAGCAGCCACTCGATTTTGAGACACATGACAGGGAGTCATATGTGTGCAGTTTGAAGAAAGCCTTGTACGGTTTGAAACAAGCACCCAGGACTTGGGTATGATGCTTTACTTTCTAGGTATGGAGGTGTGGCAGAGTGTAGATGGAATCTTCCTTGGACAAGGTAAGTATGTAGTAGAGATCCTGAAGCGGTTTGGGATGATGGATTGCAAGGCCATGGCCACACCTATGGCATCGAACCTGAAGCTATTGAGTGATGTTTCATCAGAGACAGTTGATGTCATGGTGTGTCGTCAGATGATTGGGTCCTTGATGTGCCTAACGAACATGATACCAGATATTTGCTTTGCAGTGAACACCTTGAGCCAGTTCCTGACGGATCCTAGAGATGTTCACCTAATTGTTGTGAAGCATATTCTGAGGTACCTGAAGGGTACGGTTGATTATGGGCTCAAGTATGATGCGAATCAAAAGTTTAACCTGGAGGGTTATGTTGATTCAGATTGGGCAGGCAGTGCTGCAAATAGGAAGAGCATTTCTTGGTGCTGCTTCAGTATGGGATCAGGTGTGATCTCTTGATTTAGCAGGAAATAGTCCTGCGTAGCATTGAGTACAGCCGAAGCAGAGTATGTCACAGCTTGTTCGACTAGTTGTGAGGCAGTATGGCTTAGGAGGCTACTGTCTGAGTTATTTGATGTCTCGTTGGATGCTACTGGTATCTTTTGTGACAACCAGAATGGTGTGAAGTTGTCTGAGAACCCGGTGTTCCATGACAGGTCGAAGCACATTGAGATCAAATATCACTATATCAGGGATATGGTATAGAGAGGAGCAGTGAAGCTCCTGTATGTTGCGACGGATGAGCAGGTTGCAGATGTGTTGATGAAACCACTAGCCAGAGTGAAGTTTGAGTACTTCAGAGAGAGACTTGGTGTTCTTCAGATTGAAGATACTTCGAGGAAGAAGTGATGGGTTACATTTGCAGGAGCCATTCCAAGCATGGTGAGAGGAGGATCCTTCCCATGGTTGTGGATGTAAGTGTTGTGTGATGAGCATCAGGACGATGCTCCAGTTACTGCTTTGGATATGCATCAGTTGGATGCTTTGTATGATCAGTTGGATCATGTATATGTATATGCATCAGGTGGATGCTTTGTATGATTAGTTGGATCATGTATATGTATATACATAAGGTGGATGCTTTGTATGATCAGTTGGATCATGTATATGTATATGCATCAGGTGGATGCTTTGTATGACCAGTTGGATCATGTATGATGACATGCATTAGGACAATGCAGTGACGATGATCAAGATGATCATGTGTGATGAGTATTAGGTTCATACTCTGGATGATATGCATCAGGACGATGCAGTGATGAGTATCAGGATGATACTCTGGATGATATGCATCAGGACGATGTAGTGATGAGTATCAGGATGATGCTCTGTATGACATGCATAAGGACGATGCAGTGACGATGATCAGGATGATCATGTGTGATGAGTGTCATGATGATAATCTGGATGATATGCATCAGGACGATGCTATGATGATGATCAGGATGATCATGTACATCAGTATGATGTATGGTGTGTTCGGATATCCATCATCTATTTCGGGATACATATCTATTTCAGGATCATCTATTTCGGGATACATATCTACTTCAGGATCTTGCATGATCTATTTCAGGATATGCAGTCCAGTCACCAGTTTGATGCCTCCAGCACCTTATCCACCTTCTTCTAGCACCCGGGAGCCACTTTCCACAGAGTTTTAGCCCTCCTAAGCTGAAAGGCGCCCTCTTCTCACCTACTGACAGAGAAGGGCGCACTTGTTCACCTACCACTGCAGATTCACTCCAGTTACATTCAGTTAGCTCCGATTCTGATTGATTTCACTCCGATTTCACTCCTGACTGACTGTTTCACCTCCGATTGACCTCCAGTTCGATTAGGTGACTTGCTCTGACTCCAGTTAGCCTCCCATGCGCCCCCACTGAGCCTCCAGATCCTATATCAGTGCTACACACTTCAGTTACATTTATTATGATCAGTTAGACTCAGCTTGACACCTGGATGACTGGTTGTTGTGATTGATGAGCAACACCGATGATTGATGAGGACTCCTAGATTGAGTCAAGCTACTCCATTCAGTGATTCGAATGACCTCCTTAGGCAATTCGAATTGCTCTGTTCATTGTAACAGTTTGTATTGTAATTCATTCACCCTTTCTGGGATAGAGAGCACTGCTGCATGTTTTGCACAGTTTTGCACCATATCTTCTATGTTCATCTGTTGTGACTGATTTATTTGTTCATTAGATCTGCTGTGACTAACTTTACATGGTATCAAAGCCATTGCAGGGACAAGATCTCTTTTCTACAGGTGTTTATACAAGAAGATTTGACTGAATTGCTAAAAATTGCAAAAAGTTTGGCATGAGATATCTCAAGGGCATTCGCTCCTGTGCATGCAAAGCTTGAAAAATACTCCAATACCACTCCAGAAGCTTGAGTTACCACATAATTCCTGGATCTGATACATTGGACCTATTCAACATTGCTTGAAATCCAATCCCAGGTGTGATGCAACTCTCAAAGGGTGGATTGTTCGACCTTATTGTGATTGTTCTTATGTGATTTGCAGGTTAATTATCTCCTCCAAGTGCACTCGCTACATTCTGCATGCAAGCTTCCCTACAGCATCTCCATTCGCTATAGTCTGCATGCAAGCTTCTTCTTCATCATTTGACTCGCTCCTAGCAATGGAATACTCTTCTTCAAAGCCTATCCTCACCCCATTCAATTATTTTGATTGGAAAGATGATATGGAGATCATATTACGTTCAAAAGGATACTACCGAGTCACTCTTGGTCTTGAATTGGAGCCAAACAATGTGGCAGAAAGAACGAAACACTACAATAAGCTTGATGAAGCTTACGGTCTTCTTTGTCTCTCCATCTCCAAGGATCTTCACTTCCATCTCAGCGGATTGAAGACTCCAAAAGCCATATGGGAGCAACTTGAGACACTATTCGGCAAGCAGGATGAGCTTAGGGCTTTTCAATTAGAGAATGAATTGATTGGCCTTAATCCTGAGAATTTCGAGAGCATCAATGAATTCTTCACAAAATTCAAGAACTTGAACTTGCAATTGAAGAACAGTGGTGTTATCAAAGAGGATAAACAGTTGATCCTCTCCATTCTAAGCAAGCTTGGGAAAGATTATTCGGTATTTGTCTCCACTTTCAATTCCGGTCGGCTAACTACCCCGAATTGGAAGATGCCTACCTTGAATGCCTTCATTGAGTCCGTTACGAAAGAGCATGACAAGTTGATTCAAATGGGGTCCATAAGCTCCAAAGATTCAGCCCTATTTGTTCAAGGACCCAAGATTTCGAATGGTAAAGGAAAGCTAAAGAAGGAGAAGCCCAAATTCGAGCCTCACAAGCAAAAAGACAAAGGCAAGCAAACGGATGCACCATCCAGTTCGAAATCCAAGCAAAAGGGCAAAGAAGGTAACCAAAAATCTAAATGTACTTATTGTAACCGTGGCTTTCATCCCGAAAGCTCATGTATGAAGAAGACTATAGATCAAATGGCCCTCCTTTTGGAAAAGAACAACATAACCCTTCCTGACGGTGCAAGGAAGAAGGATCGGAATGACGATCATGAAAGAGGACAAGCACTCATGGCAACGGTTTCGAAGCCCACTCTCTTGATAGATTCGGGTGCATCAAATCATATGGCTGCAAATATTGATTCTTTTTCCTCATTCGATCCAAACAGCTCCATCACCATCCATTTGGGAGATGACTCAAAAATTTCTTCAAAGGGCAAAGGTACGATTCATGTAGATCATGGATGCTTTCAGAATGTTCTCTATGTGCCTTCCTTAGCTTCGAATCTCCTTTCTGTGTATCAAATGACACATATTGGTGATCCAAAGAAAGTCACATTCAGCCCTAATACAGTTGAAATTTCTGATATCAAAAGTGGAAGACTAGTTGCGGTTGGAAAGGCAAACCACACTGCTAAATGTTATGAGTTTTCGCACTTTATTCCGCTTGCAAAGCCCACTGCTCTTCGCACACATGGTAATGAGGTTAGTAGGCTTTGGCATGAAATATTTGGACATCTAAATTATAAGTATTTGCTGCTGCTATCAAATAAATCCATGGTTAATGGGCTTCCACAACTCCGTTCCTCGAAGGGAATATGCTCCGGTTGCATTATTGGGAAGCACCCCGAGCACAGATTCGACCGCGGCAAGGCTAGCAGAGCCTCTACTATTTTGGGATTGATCCATTCTGATATCAGCGGTCCGCTGCCCCATATGTCATTAAATGGTTCAAGGTATGTTTTGACATTTATTGATGATTATTCTCGCTTTACATGGGTATTCTTTCTCAAAAACAAGTCAGAAGTGCTTGGAAAATTCAAGGATTTTAAGGCTTCTGTTGAGACCACCACTGAGAGCAAGATCAAAGCTCTTAGATCTGATAATGGTGGGGAATATATCAAGTTCGAGTTGCTGCAACTTTGTGCCCAAAGAGGAATCAAGATCCAACATACAGTTCCCTACACACCCCAGCAGAACGGTGTAGCGGAAAGGAAAAACCGGTCACTGAAAGAGATGGCTACATGCATGATTGAATCTAAAGGTTTGGCTGCAAATCTTTGGGCTGAAGCAATCAATGTTGCTGCATATATACAGAACCGAGTTCCACATTCATCTGTGAAAGGTATGACTCCTTTCGAAGCATTCTTTGGTCACAAACCGGATGTGTCAAATTTGAGAGTTTTTGGCTCTACTGCATGGGCTAGAATTCCTTCTGAGAAGAGACGAGCTTTGGATCCACAAAGTATCGAGTGCATATTGATAGGATATGGGGAAGAATCAAAAGCATATAAACTCATGGATATCAGATCTAAAAAGATATTCATAGAGCGCAGTGTGCAGTTTGAAGAACCGCTTCAAGAATTGCAACTAGTTGAGGAGAAAACTGTCGATTCACCGCCTTCACCAGAAGAAGATTCGAGCAGCGATAATGAAGGTATGAGTTCTGATATTTCTGATATTGTAGCAGCATATGATGATCATGACATATCAGGTTCGGAATCCGACCATTCAGATCCCCCTCAGTTACCAAAGTGGGCCCAAAATACTCTACAATCTGCTGGTTCGAATCTTGGAAATCCTGCTGATCCGAGACGAACAAGAGGAGACTTTCAAAGGGCAGGTATGGCTCTTTCTATTGCTGATACATTTCTTCCTGAGATTCGTTATTTGATGGCTGGTTCAGATCCGCAATCATATTATTCAGCCCATCGAGATCCGAGATGGAAAGATGCCATGGATGAAGAGTACAGTTCTCTTCAAAAGAACAATACATGGGAGCTAGTTTCTCTTCCACCTGGAAGAAAATTAGTGAAGTGTAAATGGGTCTACCGTACTAAAGTTGCTGCTGATGGCACTATCAGCAAATATAAAGCAAGGTTGGTGGCAAAAGGTTTTTCCCAAGTCCAAGGAGTGGACTACACAGAGACCTTTGCACCGGTTGCAAAGATGGATTCCATCCGCCTTGTTTTAGCTATTGCCACATCCAAGCACTGGGAGGTGCATCACATGGATGTGAAGAGTGCATTTTTACATGGAGACCTTGCTGAAGAGGTCTATATGCAGCAGCCAGAGGGTTATACATCAGATCCATCATTGGTTTGTAGATTGAAGAAGTCTTTGTACGGGTTAAAACAGGCCCCAAGAGCTTGGTACGCAAAGATGGACTCCTTCCTTCTTTCTCAGAATTTCCAAAGATGCAAATCTGATCCGAATGTCTATCTTCAGCGAGTTAAAGGTAATTTGTTGGTTATTGTACTTTATGTTGATGATCTGCTTATTACTGGTAGCACACTTACTTCAATAAACAAGCTAAAAACTGCCTTAAATCTAGCTTTTGACATGAGCGATTTGGGCTTGCTGAGTCACTTTTTGGGCTTGGAGATAGCTCAAAATTTCGATGGGATCACTATATCTCAGCAAAAATATGCTTCCGACCTGTTATTGAAGTTTAATATGGCTGAATGTAAGGCAGCCCCGTTCCCATTCCTCTCAGGAATCAGTCTTGAGGAGGGAGATTCCACACCGCTTGCAGATTGCAGTATGTATCGACAGTTGATTGGTTCACTACTTTATTTGACACATTCACGGCCTGATATCTCATATGTCGTGAGTGCCGTGTCAAGATATATGCAGCAGCCACATGAGCTTCATTGGCGAGCAGCCAAGCGGATCTTGCAGTATGTGCAAGGTACGAGACAGTTTGGCATACATTATGCTGCAGATTCTGAGCTAGATTTCATTGGTTTTACTGATTCAGATTGGGCAGGTGATAGCATTGATCGGAAGTCCACTCCCGGTTATGTTTTCATGATTGGTCATGGTGCTATTTGCTGGTCCAGCAAAAAGCAAGCAGCCATTGCACTTTCTTCAGCAGAGGCAGAGTATCGAGGGGCAGTCAATGCCTGCATTCAGGCAGTTTGGTTGCAGGGTATTCTTTCCGAGTTTGGTTTTGGTGGCACTACTTCGACTGTCCTATTTTGTGACAATCAAAGTGCTATCAAGATCTCCACAGATCCAGTTCAGCGGCAGAGGACCAAGCACATTGAGATTCATATGCATTACATTCGACAGTTGGTGCATGATCGCACCATCATTCTGCAATATTGCCCTACCGATGAGCAAATTGCAGACATCTTCACCAAGAGCTTCACTGAGAAGAAGTTCTCTTACCTCCGTTCACTGTTGGGGGTGAGTTCCATCATGGTGGAGACAGATTGATTCATTATTATGCTTTAGACTTGAGGGGGGGCTTTCTTCCCACTGGGTTTTCCCTCTTTCCTCACTTAGTTTATTTTTCAGCATTTTTTGGATTATTGTATTGGGGTGACCTTTGGTCTTAGTTACCAGGGCCCCACATTATTTTAGTTGGCACATCATAGTCTAGCTTGAGGGGGGGTGTTCGGATATCCATCATCTATTTCGGGATACATATCTATTTCAGGATCATCTATTTCGGGATACATATCTACTTCAGGATCTTGCATGATCTATTTCAGGATATGCAGTCCAGTCACCAGTTTGATGCCTCCAGCACCTTATCCACCTTCTTCTAGCACCCGGGAGCCACTTTCCACAGAGTTTTAGCCCTCCTAAGCTGAAAGGCGCCCTCTTCTCACCTACTGACAGAGAAGGGCGCACTTGTTCACCTACCACTGCAGATTCACTCCAGTTACATTCAGTTAGCTCCGATTCTGATTGATTTCACTCCGATTTCACTCCTGACTGACTGTTTCACCTCCGATTGACCTCCAGTTCGATTAGGTGACTTGCTCTGACTCCAGTTAGCCTCCCATGCGCCCCCACTGAGCCTCCAGATCCTATATCAGTGCTACACACTTCAGTTACATTTATTATGATCAGTTAGACTCAGCTTGACACCTGGATGACTGGTTGTTGTGATTGATGAGCAACACCGATGATTGATGAGGACTCCTAGATTGAGTCAAGCTACTCCATTCAGTGATTCGAATGACCTCCTTAGGAAATTCGAATTGCTCTGTTCATTGTAACAGTTTGTATTGTAATTCATTCACCCTTTCTGGGATAGAGAGCACTGCTGCATGTTTTGCACAGTTTTGCACCATATCTTCTATGTTCATCTGTTGTGACTGATTTATTTGTTCATTAGATCTGCTGTGACTAACTTTACATGGTGAGTATCAGGTTGACACTCTGTGGTCGTGGACAGGTTGTGCAGATGAGCATGTAAGTTGACTTGGGAGATCTTTTCGGTCATGCTACGAAACATAAAGGATCCTAGGATACTCTTTCGAGGCATTGCTCTGGTAGGACATGTAACTAGACCTGGGAGATCCGATAGGTTGAGCAGTATGCTCGTAATCAGTCATGGGATGCTCTTTCGAGGCTTTGTCCTATGGCATGTAACTAGATGTTAGGAACCCATGTCAACCCTTCTCTTTACTATGTTAGTATATTGGTGTTGGACGCATATGCTTTGTAAGTCGTCCCGTAGTATTTGTTGACCCATAGTTTATATTATCCCATAGTATTGGACGCATATGCTTTGTAAGTCGTCCCGTAGTATTATATGTCCCATGGTTTTGACCCATAGTATTGGGCATAGACTTAGTATATAAGTGTGTGTTGAGGTCATTGAAGGCACCGTGAAGTTAATTGTATTGAGCTTGCTCAAAAGAGGTTGCCCCCTCGAAGTGGGCCGTGATCAATATAAAAGTGATTCTGAGTTCTATTATTTTTGATATCTCGTGTATTTGCATTAATTAATTATTGCAGGTTCATCACATCTGGTATCAGAGCACTTTCTTGGGCTCGCTGGGTGAAATGTCTGCCAAATTTTTTTCGCATCTGTTGCAGGTTCAAATTTGGGAATAATCCCTATCCATTTAACTGTGGGAAGTACTTGGGCATAAGCCCTAAAACTCATTGTGAGGAGCACCGCAGGAACCCCGAAGTAGCTGGCCCATTGAGAGGACTTGCCAGCGAAAAGGGCAACGACCCCTACCTGGTTGACTAGTTCCCACCCGTGAGGTAAACCAAGAGCTGTCGTTTGTGGCAAAGCAGTTATCAGTTTTACCTGAGCCGTGGAGTGAGGGGTACTGCCCCAATACGCAAGCCGTTAGACAGCATTGGTGGCCGAGTGAAACCCATGAACTGTCAGGAAGCCGCACATACCTGGGGTCCATATCTATTTTTAGCTGAACTGTTGCCGATCACTTCCACTCCAGATCCAGCCGTTTTTCAATCCCTTCTGCGCCATTGCAGATCCATCTATTGCGGATCCCTTTTGCGCCATCGTTGCCGATCCATTTCTGAAAAAACAAAAAAAAAATTGTTTTTCAGCCATATCTCCCTTGTTTCAACTCTGTTTTCCTTGAAACTTCGCCAACATCCCTGCAATCCCATTCTGCATATCTCAATCCTGAAGACCCTATCCCAAATTCCACTTCTGAAAGCCCGAAATCCCACATTTGTCTATTTTTAGGGTTTGCCATAACTTTTTCGGATTTCACCCAATCGCCTTCAAATTTTACCACCAAGTTCCTTTCCTAATTCTGCTTCTTTGTACCTCTCTGCCAAATTTTCTCAGTCTTTCACCCCGCTTCTGAAATCCCCATTTTTGCTTCCCTATCCATCAGAAAGTGTCTAAAACCTACTCAAACCCTAATTACCACTCCAAGTTTTTCCCAAATCCAAATTTTCCTTTACTAAAGCAGCTTTTGTTTGTGTTTTTCTATCCATTCCCCCCCCCCACGCAAAAAAAAATCTCCTAGTTATGGTTGTCACCCGCGCAGGAGCAAAAACCATGGAGGAAGCACTTGCAGCCATCCAAACCAAACTCCAAGATCTGGATGAAAAATTTCTCAACCTCCATCTTCAGCATTCAGCCATGAACAATAATCGACAGCAAGAATCTTCTGCAACCAATGGATTCTCTTCTTCCAGCAATTTTTGTGGGCTGAAGCTTGATTTTCCTCGCTTCAATGGTATTGATCTAACTGGATGGATATACCGAGCAGAACAATATTTCAGTCTGCATAATACTTTTGATGTCCAGAAAGTTCCACTTGCATCCTTTCATTTGGAACAGGAAGCCCTTCAATGGTACCGTTGGTACATCAAAGCTCATCCCGAGCCAAACTGGACATATTTTTGCCAACTCCTTTTTCCACGATTTGGTCCTAGTGCTTTTGATGACTTCACAGGAGCACTCACTGAACTTCACCAAATTGGTACAGTAAGAGAGTATCAGATAGAATTTGAGAACCTAGCCAATCACACAGAAGGATTGTCTGATGAATTCTATAGGAGTTGTTTTATCAGTGGTCTTAAAGATGAAATCCGGTCAGAGGTTAAAATGTTTTGTCCCAATGCAATGATGGAAGTCCTAGGTTTGGCTAAGTTGGCAGAAGACAAGATTGCATCCCAACAATGCTCCAAACCCACTTTTGTTCCCTTCTGAAATATGGGTTCTCAACGACCTCCCATCCCGCCAGCTCCTCGACCAACTCCTATCAAGCATTTGTCTGAAACCAAGATGCAGGCACACCGAGAAAAAGGTCTTTGTTATAATTGTGATGAGAAATTCACTCGGGGACATCGATGTGTTCAACAAAATCTCTATCTCTTGGATGTGGATTCTCCGCCTGGCTCTGAACTTGGTGAAGAAGCTCCAGCTACAATAGATGATCAGATTGACATTCAACACCCACCTGTTGACACCCCATCTCAGGACGACCCACCCAAGATCTCTCTCCATGCTGTAACCGGTGTCACCACCCCACAAACAATGCGGGTCAGGGGATACTTCAAGAAGCTCCCTCTTACCATACTCATTGATTCTGATAGCACTCATAACTTCATTAACCCTCGGATTGCCAAACAAGCTGATTGTTTTTTCCATCCTTGCTCCCACTTTGAAGTCATGGTTTCCAATGGGGGCACCTTACCTTGCAAGGGGAAGTGTCACAATGTGCGTATCTCTATGGAAGATTATAACCTAGGCTTTGACATGTTTGCCTTGTCCTTAGGCAGATGTGATGTGGTTTTGGGCGTTCAATGGTTACGCACACTTGGCCCCATCTTATGGGATTTTACTGAACTTTGGATGCAGTTTTCAGTCAATGGGGCACAACACAAATTTATGGGATTACAACCAGGGTCTCTCTGCCTCATCAGTTCACATCACCTGGAAAAAATCCTTAAGAAGAATTCACATGGTGTCATCGCTCAGCTCCATTCCATTCAGATGCACCCATCAACAGTCTCCACTACTTCCTTGGATAGATATGCAGGAGTCTTTGTTGAACCAATGAACTTGCTTCCTTCAAGAGACCTTTCCGGTAAGAATTTAGCCGCATCTACCTCTCAGCAGGAAATGATGGCTATTTTGCATGCAGTACAGAAGTGGTAGCCATACCTATTAGGGAATTATTTCTGCATCAAGACTGATCTCCAGGGTCTGGAAAATTTCCTGGAACAATGGGTCTCCTCCCCAACACACCTGAAATGGGTTATCCCTATGTGATCACTTACAATAAGGGTAAGGATAATATGGTGGCAGATGCTCCTTCTCGCATAATTGATGACCCAGTTTCTCTTACAGCTATTTCTCTGCTTGTTCCAAATTGGTTGCAATATGTTCAACAGGGCTATCTCTTTTATGAACTCCATGCTTCTTCGTCAGCAGGGCACTCTGGGTTCTTCAAAATGTATGACCGGGAACAATGTAACTTCTTTTGGCAGGGACTGAAAATGACAATTCAACAGATGGTGACTGACTGTGATACTTTCTAGGTCAACAAGGGTGAAACTACACTTTTTTCGGGACTGCTCAAACCCTTTCCCATCCCTACATAGATTTGGCCAACTATTTCTATGGATTTCTTAGAAGCGCTTTGGTGGTACAATACCACATCTACAAGGACACCATATGAAGCAGTCTATGGACAGACACCGCCAGTTCTTCTTCCATACACCCTTAGCAGCTCCCCAGTTCAGGAAATTGACTCGGTTCTTCGAAACCGCGATCAGATTCTTCTCATTCTGCAGGACAATCTTCACATGGCCAGAATTCGACTACAACAACAAGCTAATCAGCACCATTCTGAGTGCACTTTTCACGCAGTTGATATGCTTCTTCTTCGTCTATAGCCTTCCAAGCAATCCTCCCTGACACTCCAAAGGTGTCAGTGGCCCAAAATGCAACCCGAGGATGCTACTAGGGAACCACTCCTTTAGATTCTGCAGCAATTTCTCCAACCAAATCTTTGAGGACAAAGCTTTTTCTAAGAGAGAGGGGATGTTAGGAACCCGTGTAAACCCTTCTCTTTACTATGTTAGTATATTGTTGTTGGACGCATATGCTTTGTAAGTCGTCTCAAAGTATTTGTTGACCCATAGTTTATATTAGCCCATAGTATTGACCCATAGTATTGGACGCATATGCTTTGTAAGTCGTCCCGTAGTATTATATGTCCCATGGTTTTGACCCATATTATTGGGCATAGACTTAGTATATAAGTGTGTGTTGAGGTCATTGAAGGCACCGTGAAGTTAATTGTATTGAGCTTGCTCAAAGGAGGTTGCCCCCTCGAAGTGGCCCGTGATCAATATAAAAGTGATTATGAGTTCTATTATTTCTAATATCTCGTGTATTTGCATTAATTAATTACTGCAGGTTCGTCACACTAGACTTGGGAGATCCGATAGGTTGAGCAGTACACTCGTAATCAGTCCTGGGATGCTCTTTCGAGGCTTTGCCATGACCACATGTAACTAGACCTGGGAGATCCAATAGGTTGAGAAGTACGCTCGTAATCAGTCCTGGGATACTCTTTTGAGGCATTGTGGTGGGGGTCACATATAATACGTCCTGGAGATCCGTACAGGTTGTGCTAGTCACGTAAAAGGCCTCGGATGCTCTTTAGAGATCTTGCTAGGCAAAACACTCTTTTAAGGTTTTGTGACGGTCACATGTAAGTAGACCTGGGAGATCTTTCCGGTCGTGCTCCGACACATAAAGGATCATGGAATACTCTTTCGAGGCATTGTGACACACGTAATAAGTCCTGAGGATTCCACAGTATGGACAGTGTTGATGAAGACCTACAGGTGGTGGGCCTACATCCAGCATGAAAAAGGGCCGGCTCTATAAAAATTCCTTTGACGAGAAGAATTCAGAGATAGCCTAGTGATCGAGATGTCGAGTACAACAGCAGTGATGATGATGATGCTCCGTGATCGAGTGATGATGATCCAGCTCCATAATTGAAGACTTGTGCCTATATGTATTGATGACTTGTGTCAAGAGAATACCTTCCTAGTTAAGAGGGAGTGTTGATGTATTTGTAACTTCGAAAGATATTCACTTGTATATTGTATGTATTACATTTGTACCTTATTGTATTGTTGGGCCTGGCCCAAGGAGGTCAAATTTTGAACGTATTAAGTTTTGTGAACTACAAAGCCGAGCGTAGCATGGATGGATAATTTTTGTGGAAAACAGTTTTGGAAGATGCAAGGAGAAGCGCAACAGAGTTTTGGTATGTTGCGACGGTGCACGCAGCGCAGTTGTGGAAGAACTGCGAGGTTGGTGCCACGAGGAATACATCGTCACGATGTGCCACGTCGACGTACATCCAGCTAAGTAGAGCATGGATGGAGGATGGCAGTTAATGTGGTTAGGTCACATAAGACCTATTTTTGGCAAAGATCACCGATAACTACCAAGCGGTGGGTAGGTACAGATCGAGATAGACAAATTGGTTACACCACCAGATAACTACCAATTGAACCAATTGTCTAAGGCCGTGATTGGAGCAACAGCATGGCAGAAGCAAGCTGTTGGCGCGGACGAAAGAGGAGGGATGACAACGTGTCTACACCGAGGTTGGTGCACATATGACTGAAGATCCGCCACCAGATATCAGTAAGTCCGGTTTTGGGAAAACCGTGACAGTTTTGTAAAACCTAAGGGTTTCACCTTTATAATGTAAAAACATGGCCTAAGGGCATGATCTATATATAGGGAAATTTTGTATAGGAAAGGGGACTCTTCATTTTGTTATTTTTCTCATTGTTGATTGAATAGATCTTTGTTAGGAGACATTTTTGTAAAGGCTCTGCAAGCTGAGTGTGCAGAGACCTAATCATTAAGAGAGAGAGAGAGAGAAGAGCGTCTGCAGCTGAGTGTGCAGGCGAAGAACTGTTGTACCCCTTTCCGAGATAAATAAACAGCAATTCTTGTGGACGTAGCTTCCCATTCAGGGGGGTGAACCACGTTAAATCATTGTGTTATATGTTTGCTATGTGTGATTGTCATTAATTGGTGATTTAAATTACTTACAGTACATGCATGAGATTATTAATGCTTGTTATATGTTTACTATGATCTATATTCACCGAGGAAGGGATGGAATAATATGTTAAATAGTTCATGTATGAAGAAGTATTAAACACTAAGCACCTATAAGTCTCGAATGAATGGATCGACGAGATAACCACATAGTTACTTATTAAGGGTTGAATCGCAGTAACAAAGCTCACAGTGCTGCGCGTCTCATTCAAATTGCATAAGTTATGGTATTTACCACTCTAAGTAATGATTAATGATTAAAGGATATATAATAAATCCAAATAGAAGGAATTAGGCCTCACAGCCTAGCCTCCTTGTCTAGTGGATGTGTCGTTCCATATAGAAGTACTGCGCTATCTCGCCGTAGTAGTCTAATAGTGTTGCGCAGTCCCATTGACATAAGATATCAGAGTCCGTATAGTCCCCTGTCTGCCGCGTGGAAGCATACTACCAAGCTGCGCAACTATCAATTAAGCACTCGCATCACCAGGTTGTGGAAACCTGATTCTGCAACCACCCCATCTAACTTCGCCTCAGGTGAGACTTCAGATTGCTTGTGGTATGTTGCCGAAAGGACCGGTGAATAAGGGTTTTGTTGGTATCTCGTACCGCGAAGTACCTGGGTCTGCATAGGAAAACCTCTTGAACAGTACTGTGACCAAGATGTATCCCCAACGGAGATGTATTATTCCTCCGATTGGAAGTGTCGTCTTGTGTACTTGCAAGTGTCGCAAGTTATATTGTAAGTGTCATAACTTATACTCGATGGGTTATTATACCACCTTGATGGGGTCAGCCCTGTATAAGTCATGTGGGTCAAAGGGTTATTAGACCACCCTAGTAGGGGTCAGCCCAGTCAGCATTATGTTAAGTGGTTAAGTTGAGGCCGACCTAGTTTAGTAAAGGTCAAGTCAAGTTAGTGTATAAATAGAGAGTGTGTCTCTCTCATTTTATACATTCTATTATTCACTCACTTCACATTAGTGAGAGAGAGGAGGAGTGTGCACAAGTGGAGGAGGAGCATGCTGCTGAAGATATCTATCTCTTGGGTTTGATAATTGTGATCCTTGAATTGATGCTTATTCTATCTCTGAGGAAGTTGCGGGGTTTTTCACCTTCTTGGTTTTCCCCGGTAAAATGTTTTGTGTCTCTTGTCTCTTGTCTCTTATGATTGATATGCTGTCCATGTTATTCTTTCAGTTAAGATCCTAGATCTATTGAATTAAATGATGAAAAACTAATAGGTGGTATCCTAAATGAAGGTCAAGTTTGGCGAAAAATTTAGCCCAATAGAGTTCATCCAAAATATCATCAATTATTGGGATGTGAAATTGATTTTTGATGGTCAACTTATTGAGAGCACAAAAATCATGACACATGCGTTAATCATCTTCTTTCTTTAAAACCATGACCATTGGGGATGAATATGGGATAGTTTTGGGATGTATGACTCCTGCCTCTAGTATCTCATGAATTATCTTTTCAATTGCATTCTTTTATGCAGTTGGATGCTAGTATGCAATCGTACATTTGATGGTTGAATTCCCGAAATCAAGGGAATTCTATGATCATGCTCACCTTTAGATGGGGGTAATCCCTTTAGTGTCTCAAATACCTCTTGATGTTTTTCCAAAACCATTTGAAATTCATGATGGATTTCAGGTGTGGTTTTATCTAGAGCCTAGATTGCATGGAAGTGAGAAATAATTCTAGAGTGACCTTTCTTCAATCATTTTTCCATTCGATGAGAACTTATGATTTCAGGGGGGCCTACTTGGAGCCCTTTGAGGGTGTGAGTATGAGAGTCCTTCGTAAATCTCAAGTATAATTCCTTAAAGTCTATGATAACTGGCCCCAATGTACATAGCCAATCGTCCCCCAAAACTATATCACAACCACACATATCTATGGCCAAGATATGAGCTTTGAGATGGTAATCACCCAATTGGAGTTTTTTATATTTTCACAACCCCCATGTCATTTGAACATCCTACCATTAGGTATCAATTTGAAAGTTGGGCATCAGGTGGATATAACAATGGAGTTCCTTAGCCAATCATTGGTGAATAAAGTTGTGGGTGCTTCCATTATCAACCAAAACTACCACTTTGAAATGCTTGATGTAAACCCAAAGTTTCAAGGTTTGTGGGGATGAAATACCAGATAAAGCGTGAAGAGAAATGAGTGGTTCTTCTTGATGGACTTCATTTTCCACTTCCTCTTGCATGGGATGAGTTTCTTCAATAACGTCAAGCATAGGGGTATCTTCCATAATGATGTATTCAAAATTGGTAGGAGTTGTCACATCAATGTGGAATAACTTTTTTTGTTTACATCTATGACATGGAGCATATTTTTCATCACAATCATAGGAGAGTCCCCATATTTGTCTCTATGCAATTTCTAATGGAGAAAATTTATGTACCTTCCCAGGAGGAGAAGGAATTGTTCTTGAGGAATTTACTTGTGTAGGGCATGAGTGAGGAATGAAAGAGGGTTTGTTGATTTGTGCATTGATCAATGTATTTGCTTCTAAATCCCTTTGCGATTCCTCCAACTAGGTAGCAGGATGTTTCATTATGACTTGTGCTTTAATTTCCTCTTGTGGCCACTAATGAACATTCTTTATAGAAAGAACTTGTTAAGTTCTCTGTATGGATGGCTTATTTCTCAAAGGATGAAATAAATTATGTGATTGAGCTTATTTGGATTAACTTGGTAAGCCACCCCAAATAGTGAGGATATCATTCATAAAGCTCATGGAGAGATTTAAAAAATAGACTCCAATCAATGTAGTGTCCATAGGCCTTGTTATGCCACTCCCACCATTTCCATCTTTCTAGATCCAAATAAAATACCCCCACCTTAAGTTTCATCATGTCATCTGTAATACCATGAAGAGAGAAGTAATGTTCCATTTGAGTAACCCATCCTGATTGGTTGGAACCATCAAACTTGTTTAAGTATACTTTAGGAAAACAATTCCAGGTGTTATTATCCATAGAGTGTGGTTTACCGCTATGAAGACTAAACATAGATTGATGAAAGCTAAATAGCCATGGCAGAAAATTTTCTTCATGGTGTGACTCACTGTGTTGTGAATTCCCATGTTATTTTTCATGTGTGGAACTAACTATCAAAATTTTCAACTTCTCATCCAACTTCTTCTCCCAATGGTGTAATTTTGTATCCATCCTTTTTTCCCATGTCTGATCCCAACTGTTGATGGCCTGTTGAATCTATTGCATTTGTACATTAAGATCTATGTATTGATATTCCAACCCGCCAATATTAGAATGGGTGTCCATATTATTTGGGGTGTTGGTGTGAGGTGGTTTATAGAGTGGTGGAATCTATTAGGTCTTAAGGATGAGACTTATGCAACTCTAAAATTTATGCACTTATGGTGTGTAATTCCAACCTCAATATATTTAAAGTAGTACAAAAAATGATAATATGATTATTCCAAAATATTCTCTTGTGTTTCCTCTTTCCAATGGCTTTTGAATCACCTAAATCATGCCTTCCAGTCAAAAGTTATGAAAATTTAAAATAGCATACCTTTTAAAACCCTATTTTGGAGAATACTTTTTCGCCAACCTTCAAACTGAGATATCTATGTACTTTTGGTCCATCTAAGTTTGAAAGTTTGTCCTATAGTATCCTGATATGGAATCTCTACAATGCCACACATATTACCTAATTCCAATGTGCCAATAAAATTTATGGTAAATTTCCCAAAACTTGGTACTTTTGGGCTTTTCAGGAGAGCGGAAGTATACAGACTTCCACATGTAAAAAATTTAGGATCTTATTTTGAAATTTATACAACAAATACTATGGTTTGCCTTATTTTTTATGCAACTAGTGGTACTCAATTTGGACTTTTAAAACTTCAGATATAATAGTTTTACTCAAAACACCTTCTTAAGGCTAGATTTTGGGCCATACAAATTGCCCAACTTGAAGCAAGTGTATCTATGAATTGGTAGCTACCTAGAAGCTAAAACTTGGATACAAGTTACCTACCTATTTCTTTTTTGTACCTTGCAAGTTTAGGACCCTAAGGTGTCACATAAAAAATGGGATCAAATAATCCAAAATGACTAATTTGAAAGGGCCAAACCCTAGGGAAACTTGCCTTAAATTTGACCAAGTATATCTCCAAAATTATAGTGACCTGGAAGCTGAAAATAGGACACAAGTTAGATCCATATATGTACCCTAAAAGTTTTATATCCTTAGGTGGTACACAAAAAACTTGGAGTGAAAATTCCAAGATGACTTGTTTGAAGAGCCATACCTTAGAAAATTCTTCGCTTTTGGCCCAAGAAAGAGCTCTAATACCACTTGTAATATGCTTAAACCCAAAAATCGTAGGAAATATAGAAAATACAAGAAGAATTGATGAAATAGATAACAACATTCACTTTTCTCTTCAATGAGGCAACCTCCAAGATCACTAGCTCCAAATACAATGACAATTCTTGACTTCACATTACATATCTTACTACTCTATATATAGTACTTCTATAGCTCAATTCTAACTATTTGCGGTCCCTTTATTAATGAGAGCCGACCACCTAAGGGAATTTAACATACAAGGAAGACCCTTTTACATTAAACAACTTCCCACTAACTAATTAAAAGGCCTTATGGAATTATACATAGATAAAGTAGGGGGGTTAGTGTATGACCATAACATGCATGTAGTTGCTAAATGTTTGTGGTTGTTTGTTACAGGTGGCATCGGGGTTAGGGTATGACCAAAACATGCATGTAGTTATTAAGTGTGGATGATCTATGAAAAGTTGGTTTTGACTATGAAGTTGTAGCATTAGAGCCAACACTACTAGTAGCCTATATAGATGTATCAGTAGTAGTGGATTATGTTTATGAAACAACTATTTATTCTCTTGGTTAAACAATTTATGATGTAGTTGATTAAGCGATTGATCCAATTAGTGAGTAACTTTATTCATCTGTAGTTGATCTAGAACCGACATTAGAATTTGTTTACCTTGAATAACCACCACCAACATTCATGAATGATTGTTTCAGTTCCAATTATGCAACTGTTAAATCAAGCACGTCAAATCACTATCTTGTTGGGTCGTACACATTCTATTCCATCCTCGAAATCAATTTAGTTGAATGTAGCATCTAATCTAGCATCTCTTCTAGTTGTTATAAATCAATATCAAGACCCAATAGCAATTGATCCAAAAGAAGCATAAGCAAATCCCATCGCTAGTTTTTTATTTCATGACTTTGCACCCAAGTTGGCCGCTATGGTAAGCACGAACCAATAATCCCACCCTTTTGCATCATTCGCTTAACTCCAAAGATCTCTACCTGCCTACATGGAGAAACAAATAATATAACTTATTGATCCCTTTTTTGCGCTCCTTTTTCCCATCTTTGTATCTACGAAGGAGTTTCCAGAAGATTACATCAATCTTTCTTTTACTTAAAAAGGGTACTTTCGCCCTTTCCAATCTCAACCCATATCACTTTTTTATGGTGTTGATGGTCATCTGATAGAAAAGCGCTAAGTTATCCATGCACTTGTACATCATTTCCTATTTCAAAGAATCTCTTAGATTGAGAGCATCGGTTGTGCTCTCAGTTCGACTCCAAGCACCTCAAATTTGTTCTTGAGTCCCAAAAGGTGACACAAAAAATGAATAATTATGTCATAATACAATATTACATGTTGTTCTTTGCACTCTTTCTTTTTTTGCATTTCCCTTTCCTTCCTTCATTAATCGAAGCTGTCTTTCCCTCAAATATATATATGGGGTTGCAGTGCATTTGTGGGATCCTACTACCTAGTTTCTGGCATCCTCCACCAGTGGCTCCAAAGGTGAATGGTTCTATGTATGTTTCTTGCACAATGAAGAAAAGCTCCCTTCCCTTGAACTCTAAAGTTCCAAAATACAAGCCTAGGTCGACTGGTGTGGTGGAAGAGTAGTAAATCAACTTGACTCCCTAAGACTACTTCATCGACTTGATATATTCTTCATATGTCCAACAAATAATTGAGTAGCCATTGATAATGCACTCTATTATGTTATTGATCATGATCTAGCATTACAACCAACGTTTGAACCAATAGCATCCTTACTAGAAGCATATCTACAAAAAACCCATTCTCCTCTGTTAAGATCCTAATGGGAAGCCTTCACTAACATCTCGAGGTTTTGGTGTAACGGTTCGTATCATTTGGTATCAGAGCCTCCACCAAGGTTCAAGTCACAGAGCGGGTGGAAACATTGGCATTGCAGTGTTCGCCCGGGGCTCGTACGGCGCAAAGGGGACACCACCGTACGGGCGCACATCCAGCCCAGAGTCTGGACTGCGGAGCGTGGTGGGATGTTAAGATCCTAGTGGGAAGCCTTCACTAACATCTCGAGGTTTTGGTGTAACGATTCGTATCAAGAAGCTCATCAACAACAGGAATTGGAAACTTATCCTTGATGGTGAGGTGATTAAGTGCTCGGAAGTCAATGCAGAGGCGCCATGACCCATCTTTTTTGCGGACAAGAATAACTGAAGAAGAAAAGGAACTAGTGCTTGGGCAAATAATACCTTGCTTCAATAAGTCCCGAACGAGCATTTCAATCTCCATTTTTTGGTGAAATGGGTAGCGATAGGGCCTGATGTTGGGAGGAACGCTGCCAGGAAGGAGCTGAATACGATGGTCTTCTGGCCTGGAAGGTGGCAATCCCACTGGTTCAGCAAAGACACCTGTATATCGATCCAGAATTTGTTGTAGATCCAAAGGAGTAGTGGAGACTGCTGATGGTTGCATCTGGATGGAATCGATATGAGCGATGACACCATGTGAATTCTTCTTGAGGAGTTTTTCCATGCGATGTGAACTGATGATGCTGAGAGAACCTGGTTGTAATCCTGTCAATGTGTGTTTTTGTCCATTGAGGGAAAACTGCATCCAAAGTTCAGCAAAATCCCATAAGATAGGGCCAAGTGTGCGTAGCCATTGAGCACCCAAAACCACATCACATCCACCTAAGGGTAAGGAAAACATGTCAGAGCGCAAGGTATAATCTCCCATAGAGATACGCACATTTCGACACTTCCCTTTGCAAGGTAAGGTGCCCCCATTGGCAACCATGACTTCAAAGTTGGAGCAAGGATGGATAAAACAATCAGCTTGTTTGGCGATCCGAGGGTCAATGAAATTATGAGTGCTCCCAGAATCAATGAGTATTGTAAGAGGAAGCTTCTTGAAGTAACCCCTGACCCGCATTGTTTGGGGGGTGGTGATTCCAGCTAAAGCATGGAGAGATATCTCTGGCTGGTCATCCTGAGATGGAGGGTCAATAGGCGGTTCTTGAATGTCGACCGGAGCATCCAGTGTTTCTGGATCTTCTTCACCAATTTCAGAGGCAGGCGGAGACTCCACATCCAAGAGATAGAGCTTTTGCTGAACACATCTATGTCCCCGAGTGAATTTCTCATAACAATTATAGCAAAACCCCTTTTCTCTGCGTGCTTGCATCTCTGTTTCCGACAAACGCTTGATAGGAGTCGGTCGAGGAGACTGCGGTATAGGTGGTCGCTGAGAACCCATATTTCAGAAGGGAACAAAAGTGGGCTTGGAGCGTTGTTGGGATTCAATCTTGTCTTCGGCCAACTTAGCCAACCCTAGTGCTTCCATCATTGTGTTGGGATAGAACATTTTGACCTCAGAGCGGATGGCATCCTTTAGACCACTGATAAAACAACTACGGTAAAAGTCATCAGACAATCCTTCGATGTGGTTGGCTAGATTCTCAAATTCAGTTTGATACTCTCTCACAGTGCCATTTTGGCGAAGTTTAGTGAGGGCTCCTGTGAAGTCATCAAAAGCACTAGGACCAAATCGTTGCAAAAGGAGCTGGAAAAAGTCTGGCCATTTGGGCTCTAGATGAGCCTTGATGTACCAATGGTACCATTGAAGAGCTTCCTGTTCCAAATGAAAGGATGCCAACGAAACTTTGTTGACATCAAGAGTATTATGCAGACTGAAATATTGTTCTGCATGATAGATCCATCCAGTTGGATCGGTACCATTGAAGCGAGGAAAATCAAGCTTCGGACCACGGAAATTGCTGGAAGAAGAGAACCCATTGTTTGTTGAAGACTCGAACTGCCGTTTGTTGTTCATAGCTGAATGTTCAAGATGGAGACCGAGAAATTTTTCATCCAGATCCTGGAGTTTGGCTTGGATGGTTGCAAGTGCGTCCTCCATGGTTTTTGCTCCTGCACGGGTGACAACCATAACCAGGATTTTTTTTTTTTTTCGATTGACTGGGTAGGAAAACAAAAACAGAAGCTACTTTAGTAAAGGAAAATCTGGACTTGGGAAAAAATCAGAAGGGTAATTGGGGTTTGACTAGGTTTTGGACACTGTTGGGTAGATAGGGAAGCAAAAATGAGGATTTCTGAAGCGGGGTGCAAGAATGGGAAAATTTGGCAGAGGGGAACAAAGAAGCATAATTTAGAAAGGAACTTTGTGGTAAAATTTGAAGGTGATTGGGTGAAATCTGAGGAACTTATGGCAAACCCTAAAAATAGACAAATGTGGGATTTCGGGCTTTGGGAAGGGGAATTGGGGATAGGGTCCTCAGGACTGAAATATGCAGAATGGGATGACAGGGGTTCCCCGAAAATTTCAAGGGAAACAGAGTGAAAATAAGGGAGAATCTGGAATGACTTGCAAAATGGATCTGAAATGGCGCAGCAGTGATCGACAATAGTTCAGCTGAAAGTAGATATGGACCCCAGGTATGTGCGGCTTCCTAATAGTTCAGGGGTTTCACTCGGCCACCAATGCTGTCTGACGGCTTGCGTATTGGGGCAGTACCCCTCACTCCACGGCTCAGGTAAAACTGATAACCACTTTGCCACAAACGACAGCTCTTGGTTTACCTCACGGGTGGGAACTAGTCAATCAGGTAGGGGTCGTTGCCCTTTTCGCTGGCAGGTCCTCACAATGGGCCAGCTACTTCGGGGTTCCTGTGGTACTCCACACAATGATTTTTAGGGATTATGCCCAAGTACTTCCCACAGTTAAGCGGATAGGGATTATTCCCAAATCCGAACTTGCAACAGATGCGAAAAAAAATTTGGCATAAATCTCACCCAGCGAGCCCAAGAAAGTGCTATGATACCAGATGTGATGCACCTGCAACAATTAATTAACAAGAATACGTGAAATAGCAGAAATGACAGAACTCAGAATCACTTTTATATTGATCACAGGCCACTTCGAGGGGGCAAACTCCTTTGAGCAAGCTCAATACAAATAACTTCACGGTGCCTTCATAGGTCTCGACACACACTTATATACTAATTCTAGGCGCCAATACTATGGGTCAAAACCATGGGCTGTTACAAACTATGGATCACAATACTACGGGCGACTTACAAAGCATATGCGCCAACAACAATAACACAAACTATTGATCAACAAATACTATGGGACGACTTACAAAGCATATGCGTCCAACAACAACATACTAACAAAGTAAAGACATGGGTTCCTAACATCCTCTAGTCGTGATTCCTCCATTTGTAGAAGCGCAATAAATGGAAATGGTATTCAAAGTCCTCCAAGGAGATATCAGTAGCACCGAACGCACCACCCATGCTACACCAGCAAGTACAACTCTAGTTCTCCCATTAGTATCTAGTTGCAGTTGTTATGCAATCAAAGTTGGAGGTGAAAGAGTTGTTTCTAAAACAACCTTGCATGACCAGAGGCCCATGTGAAAGCAAATACAAAGAGGAGGCAGAGAAAAACCTTGCATGGACAGAGGCTCAGAGGTCCTTGTAAAGCAGGTTTTTGTACCTGACTCAAGTGTCGTCGAGTGAGGTCCCCTTGGTAGAAGCATTTATAGAAAACTCCCACATTAGCTTGCATGGATAATGCTCGAAAGAAGTGGGGAAAGAGAATTATCAGATGGATTTAAGGGGATTTGGGAGTGAAGTTGAGATAAGGACCTTGGGAATGAAGACAAAAGGAAATCCTAACTACGTGGAGGCAGGGAACTTCCTACTTGTTGCGTTTTTAGGTTGTTCTGAAGCACCCTTCCTTTGGTCAGCATCGACAATATAAGAAGTGGAATATACATCACCAATTCTCAGTTTATAGGTTTAGAGATGGTACACAGAGCGTCCAACAAATACCTCTCTATATGGACATGGATGGAGAGCTGGCACCACCGCAGAACCAGTTATAGATACCAGAAGTTCTACCAAGTGCATAGAACATCGCCACCTAGAACATGATCCACCAACGAGCAAAAAGAGATAATGATGTGTGTAGAGCATACAGTGATGCAAAAACTTCAGTCCGAGCAGTGAACATTAAACATTTAATGTTAGGAACTGATGCTAACCTTAGTCCTAACATTATTTCATACAAATATTAACATATATAAGTATTCTAACTTTGAAACCAAAAATTTCTCTTTGCCTCGATATGAGGCCAAATAAGACCTCGAAGTAATTTATTGGCTAAGATAAAGTGATTTGTGTATATTTCTCTCAAAACTTAGTTGAATGCATTTCTTAATACATAGGTTTCTGTGTAAAACATTAAAAAAAGTTGCAAGGCGATTACAAGAGTCCCTACCATCATGAAAGGTAGGGACTAATAACTTATTAACATATCATATAATAAGCAATAAGCTAAACAAGATGCTAAGAATTCAAATGTAGATACTATCCACATGCTAGTATGTTGGCTACAATCACATCATAGTACCATATTGCTTTTATTGCATGGTTGCATAATTCATTTATATATGAAAAACATATTAATATCTTGGTAAATAATATATCATAATTATTCCAATTTAATTAATTTACGAGGCCCACACAAGGTAGATCGAGTGGTTGGGACTCTCGGTGTTAATGTCGCCCTCCTTGGTTTGATTCCCTAGACTAACCTGTGACGTGTGCCACCCATCTCAGTTCGATTCCATGGACTAACCTGAGACACGTGCTTGTGGGTTGCGTGTGAAAAAATGGGTTATAGTGGTAGCCATGAGATTTGTTCCTAGATGCTGCAGGAGTGAATCTACAGAGTTACCAACTCCTTAATCTTATCACACAAAATAAATAAATCAATAAATTTATGAGAATAATTCTATTTACACATGGACGAATTATTAATACCCTACATTATAAATAATATGTGAAAAATCAAATGCGATTTAATTATCCTCATATAAATAAATGAGTAAACATTTTTAAGTAATCAATTTAAAATTTAATATATAGTTGTATAATTAATTAATTTATATATAAATAACACAACAACACATTGATACCTTATATAGTAAATAAATAATAATATGTTTGATAAATAAAAATTCTTCTAGCTAAAATAATAAATAAATAATATGTTAGATAAATAAAGGTTTTTCCAATTAAACTGATTTGTGATATTTTCATGAGTGTAATTTTATTCAAAGATTTGATAAGGGTGAATTCATGAAGACGGGTAATACTTGTTGGCCAAAAGCGACTGTGAAAATTCAATTTTTTACTCATTTATTAAATCAAATCCCTCAAAACTCATATATGCGTTGTGAATTCCAACATGCACCAAAAAAATTAGGGAATTATGTTGTCTTTCCATGTATATTAAAAACAAAAAATTATTATTTAATATTCCAAAATTGCATTTAATGATAGGTTTGTTCTTGTAAATTTCATAAAAAGTTAACAAGTGGCTCATGTGCACGTAAAATAATTTAATCATAAGTGCATAATTTTTGAAAAAAAAATATCTGAACATAATCTACACAAAATGAACTGGGGTGCACATGTTTGTTTGTTTTTTAATTTATGTTGGAAAATTATATTTTTTATTAATTTTTTAAACTGACCATTTAAAATTTCAATCACATTTCTTACACGTGTGCATGTAAATTGTTTTTTACTAGTTACAAAAATTGAAAAAGAAAATACTAAATTGAAGAGGATGCATTGATGTAAGGTGTATATAATTTTTGAAATTTTTTGGTTGTGTACTTTTTATGTTATTCGTTTTTCTTTCCGTTAATTCGAAGTTGTGGACATGGTTTTGTAAGAGTAAGTTTGAAAAGAAAATAATAAAAAAATTATCATATGAACTCAGAAACCTGGAAATTATATGCCAATGTATAGACAATTTGTTCATGAATCCATCGGTATGAAGTCCACCACCTAAGGTGCATCCCAAGACATAGTTTAGGCCTGGAAAAGAGGTCAGTAAAATTAAATTTGCAAAAAAGGGGGCTAAAAGTCTGTTTTAAATCCCTCGACTGAGCTATTAGCTCGATCGAGATTTTACGTGCATTTTTAAATACTTCGATTGAGGGTTTAAGTGCGGTTAAAATAAAAGCTCGATTGAGCTATTTCATTTTAAAAGTTTAAATTTTATATGTAAACAATAAAATATATTAATTTAAATAGTTGAATGGAGCAATTAGTTTGATCGCTATTTGAGTTAATATGTTTTTTTCACATATAAAATTTAAACTTTTTCCATATATTATGATTGTTTTTATTAATTTCGTTTAAACATTAAATAATAAAATTATATAATAATACATAATATTTACAAACATATCTATTTCAAATCTTTTTGAATCCGTATAACGTGATTTATGGCTCGTGGTTTTGTTAATCCATGGTAAATTTTCCCATGGTACCACATCACTTCAAATACCATGGTAAATTGAGCTAGTAATTAGTTTAACATTATTAATGGCCCATGGTTTTGCTAACCCATGGTATCACAACACATCAAATACCATGCACAAATTTACCATGGGTTGCCAAAACCCGAATAGTAATGAGCTTAACATGGTATCATTACTATTTGGGTTTTGGTAACCCATGGTAAATTTGTGCATGGTATTTGATGTGTTGTGATACCATGGGTTAGCAAAACCATGGGCCATTAATAATGTTAAACTAATTACTAGCTCAATTGACAGATTCAAAAAGATTTGAAATAGTTAGGTTTTAAATGTAATGTATTATTATCTTGTTTAAACGAAATTAAAAATATAACAATCATAAAAAAAATTAAATTTTATATATAAAAATAATATTAATTCAAATAGGTCGATTAAGCTAATACCTCGATTGAGCTATTGAGCTAATAGCTTGATCAGGAGTTTAGATAACCTTCCATTGAGCTCCAAATCTCAATTGAGGGTTATTTAAACCCTCGATTGAGCTATTGAAAAAACCTCAATCTAGGGCTTGTTTAAACCCTTGATTGCTCTTTTGAAATCTTGATTGAGCTCATGTTTCATGCAATCCCCGCCCACGTCTTTTCAAAAAGTGTTACACATCTTCATTGGAACACCCATAACTAATTACATTAAGTTGTCCATATATACACCCAAGGCTCACATAACCAATTACATTAAAAATATTTCATATTTGAATAGTTTTACTCAAGACACTTATAGTCTCTAATAACCAATGACATTAAGTTATCCATATATATACCCAAGATTCACATAACCAATAGCATTAAAAATATTCATAATTGAATATACTTCTACTCAAGATTAATGACATTAATTTGTCCATATATATAAAGATAACTTATCAACAGAGCCTAGATTGGGTGGTTGGGAGCATTGGTTGTGATACTCCCCACCTAGGTTCAAATCTAGCTCGCGAAGTATTATGATGGACATTGGGGATACTTTGATTCTTCGTGAATAGCAGGTGTCTGTTCATTCTTTGGATGTATCCCATGACGTCGATAAACCACAATTAAAAATATATATAAAGAAAACTTATACATGTGTCATGGAAACCAGGATATTACTATTTCTCTTTCAAAAAAATGAGAGAGAAGTCGAGCGATGATGTATGAGCAACTACAATTATTGAAAGAATTCAAATACACAACGTCGACAATTACACAATAAAATATGATTTTCTTGGTAGGATGAAATAATGAAACAAAATTATTATTTTCAAATATTCAGTGGTTATTACATTAACCTATTTAAGGACATTTTAATGAAAATTGAGTTACGGATGTTACATATATATATTAGGGAGTGCTACAAAACCATGTCCACAACTTTGAATTAGTGCAAAGAAAAATCAATAACTTAAAACGTGCACAACAAAAAAAATAAAAAATATATATATACGCCCCAAACCAACACACTTCAAAAGTTTTTTTTTTCAATTTTTGTAACTAGTAAAAAAATTTCCGTGCACACACATGTGTATGAAATGTAATTAAAATTTTCAACAGTCAGTTTCGAAAATTAAAAAAATATGTACGATCTAGTGCAATTTGTGTAGATTATGTTCATATATATATATATTTTCAAAATATCACTAAATTATTTTACGTGCACATAAGTCACTTGTTAAATTTTCTTGAATTTAACAAGAACTGCTTTGGTAGACCTGACTGTAGACGAATGCTTCTGGCTCTTTTTGTCAATTTTGTGTGTCTTGTTATTCTGATTTAATTTCGCTCTCCCAAGACTTGGCCACATAAGTGAGAAGGGAATGAAGATTATGCACTCGAAGGGCAAACTTCCAGGTCTACAGTCAATTAAGATTGACATGTGCGAAGATTGCATACTTGGAAAGCAGAAGAGGGTCATCTTTCAGACAAGTGGCAGAACCCCAAAGAAGGAAAGGTTGGAGCTTGTTCACTCTGATGTTTGGGGACCAACGACCGTCTCATCCATTGGTGGGAAACACTACTTTGTGACTTTCATCGATGATCACTCGCGGAAGGTATGGGTTTACTTTCTAAAGCATAAGTCTGAAGTGTTTGAGACTTTCAGGAGATGGAAAGCTATGGTTGAAAATGAGATAGGTCTAAAGATCAAAAAGCTTAGAACCGACAATGGTGGTGAATACGAAGACACCAGATTCAAGAAATTCTACTATGAGCACGGGATCAGAATGGAGAGAACCGTGCCAGCTACGCCTCAACACAATGGTGTAGCTGAGCGTATGAGCCGAACATTGACAGAAAGAGCCAGAAGCATTCGTCTACAGTCAGGTCTACCAAAGCAGTTCTTAGCAAGCTCAATACAAAATAACTTCACGATGCCTTCATTGGTCTCAACACAAACTTATATAATAAGTCTAGGCACCAATACTATGGGTCAAAACCATGGGCCAGTACAAACTATGGATCAACAAATACTACAAGATGACTTACAAAGCATATGCGTCCAACAACAATAATACAAACTATGGATCAACAAATACTACGGGACGAATTACAAAGCATATGCATCCAACAACAATATACTAACAAAGTAAAGAGAAGGGTTGACATGGGTTCCTAACAGTCATGAAAGAGGTATCACTGGCTGTCAATTACAAAGAGGATTTTCAGTCCATATGTGAGGAGCTTGTTTCCATTAAATCCCTGTTGAACGACGTCAAGCACAAGACGAACTACGATTCAGTCACCAATTGGCTACAAAAACTTCAAGATTTTCTCATTGGTGCTGTGGAGACTGTGGAGAAATGTGTAGAGGAGGCAGTTGGAAATAATTTGTTATTCTTGTTCTGTGATCCGTGTTTCAACTATCGGATGGCCCATAATATTATGAAGTTAAAGGAGAGAATTTGTGACATACATGCCACTGAGACCGACCCCCTTCTCTTTTAAGTTTGAATCTACTAAAATATTGCTTGTAAATGGCGGAGTTGCAAGAAGCCCTCAATCTGATTGAGTCATTGTACTTGGTCCTACCTGCATAAGGAGGCCTTAAACTGTCATCACCATGTCTAATACAGAAGAAACATTAGAGTTGTTGAATACTCTAGTACATACAATTGTAGATGACTCAATCAGAATTAGAAAAGATACACTCCAAACTGTCATTAATCAATTGTTGAATTTGAAAGCAAAAGAGGAAGATGCACAATACAAGAATCAACATTTTGAACTAGTGCTTGTTCAAAATAACCATTTGCTTGAAGATGAATCCCATCAGCTTCCGGAAAAAATGAAATCATGTTAGATGTACAACCTATTCAGATTCATAGATGCCAACAATGTGACCATGTTGGCCATATGAAAGATCAGTGTTTTGATCTTCATCCTTGTCAGCATTGCGGGAAGCGTAACCATTCTACATATCCGTGTGTGAAGCTGAAGAAATAAAAAAGAGTGAAACTTGCAGTAGGATATTGTATTGCTTCTTACATTGTACCTGACAGGGAGGAACATGATGTCAGGCTTCAAGTTTTGAAGCCTTTTTATTATGATAATAAACATTCACAACCTTCCTCAAGTAAGTCACATCAAGCGAGCCTGAGCCACAGTGAGTTTGGGAGGCCACCGGATTCAGAGATGCCTAATTATGAGATGCATGTATCATGAAGACAAAAGAGAACCATGCCATAGAGTATTCATGTGTTTTATGTCTAGTTGTGACACCATGAGACTCTCCTCTCCTCACATTGTCCCTGACAGGGGGGAATGAAGACTGTCAATAACAAGCGATCCAGAACAACTGAACCTGTGAAAAAATATGTTCATCTGAGCTCCAGAGTGGGTGGTCATCCTAAATCCAGAAGTATCGAGAGCACCTTCATTTAGCAGAAGCCGGTGCAATATTTTAGCTAACCTACTTGGAAAAAGATTGTCAAGCTAAAAATGTTTAGCAAGCAGTAGTTGATCACTTCAAGTTTTCAACACTCCAGTCGGTTGTTGGTTTGTGGTCAGCCTAAAACCACCATTCTAGACATAACTTATGAGCCTTCGTTCCAAGTTCCAGAGAACCTATTAGCGAGTGTTGTCACCAAGTACCAAAGTTTGTGGTCAGCCTTAAACCACACACATAGAATATTTCAGCTTCTGCTAGCCCTTTCCGTTGGTGGTCAGCGAAAACAACCCCTTTAGAGAGCACTTGTATTTAGCAAAATCCACTGCAAGCTTCTAGCTAACTTTCTTAGCAACGGATTGTCAAGATGGAAATGTTCAGCAAGTGGTAGTTGTCCACTTCCAGTTATTCAGCTCTCACATTTCTTTTCTTGGACTTGTATACACATTGTTGAGAACATAATCCTTGGTGTTTGGATTATTGTTTGTTATTCACATGAAGAAGATCAAAAGTCATTGAGGTAGACCACGAGTCCAAGAGTCCACTTAGAAAGTTGAACCCAAGGGACACTCTCATTGTATAAATATGTATGTTATTAATAATATTAAGTGAGTTTCGACACCTATCCCTATTTTCCGGTTTAGGACACCTAACAATAATAATAAACTAACTTATTGGTTTTATTATTCCATATCCAATTGCTTATGATTAAGTTTATTACTACCTCTTTATTTATAATAAATTAATTTATACTTTATTTAAATAATAAGGAATTATTAATTAAGATTATATAAAAAGTTTATAAAATTATATATATATAACAATTATAATAAAACTTATATTCTAAAATTTTATATATAGATTTGATTATTTCATATTCAATTGCTTAAAATTATGTGTGTGTTTATATCTTTATCTTAATAGGTGTTCATATTTTAGAATTTGGGGTGGATTAGCAAGTATGTTTTTCCTAAGATGGAGGATGACGATGAAAATGTACTGTCCAAATTGATTTTATGGATGTTATTCTAAATTTGAATAAACAATTATAATAAAAGAAGAATATAAAAAATAACTAGTAGTTGTATTTGATGCACGATAACCAGCAGTTCCTTACACCTACCTATGGAGAACAAGACTAGTTCTCAGCCACAAGTTAAGTGACAATGCTAATTTAACACAAATACATTATATTTTAGCAAATATATAACTAGCAGCTATACATGAATAACAGGTAGCTTATGCATGAATAACTGGTAACTAATACATGCCTAACTATAAAAACTTTCATACTCGTTAGTGCCACTTAACTTCTGACATCGCAGATTTCACTGAGCTGGCGATCGGGAGCGAAAGAGTTGGGTTTCGCCTCGCAGGTATTACTCTACTTGTTTGTTTCAGTCGTAGTAGCTTCTTGTTTGTCACAGTGGTATTAATCTTTTCTATTGTTAGAAGAGATCCGTGAGAAGGTTGGGTTGGAACTTGCCCGGGGTAGGAGAGAAGCTGCAAAATAAAACATGGTAGGTGTTGTTTCTAACACGCTCATTGATCAACTGACCGCCATGCTCGCTGACAAGGTCACAAAAGAGGTATCATTGTCTGTCAATTACAAAGAGGATTTTCAATTCATATGTGAGGAGCTTGTTGCCATTAAATCCCTGTTGAACGAGGCCAAGGACAAGAGGAACTCCGATTCAATCACCAAGTGGCGGCAAACACTAGAGGATTTTCTCATCGATGCTGTGGAGACCGTGGAGAAATACGAGGCGGCTGCTGAAAAGAATTTCGTATTCTTCTTCTGTGATCCGTTTTTCAACTATCGGATGGCCCGTAAGATTAACAAGTTAAAGGAGAGAATCTGCCACATACATGCCACTGGCCACAAATATATCAGTCGATATCTTGCGTCCGCGTCTGTTATCGATGTGAATGCTCGTGTTCATGACCCGAGGAAGAGGAAAAAGTCGAGGTATATCGTTACAGAACAACGAATTGTGGGCATGGAAAAGCACATCCAGATCATTCAACAAAAGGTATTGCAAGTATACGAAGACGAAGAGGGCCCTGGAGTCATTGCCGTTGTGGGCATGGCAGGGCTAGGCAAAACTCTTCTTGTCCAACATGTGTTCCAAATATTAAAGACAAGAAACGTTTCGACCATCTGGTTTGGCTTGCAGTAACGCCGATATTCGACATTAAAAAGCTGCTTCGGAAGATAGATAGGCAGATAAAACATGATCAAGATCACAACGACAGCAAGGTGACTAAGCTAAGCACAGAGGGGCTTAGATACCGCATTCATGCAAAATTACAAGGGAAATGTTGTCTATTTGTTCTAGACGACGTGTGGCATAAGGATATCTTGGAACAGATTGGGTTGGCCCTTGGCACAAGCTGGAAAGATAATAAGATCATGGTGACTACGCGTGATAAGGGAGTTTCAGATGCTATGGGGGCTTATTACACCCACCGTATGAAGTATTTATCTGAAGAAAACAGCTTCGAATTGTTCTGCATTCATGCCTTTGGGAGCAATAGAAAACTTCCAACTGAGCTGGAGGGTGTCGACAAAAACCAAATTCTAAAGAAATGTTCGAGGCTACCTTTGGCCATTAAAGCAATAGGCAAGTCCATGGAACAGGTAAAGAAAATGCGGTATATCTGGAAAATGCATTTGTCTCGTTTGCATGAAGCACGCATCATAAACCGCAAGGTTATGCCCATTCACACGCTAAGTTAGGAGGCTTTGCCTCATCATCTAAAGCCTTGTTTTCTTTATTTTTTATCATTTCCTCCAAGCACTCCAATAAGATCCGAAGATTTAGTGTATCCATGGATTGCTCAAGAGTTTGTCTCTGTAAGTTCAGCCGGAGTCGATGTAGCAATCTCTTACATAGAAGAACTGGTTGATCAATGCATGATCCAAGAGTCACCGGTCAGTTGGGATGGGCGGAAATGGTATGAAATAGAAGACCTGATGCATCGTTTAGCTCTTGCCGAATCTTGAGGGGAAGCTAAATGCTTGTTATTGCCAGGAAAAAATTTGGAACAATTACCTCGAGTGGAAGGGTACCAGGGCGCACACAGGATTTCATTGATCAAAACAATATAACCGGCACAATCAACGAGGACATGGCCATCCAATGTCCAAGGCTCTCACATCAATTTGTGAATCTCTTTTCAAGAAACTGAGATATCTGGCCGTTCTAGATTTAAGTGAGACTGCCATTCGGTCATTGCCCAAGTCTACCGAGAATTTAAGGGGTTTAAAGTTCCTTAATTTGTCCAGGACAAAGATACAGAACCTGCCTAAATCTCTGAGTGGTCTCCGAAGCCTTCAGTTTCTTGACGTTAGTTTCTGCGAAGATTTGCAGAACTTGCATTCGGGAATAGGTGACCACAAATATATGCTACATCTGAATGTGGAGGGCTGCAAAAGTTTATAGTCATTGCCTGCCGGAATATCAAAACTCCGCTCGTTAAGGACGTTAAGGTTGAGAGGGGTTGTGTTGAAAAGGAAAAAACTAGCCAAATCCTTTCAATTGACGGATGTCAAAAACTTGACCCAGCTGCAACACCTCTCCATAACATTTAACAAGAAATCAATATCATCATCAGATTTTCTCAATCTACAGGTATGGCAGGGCATGACAAAGATGCCGTCCCTCACCCTGGAATATGTTCCTTCATCTGGTGAGTGCTGCTCTGTTCCAGCGGATTTGGGAAACATGGAAAGTCTTGAAACCCTTACTCTAAAAAATTGCAGGCTGAAGCCTGAGCGTGATTGGATTTCTCAGCTTCCAAACCTCAGAGTGCTGGTGTTAGACGGCAATGACAACTTTACTGCAGATCCTTATAGATCCCTGCACAAGTTTCCTAACCTGAAAATGCTTCGCTTGTCGAGCAATGAAAGCTGTGGAGGATTTCCACGGGGGTTTGGACAAGCTAATGCATTTTCTCGACTAAAAAAGCTCGAAATAGAAGATTTTAAGTGTTTGAAACGTTTTCCGTCCATAGAATATAAAGCAATGCCAAAGCTAAAGCAACTCATGATAAAAAATTGCGACCAGGTGAAACGTGCCCCCTCGGGTTTAGAGCGGCTCGCTAATCTTGAAAACTAGAGTTTGACGAACGCTTGCTGGAGGACCTCGAGAAAGGCGATTCGCGGAAAATTTTGAAGGAGCTTAAGATCAAACGAATACGGCCATCATCTTTACCAGGCAGAGGCAAGGAGCATCACGAATCCGAAGGCGAAGCAGAATCAGAGTTGGAATCGGATTAATATGATCAAGATTAGAATGGTGCAATAATAAAATTGAATCAAGAGTCAAATTTGTTGTAGCTAGCGAATATTTTGATACTAGAGTTTGAATGCAATGATTGATAGTTTAGTCAACTGTCGAGTTCAAATTTGAAATAACTCATGCAATGATTGATAGTTTAGTCAACTCTCGAGTTCAAATTTGAAATAACTTGAGTTAGTACCAAGCAGGGATCAAATTTGAAGGGTAGGGTCGCATTTCACTTTGAAGGGCTATGAGATATCGAACCCTTCAGTGCTGACATGCAAAAATAAATCATTCTTTTTATTTGAAAATGTTATAGTACATCAAAATTTCATTATTGATTCAAAGGATAATGAACTGTTCATAGCAGTAAAGTGAAAATTAGGTTCGGAAAAAAAAAAGGTGACAATTAGGTATTCGTACCTCTCGTGAGGTTTTTGTCTTGTAAACTAAGATGTATGCAACGCAAGGGATTATGTAAACCGAGAAGCTCATAATAATGGCTCCAACAATAGAGTTCAGCGGTCCAAAAAAAGGGAAAACCAATGCCAGTAAGCATAATAAGAGCGCCACTGGCACTCTGCACAGAACACGGGTCAAGTAAGATGATCGGTGCAGTCCCAAAAGCTTCTCCCACATACAGCCCAAATGCCAGTGCCTGCATTCCATGAAGTTATATCAAGTGGTTTTCATATATAAAATTTATCATAATTTAGTTGTTAATTAGAATTGAGGAACTTATTATTAATTGTTATTACATTCATTTATAATCACCCTTATTGCAAAAAATAACATAATTTGTAAAATTTGATTTGTTTACCGGATGACAAATCATGAAACACAAAGCAATGCTCCTGAAAATGGATGGTGGAAGCACAGACAAGGCATTTGAATGGCTGAGAAGCTCATCACCGAAGTTAGAGTAGAGTACGATACAGTGAGGCATGGTTATTGTTAGAACATATCCCACTGTACACAAATACACATATTTGTACACCTTAGGCTGCCACATAGCGTGCATAATCTCTCTGTGACAGGAACAATGGACATAGATATTGTTGGTATCATGAAAAACTAAATTGAATGGAATCGTTTAGAAGTATAACTTGCTGAGAATTAGATATAGTTAGTGAACAGTTAATCAGCATCATCTATTTATCTTTATAGTATAGTTCGCTCTGTAGATATATTTTATAAATTAGATCTATATATGTATGTAGAATTATTCTCTCATACAGATATGTTTTTTTAACATTTTAATTCATCTAGAATTTCTTATCTTAAAACTAACAATCATCGTCAAACCAAACTGAATTAAAAATACACTGAATTCAGTTCAGATTAATATGGATAAATGGGAACACTTACATAGTAATAGCATGACCTCCAAATGCAAACAATATATTAGTTGTTCCTGTAAAGAACTTCTCCATATCTTGTGGTGCAGAATGCTTTACATCTGGAATCTGATAAACCACAAGAATTAAACAGCCAAATGGGCAATTTATAGTGTACTTTAAATTAGACAGTAAGCCTCCTAATTCAACCCTATGTAACAATTAGGGAGACATTCCCTATAACTTATGTAATTACCTTGCCATGGAGGAGACCAGCAATTAGCATGTACCAGGCCGTGTAAGTAGTTGTTACTACTCCCATGATAGACCATACTCGAAAATTGTGGAAAGATGGAAGGAGGCATGTAAGGATGGAGATCCCACCAAATATGATTGCCCACTCTCGCTTGTTATACTTGGAGTTCAGATAATATGCGTTGCTGGGAAATTATATATAATAACCTTCTTATTGGTTTGGATAATTCAAAATCCTGGCTAAAAGATATATACAAGAACATACAACAAGATACCTTGCACAAGCAATGATCTGCACAACTGCAACCGATCCCATGGTTACAACGTTGAAAAACAGAGCAGCCTTCTTAAGCAAATATTTCGAGCCTATTGCAGCTCTGTTGAATAAAACAAATATAGTTTTAACTGCTGTAACCTGCAGCTTTATGGAGCCATAAGATAGGGTTTTGGGTGAAAAATGTGAATACGACGTAACAGCAAATATAGCACAAATTTAGATTGATACCTTTTTCTGGAAAATGTTGTTCGGTGATCAACCTCAAACTGGTAATCGGTACTCATGGCACATTGAGGTTGATGATACAATGGAAATAAGATGAGTTCCATCTCACTACGAAGCAAAAGATCTTTCTTTGGTGAGATATACATGAATTTTTTTTTAATATAATAAGAAATACTTCTTCAGAAAGGCTTAAGCTTGCATATTCTATTGCAGGAAATGTTCAAAGATTTGGGAGAGCTTCTTTGTGCCATAACTGGGTTTGACTCATTCTCTCTGCAACCAAATGCTGGCGCAGCAGGGGAGTATGCTGGACTGATTTGTCCTTACACCAGAAACACAAATCCTATCCAAATGATCCTTACACGATCCCAAATTCACAAAGAGAAGGGGCTTAGGGGCAATTCCATTTCCCACATCCCCAGTCTGGGAGCATTGCAATTACTGTATCCAAGCACGAGCACTAACATTAGCCCAAGAAGGACAACCCACAAGAGCAAATATGTCAAGCTAAGGAGACTTGAACCTGGTGGGGTATTCGTTACCAAAAGAGAAAATGAATTCATTCTGTAATTCATCCATACACGCAAAAGGCTATAGAGGATTTCAGATTGGTTTCTAAAATATAAAAGAGAGACCCTAACACTGGCCGTGGCTGTTTTTTGGTTCCAGTAAGAAATAATTCCCCACATATTGAAATTCAGACGAAACAAATATAATACAAATACTGGAAATCGAAGCATATTTTTTTGTGGGTAAAGCAAAAAGGATTAGTTTCAAACGATTTAAACTTGCCTGGAAAAGGATATCTTCTGATTGATGTACTGGCAGGAGATCGACAAGCTGAATCGTTCCCAGCGTGTTATGGGTCGCGTGTTCGAACCCTGCGACTCTCCCTGGATTATGTAGAACTTGGGTTCTTGTCCTTCTGTTGTTCCTCGGCTGGGAGTCGATTCGCATCCACAAAATGGCAATGAACTGCGGAAATCAAGAAGTCGAATACACGGAAGTGAGTGTCTTGGATCGAATCCGGTGTCATTTACTCGACGATTTCGAATCCTCCTCCTCCTTCACAGGAAATTTGCAGTCTGATACACCAACAATTTGGAACGCCGAAGAAGAAAACTTCATCCAGACCGTTCTCACGCCCGACTTTGTCGATGACAACAGACGGGAAACACAGACGGAAACCCCGATACTGGCCGTTAAGCCCCCCCGTCCCTCGCTCTCCGTCTCCGTTACTCGACCCGGATCTTTCCAGTGGGAAAATGTTCCAGTCGACTGGGGACTCAAGAATCCCGTCGCTTCGTCTGTGAGCCCTTGCTTATCCGCTGCTTGGAAGAAGCTCCCGTTAGATGAAAATGATTCGGAGGACATGGTTTTGTACGGGATTCTCAAGGAGGCAGCCCACAAGGGATGGAGGTCCGACACGTATCTACTATCTACCCACTACCCGGTAACATTAATTGCTTTGCTTTCACAGTTCAATGAGTTCATTAAATCCATAAGTCAGCTTCAGCTACTCCACTGGCACGGACGTCCGGCACCAACTACCAGGCAGGAAGGCGCCAGGCTGAGGCAGAGGCACCATAAGTTACGACTCACGGCCCACGGGAAACGGATGTGGCACTGCCGACGTCCAAATCATTAAAAACCTCTGGACGGGCAGAATTTGCAGTTGCCCTTCTATTGCAGATTTTCACAACTCAGCCCAATTTCATTCTTGACGGGCTCCGCATGGAGTTGAGTTTTATTTGCAGTGTAAAATTTGAGGCATACTTTTATGACGGGTAAAAGTGCCTTTGACGGGCACTGCAGCCTTCAAATTTGAAGCCTGGTACCAAGTTAGTGGATTTTAAGGCATTGATAGGTATGTGATTTTGAGTGTTAATCAACTTTAAAATCTTCTAAATAGGATAAATAGGATACTTTGGGACAATTTTCAAGAGCTTTCCCAAGTTGTATAGGTGTTAACCATACCATTGTGTGTTGTATAGGTGTTAACCATACCATTGTGTGTTCTATGATAACTAGAGCATTATGTGTTTTATACCTTTTAGCATGATCTATATCTCCATGTTCTATGTTTAGTTATTTATTTAAAAGGATATCATTACATATTCTAGTTAATTTTTCTGTCTTTCATATATTGTTATTTATTTCTTGCATAATATAGAATTGTGATGTATTGGATTTCTTTTAATTTTATTGATACACCATTCTTTAGCAGAAGTAAATATACTAAATATTCTTGATTTACGTCTAGGAGCACTTCTTCCTCCGACCATTAATTTGTAATAAACTTGTATACAATCAAAACACTATTGTTGCAAGTATATATTTGAACCAAAATAATGTAGATATAAAAGAGATGAGGTTTGGAGTAGAAAAAATGACCTTATTACCCTTGATTCATCAGAGGTCCTGCATTACCAAGAATATAATTCACTTGCAAATTATCTAAAATGTAATGGAGAAAGATCTCTCGAAAAAGAAATAATTTTTTTATTAGAAGTTGAACACAATATGAGATACAAAAGAATGGGGAACTCACGTGTTACTAATAAGAGTACATAGGCCTTTATTACAACAAAGTGGCTTTTTAAAATCAATAAAATACAGTACATATAGAAAAAAATATTATTACATATTAACTTCCAATCTCCCTTCTTTGTTTCGAAGCTAATTTGTGCTAGCTTCTTTATAAAACTCATTATGTCTCGACTCAAATATTGTAGAAAGTCAACCTTTTCATGAAATTATTCACTACAAAACCAACTTTATGGTAACCATCTCCTTAGTGAAGCTTACTCTCTCATTGAGACCAACTTGAATACTTTCATATTGTACTCCTTATCCTTCTTCCTCTCAACCCCTGGGCTTCCAATGGTATCAATCCCCACATCAAAATGGGTCATCTTCACATCTTCTTGGCTTAACTTATTCCCATTTCATCAACCTTTTGACTTCCGATGCCAAGCTCTTCATTGTGTCCTATGTGCACAACCTTCTATTTTCGTAAATACAACTTTATGCACCTACTACTTTCAAGTGGCAATGTTATCCTTATGCGTTAATTCTTGTTTCATGTTGTATGCACTCACCTCATCAAATTATCTATACACTCCTCAATATTTTCATACATTTGGATGATCCTACATGAAACATCTAGTCTTGCAAAATATCATTGTGCCTCTGCATGCACAACATCATTCGCTTGATCCATCATCATTTTTTGTTTTGAAATTATATGATACTCCTAATATGGAATCCATGTACTTGTGGATTATTCATATACTTCATCAAGTATTTCTTATACTACTTAACTCACATGTATAATACTTTCTCTTCCAATACATCCTTAGTTTCTGGATGCTCCATCCAATTTGCATAAACGTTCTCAAATCCCTTAGCTTAAACTAAAGCATGTCCTTCAAAAACATAACGGTCATTCACATTAATTATTAGTGATAAGTCTACCTCCTTTGGCTACTCCACTTCAATGTATATCCCGAACTTCTTATTTATTTAACAAGATCCAACATTTATAATATTCATCTTGTTATAAGTTCTCTTATGATAATGTTACTTTCTTAATTGAACCATCAACAAATCACCCTCTCAAAATTTGTTGAATCTCCTTATCATGTACACATACCCCTTATGTCTTTCGTTATTTTATCATACATTCTCCTAAACATGAGTATCTATATCCTTTATCTATTAAAAAAATGCTTTTGTGTCATCACTTCTCTTTATCTCAATAGGGAAATCAACCAAATAAGTGACACCTTAAGAACTAGATCAATACACAATTCAAAAATTTGATAATCCCACAACGTATTCACTATGCTATTATAAGAAAGATTTGCTTATTCCAAAAATTATCCGACTTATTTGCTTATTGTTTCTAAACATCTTAGATAATTACCTAAATTCTTGTCCACAACTTGATATCCATCTTTTTATAAATAGAGTGCTAAATTTATTGCAAACTATAACACGGTCACTTCCACAATGTCCTCCAAAAATAATTTAAGAACCTCACATACCAAAATGATTTGGGTTTATGTGAAAACAAAATTAAAGAACATATATATATTAAAATACACAAATATATTGCAACGAACACAATGATACAGTAAACTCGGATTCTATTAAATGAATGAAACAGAACAGACTGTAAATTAAAAGCATCTAGAATGTTGGTAGTTATATCCCTGAGAAGAGATGTGGCAGCTATGCTCATTCGTAACAAACTGATTACAGAAGGAGGTCAAAGGGTCTTTTTATCACACGTATGAGGGTGAAAACCTTAACATCCAAAAACCTTACCCTAGGAGATGATTTGTAAAAAAAATTGTGGGTCTCAAGGTGGTTAGTTGAGGTGTCAACTTCTCGGGGGCATAACTTTTGCATATGATCTTCATTTAGGGTGTTCAGTAGCTCGTTGGAAAGTTCTAATCGAGAAGTACACATTTCTCCCATCCAATATTTCCTTACAACTTGTTTTCACTATGGTGCTGCCAAAAAATCTCGTCTAGGGCCTCAAAATGAACCCATAAGTTTTGGACACAAAAAACCGTAAAAACGGCCAAACTAGAAAAATTGTCTTGAGCTCATGCAATAGGTGGGTGGCCACCGATATCCATATTGGGCAATCATCTGAACCAAAAAACTGCCAAATTGAAAAATTTGTTTTGAACTAGTGGAATACGTGCCACCGATAACCATCTGGATAAAAAAATCAAATAATTATCTTTGACAACCCACACACCTTCACAACATTGTTGAAAAAAATCTCTACACAATAAGTTGCGACATTGGTCTTTCCATACGGAAATAAATGTGTCATCTTGTAAAATCAATCAATTACCACAAACAATGGCACATGTCCTCTATGCATATTAGGAAAAGCTACATCAAAATTCTTATTGTAATATTTTCAGTATAGGAAATGGGGTATACAAACCTATATTTTGATTCACTCTCTTAACCGCATGACAAATCTGACATCTTCCAAAAAAAACCCTTCTACTTCTTTACTCAACCAATATTTTTATTTTCTTTCTCTTAATGTGACTGCTTATCCTCCACTATCGATCTCCTTTATTTAACCCTTATATACTGAACATAAAATACACAACCTTCTACCATTGAACATATGTCCTCCTTGTAGAAAATAATATAGTTGTTTGCTTCTATTTTGTGCCACTAGATTTTTGTACCTTTTCAGAGTCTATATAAAATTATTATCATGTACATGCAATGCCTTGAATTACTCAAATTAAACTAGATCATTTACAATTCTATTCAACCTAAATTCCATCTTGCTTAACACATCAACAACCTTATTCTCTTTTCTTGACTGATGCCTCAACACAAAATTATAATTCTATAGGAACTACATCTATCTCACATGTCCTAAATTCAAATTTGCTTCATTATTAATAATATTTAGGGCTTGATGATTTGACTACAATTTTAGAAGAAACTAGTGTATCTTCCATGTTCCTTCCTTAGTGGCTACTTGGTCAAGTCTTGGACCCATTCAGTCCCTAAGGGTCTGGGAGAAAATAAAAGTTAGAAATTATTCACTGTTGGGATAATTTTGGTACAAGGCCTATAGTAGTTAATTATTTAATAATGTTAATGCTTAAGATACTTTGTAATTATTTTTGTTATCATGATTAATTAATTTTTGGACAAATGGTGATGCTCATGTGGCTAGGAGAGCGCATGAGGACAAGGTGGACCTCGCCCACTCTCTTGAGAAAATATAGAAACAAAAATAAAGCAACTAAAAGCAAGGTGTCAACACAAATATGGAAATTGGAAAAAGCAATGAAAAACAACCAAGTGCATAAAGCAAGAAAGTGAACAAAGTAGGACAGTTCAGAAAAGAATTCATCCTGGAAAAGCAGGAAACATCCAGAAAGCAAGGAGGGCGCAGTTTCTAAAAGTAGGATAAAATCACAAAGCAAGGAAGGTTGGAAAAACAGGAAAGTTACACAAAGCATAGATGTTGCTAAATATATCTAAGGAAGGCGCACTCATCCACTCAGACGTGCCGATTGTTTTCTCATGAAGTCATACATTCTATAAAAGAATACCAGTGCACTCCTCTCACATCTTTTGGCCATTTGTGTTTGTGATTGAGAGCCCTGCTTCTCAAGGTTGAGTGATGCACCTCAACTAAGCTTGGGAGATGTGCCCCAATGCTGTATGTGTTCCAAACTTCTATGATCTAATCCGTAGCTACTGAGGTATTATATACATGTTTGTATCAGCCTACTGTTGAAGAATTCAATCCACCAAGAAGAAATCCTGAGTTTTGGTTCAGTTAGAGAGAGTTCTTGAGGAGATCCATCCAGAGGAGTAGAATCAGTTTGGTGAATGTGCTCTGTGAGAGGTCACTGAATCATGGTGCACCTTCCATGAGAAGCCATTTTATCTTTGTTAATATATGTTTCAGATTCAATGAAGATCCCTCTTCTTAGAAGCATTCTACTCATAACATTGTAAGAAATTCAAGACTAGAGACTCTCTGTGAAGTCTGAGATCAAAGTACCTCTATTTGCTGCTTAAAATCCTCTATTATTGATTTATATTGTACTATAATTCATTTCTGAGTCATATTTAACATCATAAGAAGAATTTGAGAGCTTTAGAGGCTGTTTGCACTCAAATTTTCCAGGACTAGCTCTTTAGGTCTCATTTATTGACTAATTTTGCAGTAGTTGTGATTAAAAGTTATTTGAATGATCAATTTTAATTTTGTCAATCATATGAGGTTCTTAATTCAATGATGAATACCATCCAAGTCTCAGACTGAATATTTATAGCCTTCTTTTCCTTTTTGGGAGATCCTGATAGTTAACTAGCTGAGCAATCCTACATAGCGCTCTTCCTCCTTTTTGTCTCCAAACTCTGCCAAACTCTCCCAAGAACTCTGTAACTATTGTCCAGTAGTATATTGGGGGTTAATTAACTAATATCCACCCTTTGGTTTCTTTCAAGTGTAAGTGGAGGATTCTAGTATGCATATGCTGGGTGCCCATGAAGCCTTGGAGTAGACTTCAACGCCAGTTGTTGTTGAAACATAAATGGCCCCGGTACCTTGTGCATAGGATTCTGAAGCTGGCCTTGATTCTGGTATTTATGTTGCTGCACACTCACTGTCAGATTTTGAAGATCCCAAAGAGCCCAAATCTCAAGCCCTAGGGGGTTTATTAGTGTCCAAGACTAGATTTCCTTCTACTAGTTTTGATGCATAGTTTCAGTCTATGTTAATTTTATGTTTTAAATTTTGAATTTGAGTTGAATTACTTTGAGATCAGATCTTAGGATATTACAGTGGTATCAGATCATGGTCCTTTGAACCTGCTATTGATTAATTGTAATGAGTCCCGAGAGAGTTCCACCCCCCAAAGGAAAGGGTCCTAAAGAACCCCATGTTGAAGAAGAGGTGGAGTCTACTGGAGGAAAAATTAAAGGAGGTAAGGATATGTTTGACATGGATGAAAAATAAAAGTTTAGAAATTTTTTTCCAAAGTATATTAAAAGGGTTGCATGACATATCTCAGAGCATCGTGCAGTATGGGCAAGACACCAGATAATTCTTGGCTAAGAAGCTAGGAAATAAAGATGGAGAAGGGAGCAGTAGTGGCTCTCAAAATGAGGAAAGAAAGGTCCCCGGTAAATATATATTTTCAAAGACTGGGCCTCATAATAGGATTAATGAGTTCAAAGAGGAAATAAAGAATCAACCCCGATCTACCATGCCTAAGTTCACTGAGGAACACAAGGAAGATCATGAAGGGAAGACTGAATCGATTGCTTCATGGGAGGGTCGGTATGCATAATACTAAACCTCGAGTGAAGAGTGCAGAAGGGAATTGTTTTTAAAATATGTATGTGAAGCATAGTATAAAAAACAACCAAGAGGAGGTCATAGGTTTACAATACAATATTTTGAGATGAGAAATGCCATCGGTAAGATCTCTCTGCCCTACTTTCATGGTTCTTCAAAATGTACAGTTGGTGCATGGATACACAAGTTAGACACTTATTTCCAGTTGAACCCCATGGATGAGAGAGATTCCATCAAGATGGCTACCCTGAATCTTGATGGAGAGGAAAATAATTGGTGGTTCCATCACATGAGGACCCTAAGCCATGACCAAGTAACCACCTATGAATAGTTCACCAGGGGGTTGGCAGAAAGGTTTGATCAGAGAGACCCTGAGATATATTTAAGAGAGATAGCACATGTGAAATAAAATGGAACTCCTGAAGCATACATATCTGAGTTCCAAAATCTAGTTGTTATGGTCATCAACATATCTGAAGCTCGCTTGATCCTTTTGTTCACAGAAGGATTAGCAAAGCCCTTGAAAAATAGCCCTTGATCCTTTTGTTCACATGGTCACTTCCACAATGTCCTCCAAAAAATAACTTAAGAACCTCACATACCAAAATGATTCGGATTTATGTGAGAACGAAATAAAAGAGCATATATAGATTAAAATACACAGATATATTTCAAGGAACACAATGATACAGTAAACTCAGATTCTATTAAATGAATGAAACTGAACAGACTGTAAAATAAAAGCAGCTAGAAGGTGGTAGCTATATCTGTGAGAAGAGATGTGGTGGCTATGCTCATTCATGATAATCTGATTACAAAAGGATGCCAAAGGGCCTTTTTATCATAAGCATGAGGGTGAAAACCTTAACATCCAAAAACCCAACCCTAGGAGATGATTTGTAAAAAGGTTTTCGGGTCTCGATGTGGTTAGTTGAGGTGTTAACTTCTCGGGGGCCTAACTTTTGCATACGATCTTCGTTTAGGGTGTTCAGTAGCTCGTTGGAAAGGTCTAGACGAGAAGTACACATTTCTCCCATAAAATCTTGTTTATGGACATATTTGGACTATGGCGTCACCAAAAAACATCGTTCACCATGGTTGACTATTGTTGACCATGGTTGACTTTGGTTGACCTTAGTCAACTAGTATTGATTATAGTCAACCATGGTTGACTTTGCTTAACCATGGTTGGTTTTGGTTGACTATGTTTGACCATGGTTGGTTTTGGTTGACTATGTTTGACCATGGTAGACTTAGACTGGTCATGACGACCATGGGTGACTTTGGTTTACCATGGTTGACTTTGGTTGATTTTGGTTGACCATGGTTGAATGTGGTTGACCATAAGTTACTATAGTTGGCTATGGTTGACCATGGTTGATCATGGCTAACTATGCCTGACTTTGGTTGACAATGGTCAACCATTAGATGACTATGATTGAGAATGGTTAACTATGGTTGTCTATGGTTGATTATGTTTGAACATAGTAGACCTTGGTTAACTATGGTTAAACATGGTTGAATTTTGTTAACCATGGTTAAATTTAGTTAATCATGGTTAAATTTAGCTGACTTTCATTAACTTTGGTTGATCATGTTTAAATTTGGCTGACCATGCCTGGCTTTAGTTGACTATTGTTAACCATGGTTGACATTGGTTAGCCATGGGTGACTTCACTTGACTATTTGCTGACCCCAGTTGACTTTGGCTAACCAAAGTTGATTTTGGCTGACCAAAGTTGACTCTGGTTGACCAAAGTTAACCATGGTTGACTTTGGTCGACTATGGGTGACTTTTTGTAGACCATGGTTGACTTTGGTTGACTTTTCCTTAACAATGGTTGAATTTGGTTGACCATTGTTGACTATGCTTGTCTTTTGGTTGACCATGGTTGAATGTTGTTAACCATGGTTGACTTTGGTTGACCATGGTTGACTTTAGTTGACCATGGTTGACTCTGGGTTATTATGGTTAACTTTGGATGACTATGGTTGACCTTGGTTGAGCATGGTTGACTATAGTTGATTTTAGTTTAGCATGGTTGAGCTTAGTTGACTTTGGTTGACTTTTTTTGGTTGGTTGACCGTGGTTGACTTTGGATGACCAAATTTGACCTTCGTTGACTTTTGGTTGACCATGGATGACTTTGGTTAATGATGGTTGAATTTGGATGACTTTGGTTGATCATGGTTGAATTTGAAGAATGGTTTAATTCAATCCATAGTTGAATTCAAAGCAAAGTTGACTTTAAAGAAAGGATAACTTTGAACCATGGTTGACTTCAATCTATAGGCAATAATAATTTATGCTTGACTTCATCCATTGTTGACTTCAATCCATAAGCAATAATAATTTATTGTTGACTTCATTCCAAAGTTGAATTTAATCAAGGTTTGAATTCAAGGTTGACTTCAAGCAAAGGTTGACTTCAAAGGTTAACTTCAAGGTTGAATTCAATCAAAGGTAGGCTTCAATCAATGGTTGTCTTCAATCCAAAGTTGACTTCAATCTAAGGATGACTTCAATCCATATTTGAATTCAGTACAAGGTTGAATTCAATGTTGACTACAATCAAATGTTGACTTCAATCCAAGGTTGGATTCAAACCATTATTGACTTCAACCCAAGGTTTCCTCCAAGCTTGAATTCAATCCAAGTTTGAGTTATCCATAGTTGACTTCAATACAAGGATGACTACAATCAAAGGTTGACTTCAATCCATAGTTTATTTTAAGCAAGATTGACTTCAATCCAAGGGTGAATTTAATCCAAGTTTGACTTTAATGCATGGTTGACTTCAATCCATAGCTTACTGCAATCCATATTTGACTTTTAAGCAAGGTTGACTTCAATCCATGGTTGAATTTAATCCATGGTTGAATTCAATCCATAGCTCACTTTAATTGATGGTTAACTTTAATCCAAGGTTGACTTAGATTCATGGTTGACTTTAATCAATAAACACACTTTGACTTCGATCCATAGTTGACTTTAATCCATGGTTGACTCCAATCAATAAACACCCTTTTAAAAGTGGTTTACTGACTTCAAAACATGGTTGACTTCAATCCATATTTAAATTTTAAGGAAGGTTGACTTTTAATAAAGGTTGACATTGATCATGGTTGACTTTAAACCATGGATGATTTCAATCAATAGTTGAATTGAAACGATGATTGACTTTAAAGGAAGGTTTACTTTTTATCTTTGTTGACTTCAATTGCTAAATAATAATAGTGCATGGTTGAATTTAATCCATTGTTAACTTAAATTTAAGGTTGACTTCAATCCAAGGTTGAATTTAAGGTTGACTTCAAACCAAGGTTGTCTTCAATCCAAGGTCGACTTCAATCCAAGTTTGACTTCAATCGAAAGTTGACTCTTTGGATGACTGCAATCCATGGTTGAATTCAATACAAGATTGACTTCAAGGTTGGATTCAATGTAAGGTTGACTCTTTCCAAGGTTGACTTAAATCCAATGTTAACTTCAATCCAAGTTTGACTTCAATCAAAGGTGCACTTCAATCCAAGGCTGACTTCAATCCAACGTTTGAATTCAGTCCATTAATAATATTAAATTTAATGACTTTATTCCATGGTTGAATTCAATCAAAAGCTCACTTTGGACCATAGTCGACTTCAATCTGAAACCACATTTTTAAAATTTGGTTATTGGCTTTCAACCATGGCAGGCTTCAACCCATATTTGATTTTTAAGCAAGGTTGATTTCAATAGAATGGTGACTTCAATCGAATGTTGAATTGAATCCATAGTGTAGTTCAATCCATAGCTGCCTTCAATCCATAGTTGACTTTTACGCAAGGTTGAATTCAATCCAAGTTTGACTTCAATCCATAGTTGACGTTCAAGCACTATCGACTTCATTCCAAGGTTGACTTCAATCCATGGTTAACTTCCATCGCGCGTAGGTGAATTCAATCCATAGTCAAATTCAATCCATTGTTGACTTTTAAGCGAGGTTGACGTTAATCCAATGTTGAGTTCAAACAATGGTTAACTTCAATCCATAGTTGACTTCAATGCATAGCTGACTTTTAAGAAAGGATGTCTTAAATCCAAGGTTGACTTCAATCCATATTATGGATTGAATTCAAGACATAGTTTACTTTCAAGCAATCTATCCAACCCAAGGTTGACTTCAATCAATGGTTGACTTCTATCCAAGGTTGACTTCCTTCCAAGGTTGACTTTGATATATGGTTGACTTCAAATCAAGGTTGACTTCAAACCACATTTGACCTCGATCCAAGGTAATACATCCACATTTGACTTCAATCCAAGGCTGACTTCAATCCAAGGCTGACTTCAATCCATATTTGACTTCAATCTATAGTTGATTTTTAATCAACATTGACTTCAATCTAATCTTGACTTCAATCCATAGTTGACTTGTAAGCAATGTTGACTTCAATCATGGTTGACTTGAATCCAAGGTGGACTGGTTAACCATTGTCGATCATGTGTTACTATGATTTACTATGAATAACTTTAAGTAAATCATGGTTGAATACATGCTAATTTTAATTTTATAGCAATGAATTTTTTTTCCTATGACAATTATTATGTCATTTTTATATTGTTAAATATTTTTTTTCTATTACACTTATTATGTCACTTCTATATTGGCAAATAAAATTTATAAAAAAATTGATGTTATTTATATAAAATTGTTGATTTTATGTTATTTTATAATTAAATATAAGTATTGAAATAATTACCATGTCATTTTTATATGGCTTAGTAGTAGTATATATTGCAATGATAATTTTATTTTTTCTATTACACTTATTATGTCATTTTTATAGTTTTAAATAAAATTAAAAATGAATAGAAAATGTTATTTATATTAAATTGTTTGTTTTAATTTATTTAATAATAAAAGGTAAATATTGCAATATAGTATTTAAAAAAAAATCTACATTTTCAAAGTGATTAACATAATTTTTAAAATTAAGATTAAAAGTAAAAAAAGGTAAAAACAATAGAATAGTGATGTTAAAAATGGATGAGGATATTTTAAGGTATGTGTTTTTATTTTTTAAGTTTCCATAAAATATTATTAACTCTTAATATTTTAAATACTAATTATATATTAATAATTATTTTATTATATTAATTGACATACTTTAATTAAGTTAAATATAATATTACAAGCAATTTATTATTATTTTTAAAATTCTATAAATATTAAAAGAAACAATTTATTTATTATCCACTACTTTAATTAACTTTTTTAAGTTTCACTCTTAAAAATATTCAATAATGTGTATATTCATTACAACATAATAATTTATATAAAAAAAAATGTTTTATTGAGTTTTAAATTATCTTGTGCACACATTAACATATTCATTCGGAAACGCTACTTCCAAATTGATCAACTGGTTCAAGGTTCAAGTTAAATATATAGTCAATTTTTAATTAAAATATTTTTTAATATATACCAAGTATTTAATTTTATATTAATATTTTTTTATATACTTATAGCATTTAATTTTAAAATATTATAACATTTTATTTTGATATATATTTATTTATTTAAAAATAAATAAAAATCTATGCTTATCTAAACTTATTAAAAAATCAATATATATATATATATATATATATATATATATATATATATATACCAAAATATTAAATCTTAAGTATTAATACTAGCCACAAGTTAAATAATTGTGCTAGTATATAATTACTCTTAAATATTGTAATGATGTATTTAATATTGATAAATTTAATTTTTTATAATAATTTTTAAAATTAATAATAATAATAAAATATTTGTAAATAATAAATTTTATATTTAATAAAGTTTATATATATATATATATATATATATATATATATATATAAACTTTATTAATTTTTTTTTTTTTAAAGTGGTTTTCAAATCATTTTATTGCTTTTATTATATGGGTGTAACTATTTTTTAAAATGTGGTTGTGTTAGTTATCCATCTGTTAGTGTTAAAAGATGCACTCCGACTGTTGAGAGGGAATGGCTAGCACATCTTAATGCTCAATAGGAAAATGTTGATTGATTAACTCGAATAATGGTGTAATAACAAAAGGGAAATGAAAGGGTGGATAAATGATTAAGCCTAAAACACAGACCCATAAGTATATAAGAAAGAAAGTAAACACGGATTGATTACATATCCAAATAATAAATGTCTTTAACAGAAAAACATTCCATATAAAAAGAAACACAAATACATATATCTCCAATGAAAAACTAGAAACATAAACACTATCCTTCATAAAAATCATCATAGGAATATATCAAATACATTGAACCATAATTGGATTAATGATAAATCAAAATGGCCCATACAATATTTCTCATCCCGCATACTACTCTCTAACTACACTGGAAAGCACATAAAAGAAATTTCAGACTGGTAACTCGACCCTTACAATTACTCACAGCCTCTCTCGGCTGGAACCCCCTTTCTAGATTACATTCCCCCTTCAATTTATATCAAACTATTGATCAAAACAACTGCCAACAATCGGCAACTAAAAATCCTAAAATAGAAAACTATTTGGATAAGCTACAGGTATCGAGCCTTTAAATCTGGAGGTGCATTGGTATATGTTCCCAAGTGTTAGGCTATCATGTTGATCCAGATTTTGTTTATCAATTTTGACCTTGACTAAGATCTTCTGGAAAGATTTCGATATCCTCTGCCTGGAAATTCCTTGCCACCTGTTATCAATTCCTAAAATCCTGGAGGTTCCTTTGATCCTCCTCGAATATCTGAGATTGATTTTCGTTCTATTAAATCTGAAATTGATGCTCATTTTAATCCTTTGATCCTCCTCGAATATCTGAAAGTCTGAGATTGATTTTTGTTCTATTAGATCTGAAATTGATGCTCATTTTAATGTCTCAGAGAAATCTGGGATATGTTGGTCAAACTCACATAAATGACATTTAAGCTGAAAGGGAAATAGAGTGGTTGTCAAGCCAACAACCCAAGACAACAGAGTGGACGGTGCATCCTTTGTTGAAAAAGATATGGGCTTGTTAGCTGGCAAAACGTGTAGATATGGGCGTTTGCATCTATAACTAGAAGGTGGGATTCTGCATTTGTAGACAAGCGAGACAGAAGAAAAAAAGCCTGTGCGCTGGTTTTTTACAGTCCTGATCAACATGTTGTGAGTGTTTGTAAACACTTTGTAATTTTTCCCTTTCATAAAAGATCTGCAACAGCCCGGAGATGTAGGCTTAATTGGCTGAACTCCATTATCAATTTTGTGTGTCTTGTTATTCTGATTTAATTTCGCTCTCCCAAATCTGATCCAGAGGAAATCTGCGTAATTTCCCAGCAACTGGTATCAGAGCCAGATTTGTGAGAAACGATCTAGAGGAAGTCAGATTCGAGTGGGAGCAATGGCTGCAGATGAAGGAAAGGTGAAAATTGAGAAGTTCGATGGTGCGGACTTCGGCTTTTGGAAAATGCAGATCGAAGATTATCTGTACCAGAAAAAGCTTTATCAACCTCTCTCAGAAGAGAAGCCAGAGAGCATGAAGGATGAAGACTGGGCTCTTCTCGACAGACAAGCCCTCGGAGTTATCCGATTGACGTTATCTCGCAATGTTGCTTTTAACATAGCAAAGGAAACGACCACAGCAGGTCTTATGGCGGCTCTCTCCAGTATGTATGAGAAGCCATCGGCCTCTAACAAAGTTCATTTGATGAGGTGATTGTTCAATTTGCAGATGACGGAAAACGCATCGGTAGCTCATCATCTCAATGAACTCAATACAGTCACAACCCAACTGAGTTCAGTTGGAATTGAATTTGATGAAGAAGTACAAGCACTGATACTTTTGTCTTCTCTACCAGAAAGTTGGAATGCTACTTTCATGGCTGTGAGTAGCTCGTCGGGAAACAATAAGCTAAAATTTGATGATGTACGTGATCTGGTTCTCAGTGAAGAGATCCGACGGAGAGATTCGGGTGAATCGTCAACCTCTTCAGTTTTGCATACAGAGTCAAGAGGAAGAAATTCAAACAGAGGGAATGGACGCAGATCGAACCATCGAGGTAGATCAAAGGATAGGAGGTCCAAATCCAGGAATCCCAATCATTTCCATAGCTCGAAGACCGTTGAGTGCTGGAAATGCGGGAAGACCGGGCACTACAAAAATCAGTGCAAGAGCGCACCGAAGGATCAGGAGGCGAAAGCAGAGGCAAATGTTACTTCCACCTCAGGAGGAGATG